>CM055127.1:206569016-206745555 GCA_029206835.1 Rana muscosa | reverse complement strand
TGAGCGTGCGCCACTGCGGGCCCCTTTACCAAAACTTGAGGCAGTGAAATTGCCCAGGTCCCCGGATGCCATTGTTTTACCAGGTGCAGGAGACCGTGCAACCCTTCCTCCCCTTTCGAGACTGCAGCGGCTCTTTAACAAGAGAGTGGCTGTTGAGTAAGGCTGGGAGTACCCCTATGTTCCCAGGGACTTGTTGTTTGAGGTTTAGGCATATAGAGAGAGGTGGTATGCGGACTTTGTGTGGATCCACCTAAAAGTGCCTAACGCCCGCAGATACTTTGAATGCTCCGCTAATATGACTGAACGGTTCAAGGGATGCAAACAAGAGTGGAGTTATGGGCGACACATCCATGCGGATTGGGTGGTCGTTTGTAACAAGGAGCGAGAAGATTCTGTGTACTCTCTAGAGACCTTTGATACAAAGTGGAAGCTCCTTGTTTTGCCCGATCCTCGCTTCTATCTCTAAAAGACAAGACTTTTTTGTCTTCTGGAAGTTATTCCGTTAGGAATTCAAGGACTTTGCCCTTCACTGTTTGGGGTAATCTGCTCTGCCAAGAGTCAGGAGAGCTGCTTTTTCTCTCCGCTTGCAGCTCCACAAGAGAACTGAACTTTTGAGGTAGAGATAGATAGGTTCATCGGTGAAATCATTGTGCTATCGTGCTCAAGATGGAGAATGTATAGCAGTGTTACCTTACCATGTTAGGTAGTGTCAGTGCTATGACGGTCGCACTACCACCAGGTGGCGGTGATTTGCAGGACTTCTATTTTAATATGCATCTCCCTTGAGGAGCGTTATTACATATGCTAGGCCTAGTGTATGCAGCTTTAGTTGAAGGGAGTCATCTTTTCTCGGAAAGATGATTCACTTCATGTTTGTAGCGCTACCCCCAGTTAAGAGAGCCGCTGGATTTGTTTTCGGGCCCTGTGTGCAGCACCACCAACCCCCGGCAATCTTACTCGACCCACTCTGGCACAGTTAGTCTAGGGTTATCTCTGTATCACATTCAAAAGTATTGCAAGGGGTAATCTCTTAGCAGTAAGACAACACACTGAAGCGAGGGATTAAATATAACAGTTTACTCTTATCTCAAAGGGTAGCGTAGGCAGAATACAACACATACAACTGGCTTGCAGAGCCCTGCAGAAATCAATACAGCACACAATAATGGCGCTGCGCGGTGTAAAGGGAACATGGCATGACAACCTCCATTTTGAGTTCAGGACGCCATGTCATGGGTTAAAGAAAAGGTTTTAAAGAATTCACAAGTTTCTGTTGTTTCTTACCTTTCACCTAGTTATTCATGTATGTATAGATTTTGCCTTGGCTTATGTTTGTTTTAGATAAGCTAAGCGTTCTCAAACACCTGTGTCAATATAGCAAGTATATATAAAACTGCCCTTATGTTAAAATTCACAATGATGTAAGAATTTGTCTTATATTACATCAGCGAAATATTACCTGAACTTGTAACACGTACTAGCTAATAGGAAATTATTAACCTGAATTTGTATCATGTAAACTCCTCCCATCCCCACCTTTGTCCCCTAAGACCGGCATAAATACCGAGATGTTAAGCTGATTAAACCAGACATCATTTGGGCACATTGCAAAGGCTTTCCTGTGTCAATTTATTGTCTCCAGATCTGAGGGGGGGGGGTCGCTGAAGTCTTTTTCCTGCATTGCACTTTTACCTGCCTGGTTGGTTAGAAACAACTGTACCCCTACAACTGGGGGCTCTCGTGTCCGGGAAAAGCAAAATCATCTGTGGTAAGAATCCTTTTTGTCTTTATTGACTAAATATTTTCTTGCCTCAGCTCTGATTAAAGCTTTTAGACCCATAAATTAGTAGGGGATAAGAACCATGCCAGGAGGTTAATATTGGATTTTTGGTAAATCCACAAAGATAAGCAGTACTGCATATAGATACATTCCTTTTGGAAAGGAATATGATAGATACATTCCTTTTGGCAAGGAATATGATAGATACATTCCTTTTGGCAAGGAATATGAAGTGGTTAATGAGGAGGTAGACTCCGGTGACCCCAAAACCTTTGCTTTTCTTTCTGTCGCATAGAAGTGTTAAGATAATAGAAGTATTAAGAATAATTTGTTGTGTGGATCAGAAGACTGCGTGGTAAAACAGTTGTCTCCCACTGTCAATATGGGTCAGAAACAAGGTAAAGAATATCCTCCCCCTTTTCCCAACCCAGGAGAAAAGTATACGGATTTTGTAGCCAGAATTTGTGGTACTGATTATGAATTTATAGTCCCATGAGTTTAAAATTTAGTGGGATAGACCAGAGCCATACACAGTATAGACCCCTTTCCCCGGGATGGTAGTAATGTTGAATTTCACATGGGATATGGATTATATGGAAAAGGGAGGAGAGAATTGGTTAAAATATGCCCCATATTGGTTTCAGAGGGACAAAAAGAAGCGAAAAAGCCCACCAAATGTTTAAGTAAGGTAGGTTATGACCAGAAACATAGAGAAGAAGCCGATAAAAAGGGAGTTGTCCCTGACCCAACAGCTCCACCTCTGCCAGTAGTCAGTCATCCTCCACCCTCATATGTACATGTCTATCTGAGTTTAAGAGAGGAAGATATTGATCTTCTGGCTCTACATCTTGAAATCAGTCAACGGCAGATCCCTCCCGCTCCACAACAAGATAGACAGCGCTTACAGAGGCAAGGACAGGAAGCCTGAGTCGAGGTAGCTGAACCAGAAGAAGATCAGGGAGCTATATGAGGTGTAGTTTCACCACCTGGCCAAGAGCAGGAGGAAGAACAGGAAAACGCTGTAGTGGGTAAAACACTTAGTCCCCCTAAAACAAAGAGTGGAACTGTATATAGTAACACTAACCTTCAAGCGCCTTTCATGACCATTGGAAATTAAATATTAAAAAAAGTAATAGACGTTGAGGACATTGACAGGATAGTGAAACATTGCCCCAAACACACTGCCTCAGCAGGAGGTACTTTAACTTACTTAAAAAAAGGCATGTAAGGGTAGAAATTACACACAGGAAGACATGCGCCTTATCATTGATGGCATTATAGGATACACCAGTTCCTGGAGCAAATGTTCCAAGTATAAACACTGTTGACACTGGTAATGCGGGAGCATATGGGTTAAACACAGTAGCAGGTAGTAACACCATGTGGACGGAATTAGAGGCTGAAATGATGAAAGTATTTAAAAATAAAAGTTCCCTTCCTACTACCATAGCATGCAAACAAAAGTCAGAAGAATCTGTAGTTGAGTTCTGGAAAAGGTTTCATGAAAATTGGACAACAGAAGCTGGATTTGCTGCAGCTACTGATGTGGGAGCTTTGTTTATTCAAACTTATATGAATAATCTAAAACCCCAGTTCGCCTTGATGGTCAAACAGATGATATCTGAATGGACCACACAGACAATTGACCAATTTCAGGAAACTTTAATACAGAAAGAAGCAGCAGGATGTTTAAATGTAATGGGAAAGAGAGCAGTGAGTGCCCATTGTCGGGTAGGGTGGCGGTTGTGGATTTGTTCAGGGCCTTTGAGCTGTAAATAACCTGGTGTGCGCCTATAGTGCCTGATGTGCCATCACTCCTTACCTCCATACCACCCGATGCAGAGTATTTTTCTGTGATTGATTTAACAAATGTATTTTTTAGCGTCCTTGTGGATGAGGAGACACAGCCAATCCTTGCTTTCTGTTTTTTAAAAAAAAATATTTTTTTTGCCAGATGACATGGTGTCATGGGTTATGTTGACCCTGTAGTCTACTCAGTTGTGCCATCGTTCTGTCCTACTCCAATATGTTGAATGATATGTAACCCAAGCCAGGTAGCCTGCAACGAGATGATCTGCTACATTGGTTGGCAGATAATGGTCATAAAGTTTCCAAAAAAGAAACTTCAATAGTGCCAGGAAACTGTTGAATGCCTTGGTTTTGTACTCACAAAAGGTGAAAGGAAAGTCAGTCATGAGCTGCGGCTCTCCGTGGGTCTAGCTTCCCCACAGACCAAGAAGGATATGCTGTCCTTTCTTGGCATGATTAGTTACCTGACTGTTCCTACTATGATAATCTCTTGAGACAAACCACAGGTACTGACATACCAGATTGTATAAAATGCAATGATGAAATGTACAATGCTTGCGTATACCTCAAAACATCTATGATAACAGCTCCTGGTCTTGGCCTCTGAGTATAGCAAAGGGTTTTACCTATTTGCTAGGGACAACTGTAAAACCATGACGGGAGTCCTATCGCGAAAACATGGGAGGCAAACTGCGCCCTATCGTTTTTCCCCAAGGGTTGTGCCTATGCCAGTGCAGGGCATGCTGGCGTGTCTCAGAGCTTTGGTATCCTGTGCGATGGTGGTGGAAATGGCTACATCATTCACTCTGGGACATGCAACCACACTACACTGTAGGACACATACAGGGCAACAGGATGACATAGCCAAAGGAAATGCTTTAGCTGACAAAGCAGCAAGAGAGGCAGCATCCACACAGCCAGCAGACATCCAAATGCCATTGCTCTCACCTGAAATCTCACTCCTAGATAAAACATTGCATGAACTCCAAACATATGTTACAGACAAAGACATCCAACAATGGAACTCAATAGGTGTGCAGACAGGCCCAGAAACTGTCCATGTCTGCCAAGAGAGGAGACTATGTATCCCTGTAGCCAGCACACCCATTTTTATTTCACAATACCATGGGATAGGTCACATAGGATGGAAAGTCACATGTAAACTTTTGGATAAGGATTTTTACATTCCAGGTCTTCCCTCTCTGGTTAAGGCATATGTTTCCAGATGCATCACATGCATTCGGAATAATCCCAGGAACCCTCACAAGGCAAAACATGAACATCTGATATATCCATCTACACCATTCACTCATTTACAAATTGATTTTACACACATGCCCAAACTAGGTAAAAGACAGGAATATTTGCTAGTAATAGTGGACATGTTCTCAAGATGGATAGAAGTGTTTGTAACAACAAAGGAAGACGCACAAACAGTAGTAAGAATTCTCACACAGGAAATCATTCCCAGATGGGGTTGCCCACTTCAGATCAACTCAGATAATGGTCCTGCATTTGTGGCCAAACACTGAAAATAGAATGGAAGTTTCATATTCCTTACCACCCCCAGAGTTCAGGTATAGTGGAAAGGATGAACAGAACCATTAAAGATAAGATCAGGAAAGCCACTGGAGGTACGTATGCAAATTGGAAGAAGGTCCTACCAGCTGTCCTAGCCGAGGTAAGAATGACACCCTCTAAAAAGACAGGATACTCCCCTTTTGAAGTTTTAATGGGTAGGCCATTCCCCACCCCATGGGCCAGACAGCCACTTATGTTGGAAAGAGAGGACCTAGATCTTATTCAGAAAGAATATGTAAAAAAACGTATTGAAACTTTAGATCAAGTTGAAAGGAATGTTGCTCGCACCTCTCCTTGTTTCTTCACAGGAACCAACACACCCTTTGAACCGCACCAAGAAGCAGGAGTATCTCTTGGACTCCCAACCACAGTGATCACAGTGACTCGCACAGCCATTCTGGTGGAAACACAACAGGCCTGGATCCATGCCAGTCGTGTGAAGAAGGTGAACCAAACACCTAAGAAGCAAGCCAAGGAAAATTGAGTGAAGCAGTTGGTCAAGGCTCTGAACAAAATGACGCTGCTTATTTCACCACGGACTTCTGGGAAAGCCTTGTGCCTCTTATGCTGGGCTGCCATGATCGTGTTTTTTTGCCAACTTGGCTGATAACTAACTGTATTTATCACTCTGAAGATTTGGGACACATAAAGAGTATTTGTGGAGCCTCTAAAACTCCACAACAGAATATTAATATGAAAAATACACATGACAGACACAAGAGAAATGAAAACTCAGAAATTAATACAGATAAAATGTTCTTATTGAAGTTTAAATATGCCTATTCACAGAAATCAGGATATGAAAATGTTGGATATGTAGTAAATTACACCCCTCCATCGTTAGTATTCCTCTCATGGCTGTACCTTTTAAATATCACAAATGTGCTAAATGTGAATTACAATGATAATTAGTACTGAGGAAGATGACCCCAGGGAAGAGATAGAGTGTTATCAGATTGTCAGATTAGCAGATTTGTATGATGCCAAGATGGGTGATATGAATGAGTAAAGATATGTATCCACATACACCCTAAGAAGAGCTTTACTCCACATAGATGTGAAGCAGTACTGTGGACCAGGGATGAGCCGAACACCCCCCTGTTCGGTTCGCACCAGAACCTGCGAACAGACAAAATGTTCGTGTAAACTTTAGAACCCTATTAAATACAATGGACTCGAACGTTCGAAATCTAAAGTGTTAATTATAAAGGCTAATATGCAAGTTATTGTCCTAAAAAGTGTTTGGGGACCTGGGTCCTGCCCCAGGGGACATGTATCAATGCAAAAATAAGTTTTAAAAACGGACGTTTTTTCGGGAGCAGTGATTTTAATAATGCTTAAAATGAAAACATAAAAGTGAAATATTCCTTTAAATTTCGTACCTGGGGGGTGTGTATGATATGCATGTAAAGTGGCACATGTTTCCCGTGCTTAGAACTATCCCTGCAAAAAATGTCATTTTTGAAAGAAAACTGACTCGCGGCTATTAATGAATTGTCGGCTCCCGGCAATACATACAAAAGTCATTGATAAAAAATAAATAAAAAAGCGTGGGGGTTCCCCAGAATTCAATTACCAGGCCCTTCAGGTCTGGAATGGATATTAAGGGGAACCCCGCCGCAAATTAAAAAAAATATTGACGTGGGGTTCCCCCAAATATCCATTCCAGGCCCTTCAGATCTGACATGGATTTTAAGGGGAACTCCACCCCAATTTTTTTTTAAAAATGCAGTGGAGTCCCCCTAAAAATCCATACCAGACCCCTTATCCGAGCACGCAACCTGGCCGGCCGCAGGGGAAAAGGGGGGAATGAGAGAGCGCCCCCCCTCCCTCCTGAACCGTACCAGGCCACATGCCCTCAACATGGGGAGGATGTCCCCATGTTGATGGGGACAAGGGCCTCATCCCCACAAACCTTGCCCGGTGGTTGTGGGGGTCTGCGGGTGGGGGGCTTATCGGAATCTGGAAGACCCCTTTAACAAAGGGGACCCCAGATCCCGGCCCCCCCCCTATGTGAATTGGTAAGGGGTACATTGTACCCCTACCATTTCACGAAGAAAGCGTAAAAAAATGTTTAAAAAAACACACAAACACCTTGAAAAAGTCCTTTATTTAAATAAATAAATAAATAAACATTCCAGCGGTGAAATCCAGTGTCCCGCGGTGATCCCGATGTCCAGCGCTGTCCTTCATTGGTTGTGCCTGAGCAGACCTGATGGGGAACTCCCTCTCAGTATTTTAAATGTATAGACCCGCCCCTTCTAAAGCTCCCCATCAGGTCCGCTCAGCGGACGAGATGCAGAACATGAGAAGGGGCAGGTCTATACATGTATTACCAAAGTGAGAGCAGTTCCCCATCAGGTCCGCCCCCTCGGTATGTCGGACCCGCCTACGTCATTGGATTGAGCGGGGAACTTCCTTCACTATGTAAATTTAAATTACACAGTGAAGGAAGTTCCCCGCTCAAGCCAATGACGTAGGCGGGTCCGACATACCGAGGGGGCGGACCTGATGGGGAACTGCTCTCACTGTGGTAATACATGTATAGACCCGCCCCTTCTCATGTTCCGCATCTCGTCCGCTGAGCGGACCTGATGGGGAACTTTAGAAGGGGCGGGTCTATACATTTAAAATACTGAGAGGGAGTTCCCCATCAGGTCCGCTCAGGCACAACCAATGAAGGACAGCGCTGGACATCGGGATCGCCGCGGGACACTGGATTTCACCGCTGGAATGTTTTTTTTTTTAAATAAAGGACTTTTTCAAGGTGTTTGTGTGTTTTTTTAAACATTTTTTTACGCTTTCTTCGTGAAATGGTAGGGGTACAATGTACCCCTTACCAATTCACATAGGGGGGGGCCGGGATCTGGGGGTCCTCTTTGTTAAAGGGGTCTTCCAGATTCCGATAAGCCCCCCGCCCGCAGACCCCCACAACCACCGGGCAAGGGTTGTGGGGATGAGGCCCTTGTCCCCATCAACATGGGGACATCCTCCCCATGTTGAGGGCATGTGGCTTGGTACGGTTCAGGAGGGAGGGGGGGCCGCTCTCTCGTCCACCCCTTTTCCCCTGCGGCCGGCCAGGTTGCGTGCTCGGATAAGGGGTCTGGTATGGATTTTTAGGGGGACTCCACGCCATTTTTTTTTAAATTTGGGGTGGAGTTTCCCTTAAAATCCATGCCAGATCTGAAGGGCCTGGAATGGATATTTGGGGGAACCCCACGTCAAAATTTTTTTAAATTTGCGGCGGGGTTCCCCTTAATATCCATTCCAGACCTGAAGGGCCTGGTAATTGAATTCTGGGGAACCCCCACGCTTTTTTTTTTTTTTTTATCAATGACTTTTGTATGTATTGCCGGGAGCCGACAATTCATTAATAGCCGCGAGTCAGTTTTAAATGCATTTTTTTCTTTCAAAAATGAAATTTTTTGCAGGGACAGTTCTAAGCACGGGAAACATGCGCCACTTTACATGCATATCATACACACCCCCCCAGGTACGAAATTTAAAGGAATATTTCACTTTTATTGTTTCACTTTAAGCATTATTAAAATCACTGCTCCCGAAAAAACGGCCGTTTTTAAAACTTCTTTTTGCATTGGTACATGTCCCCTGGGGCAGGACCCCGGTCCCCAAACACTTTTTAGGACAATAACTTGCATATAAGCCTTTATAATTAGCACTTTAGATTTCTCCCATAGATTTTTCGAATTTGCCGCGAACACCCCAATTTGTTCGCTGTTCGGCGAACGGGCGAACAGGCAATGTTCGAGTCGAACATGAGTTTGACTCGAACTCGAAGCTCATCCCTACTGTGGACCCTCTGGTATCATACTAAGTAGAGAAGATATGGTAGTGACCCCGCCATTTGGGTCTGATAATGTTGAGATATACATATATATCTATCCAAATAGACTTAATGAAAAGGTTGAATAATTACACTGGAATCATTGATGAAATAATGGAAAAGAATTCTGATGATATTACTAAATTAAATATAGAAACTAGAGCAATTAGAAAACAATTGGAACTACACGAGTTAGCCATAGAAAGCATGAGTGCTGCTTTAACTGGGTTATGTGAGAACACAGAAGATTATGAGTGTTGTACCTGGTTTCATAACACTAGTATTAAGGTACCAGATTATTATGATATAATTGCACAACACCGAAAGGAAGTAAACAAATTACAAGATGAAGCTAGAAACATTGCCAAGACATGGGATCTTTTTGCAAACCTAAGTTCTGGAGTAGGAATACTGACATGTTTGAGAAGTGCTGCCATAACTATTATTATGATAGAAGAAAGATTACATAACTGTGAAAGGTAGATGAGACATATATGAAATTGTCTCAAAGAGAGGATTGTAAAGGGAACATGGCATGACAACCTCCATTTTGAGTTCAGGACGCCATGTCATGGGTTAAAGAAAAGGTTTCAAAGAATTCACAAGTTTCTGTTGTTTCTTACCTTTCACCTAGTTATTCATGTATGTATAGATTTTGCCTTGGCTTATGTTTGTTTTAGATAAGCTAAGCGTTCTCAAACACCTGTGTCAATATAGCAAGTATATATAAAACTGTCCTTATGTTAAAATTCACAATGATGTAAGAATTTGTCTTATATTACATCAGCAAAATATTACCTGAACTAGTAACACGTACTAGCTAATAGGAAATTATTAACCTGAATTTGTATCATGTAAACTCCTCCCATCCCCACCTTTGTCCCCTAAGACCGGCATAAATACCGAGATGTTAAGCTGATTAAACCAGACATCATTTGGGCACATTGCAAAGGCTTTCCTGTGTCAATTTAATGTCTCCAGATCTGAGGGGGGGTCGCTGAAGTCTTTTTCCTGCATTGCACTTTTACCTGCCTGGCTGGTTAGAAACAACTGTACCCCTACACGCGGTACTTCACCATTAGGGATGAGCTCGGTGTTCGAGTCGAACAACGAACGATTTGGGCCGTTCGCGCCTAATTCGCGGCCCACAATGCACTACGCCATTGCAGTGTCATCCAGGCGCTGTGATTGGCCAAGCATGCACTGTGACCCCGCATGCTTGGCCAATCACAGCGCCGGCAGCGAGGAGAGCAATGATTGGCCACAGGCAGGATGCCTGTGGCCAATTATTTCTGAGGGTGTTTAGTACACGCCCCACACTATAAAAGGCCGCCAGCACGGCGGCCTTGTGTAGTGTGTTCCGGAGCAGGGAAAGAGAAGCATAGGCAGGGACAGTGACATTTTTTTTTTCTTGCTTAACCTGGATTCCTTTAGTTTAGGGAAAGAGAAGGATAGGTAGGGAGAGTGTCAGTCTGTTTTACTGTGCTAAACCTTGTTTGTAGGGACAGGGAAGGACAGTGAGGGAAATTCTCATTGTGCTATACTGTGCTAAAGCATTCCTCATCAACCATCTTTAAAAAAAAAATTTTATAGGGACAGAAAACTATAGGTAGGGAGAGTGTCAGTGTGTTTTACTGTGCTAAACCTTGTTTGTAGGGACAGGGAAGGACAGTGAGGGAAATTCTCATTGTGCTATACTGTGCTAAAGCATTCCTCATCAACCATCTTTAAAAAAAAAAAAATTATAGGGACAGAAAACTATAGGTAGGGAGAGTGTCAGTGTGTTTTACTGTGCTAAACCTTGTTTGTAGGGACAGGGAAGGACAGTGAGGGAAATTCTCATTGTGCTATACTGTGCTAAAGCATTCCTCATCAACCATCTTTAAAAAAAAAAAAAATTATAGGGACAGAAAACTATAGGTAGGGAGAGTGTCAGTGTGTTTTACTGTGCTAAACCTTGTTTGTAGGGACAGGGAAGGACAGTGAGGGAAATTCTCATTGTGCTATACTGTGCTAAAGCATTCCTCATCAACCATCTTTAAAAAAAAAAAAATTATAGGGACAGAAAACTATAGGTAGGGAGAGTGTCAGTGTGTTTTACTGTGCTAAACCTTGTTTGTAGGGACAGGGAAGGACAGTGAGGGAAATTCTCATTGTGCTATACTGTGCTAAAGCATTCCTCATCAACCATCTTTAAAAAAAATTTTTTTATAGGGACAGAAAACTATAGGTAGGGAGAGTGTCAGTGTGTTTTACTGTGCTAAACCTTGTTTGTAGGGACAGGGAAGGACAGTGAGGGAAATTCTCATTGTGCTATACTGTGCTAAAGCATTCCTCATCAACCATCTTTAAAAAAAAATTTTTTATAGGGACAGAAAACTATAGGTAGGGAGAGTGTCAGTGTGTTTTACTGTGCTAAACCTTGTTTGTAGGGACAGGGAAGGACAGTGAGGGAAATTCTCATTGTGCTATACTGTGCTAAAGCATTCCTCATCAACCATCTTTAAAAAAAAAAAAATTATAGGGACAGAAAACTATAGGTAGGGAGAGTGTCAGTGTGTTTTACTGTGCTAAACCTTGTTTGTAGGGACAGGGAAGGACAGTGAGGGAAATTCTCATTGTGCTATACTGTGCTAAAGCATTCCTCATCAACCATCTTTAAAAAAAAAAAAAAATTATAGGGACAGAAAACTATAGGTAGGGAGAGTGTCAGTGTGTTTTACTGTGCTAAACCTTGTTTGTAGGGACAGGGAAGGACAGTGAGGGAAATTCTCATTGTGCTATACTGTGCTAAAGCATTCCTCATCAACCATCTTTAAAAAAAAAAATTTTTATAGGGACAGAAAACTATAGGTAGGGAGAGTGTCAGTGTGTTTTACTGTGCTAAACCTTGTTTGTAGGGACAGGGAAGGACAGTGAGGGAAATTCTCATTGTGCTATACTGTGCTAAAGCATTCCTCATCAACCATCTTTAAAAAAACATTTTTTATAGGGACAGAAAACTATAGGTAGGGAGAGTGTCAGTGTGTTTTACTGTGCTAAACCTTGTTTGTAGGGACAGGGAAGGACAGTGAGGGAAATTCTCATTGTGCTATACTGTGCTAAAGCATTCCTCATCAACCATCTTTAAAAAAAAAATTTTTATAGGGACAGAAAACTATAGGTAGGGAGAGTGTCAGTGTGTTTTACTGTGCTAAACCTTGTTTGTAGGGACAGGGAAGGACAGTGAGGGAAATTCTCATTGTGCTATACTGTGCTAAAGCATTCCTCATCAACCATCTTTAAAAAATAAATTTATAGGGACAGAAAACTATAGGTAGGGAGAGTGTCAGTGTGTTTTACTGTGCTAAACCTTGTTTGTAGGGACAGGGAAGGACAGTGAGGGAAATTCTCATTGTGCTATACTGTGCTAAAGCATTCCTCATCAACCATCTTTAAAAAAAAAAAATTTATAGGGACAGAAAACTATAGGTAGGGAGAGTGTCAGTGTGTTTTACTGTGCTAAACCTTGTTTGTAGGGACAGGGAAGGACAGTGAGGGAAATTCTCATTGTGCTATACTGTGCTAAAGCATTCCTCATCAACCATCTTTAGAAAAAAAAATTTTTATAGGGACAGAAAACTATAGGTAGGGAGAGTGTCAGTGTGTTTTACTGTGCTAAACCTTGTTTGTAGGGACAGGGAAGGACAGTGAGGGAAATTCTCATTGTGCTATACTGTGCTAAAGCATTCCTCATCAACCATCTTTAAAAAAACATTTTTTATAGGGACAGAAAACTATAGGTAGGGAGAGTGTCAGTGTGTTTTACTGTGCTAAACCTTGTTTGTAGGGACAGGGAAGGACAGTGAGGGAAATTCTCATTGTGCTATACTGTGCTAAAGCATTCCTCATCAACCATCTTTAAAAAAACATTTTTTATAGGGACAGAAAACTATAGGTAGGGAGAGTGTCAGTGTGTTTTACTGTGCTAAACCTTGTTTGTAGGGACAGGGAAGGACAGTGAGGGAAATTCTCATTGTGCTATACTGTGCTAAAGCATTCCTCATCAACCATCTTTAAAAAAAAAAAAATTATAGGGACAGAAAACTATAGGTAGGGAGAGTGTCAGTGTGTTTTACTGTGCTAAACCTTGTTTGTAGGGACAGGGAAGGACAGTGAGGGAAATTCTCATTGTGCTATACTGTGCTAAAGCATTCCTCATCAACCATCTTAAAAAAAAAAAAATTATAGGGACAGAAAACTATAGGTAGGGAGAGTGTCAGTGTGTTTTACTGTGCTAAACCTTGTTTGTAGGGACAGGAAAGGACAGTGAGGGAAATTCTCATTGTGCTATACTGTGCTAAAGCATTCCTCATCAACCATCTTTAAAAAAAAAAAAATTATAGGGACAGAAAACTATAGGTAGGGAGAGTGTCAGTGTGTTTTACTGTGCTAAACCTTGTTTGTAGGGACAGGGAAGGACAGTGAGGGAAATTCTCATTGTGCTATACTGTGCTAAAGCATTCCTCATCAACCATCTTTAAAAAAAAAAAAAATTATAGGGACAGAAAACTATAGGTAGGGAGAGTGTCAGTGTGTTTTACTGTGCTAAACCTTGTTTGTAGGGACAGGGAAGGACAGTGAGGGAAATTCTCATTGTGCTATACTGTGCTAAAGCATTCCTCATCAACCATCTTTAAAAAAACATTTTTTATAGGGACAGAAAACTATAGGTAGGGAGAGTGTCAGTGTGTTTTACTGTGCTAAACCTTGTTTGTAGGGACAGGGAAGGACAGTGAGGGAAATTCTCATTGTGCTATACTGTGCTAAAGCATTCCTCATCAACCATCTTTAAAAAAAAATTTTTATAGGGACAGACAACTATAGGTAGGGAGAGTGTCAGTGTGTTTTACTGTGCTAAACCTTGTTTGTAGGGACAGGGAAGGACAGTGAGGGAAATTCTCATTGTGCTATACTGTGCTAAAGCATTCCTCATCAACCATCTTTAAAAAAACATTTTTTATAGGGACAGAAAACTATAGGTAGGGAGAGTGTCAGTGTGTTTTACTGTGCTAAACCTTGTTTGTAGGGACAGGGAAGGACAGTGAGGGAAATTCTCATTGTGCTATACTGTGCTAAAGCATTCCTCATCAACCATCTTTAAAAAAATTTTTTTATAGGGACAGAAAACTATAGGTAGGGAGAGTGTCAGTGTGTTTTACTGTGCTAACCCTTGTTTGTAGGGACAGGGAAGGACAGTGAGGGAAATTCTCATTGTGCTATACTGTGCTAAAGCATTCCTCATCAACCATCTTTAAAAAAAAAAAAATTATAGGGACAGAAAACTATAGGTAGGGAGAGTGTCAGTGTGTTTTACTGTGCTAAACCTTGTTTGTAGGGACAGGGAAGGACAGTGAGGGAAATTCTCATTGTGCTATACTGTGCTAAAGCATTCCTCATCAACCATCTTTGAAATCCTTGTTTTTTGGACAGTCAGGGAAATTGTCATTGTGCTATTCTGTGCGAAATCAATCATCCTCAACCATATTTAGAAATCCTTAAGTAAAGGGACAGAGAAGGACACCTGAAGGTAGCCCTTATTGCTTTTTTTCCCATCTCCCTGCAGGTCATCCATTAGAATGTCTGGAAGGCAAACAAGGAGAGGCAGACAGTCAGGAGGCAATAAAAGAGGGCAAGCAGGCTCTGTGTCTGGGGGCAACAGTGCTGGTCGCGGACGCGGTGCATTGTCATCAGCACATGGCCATGGGACACGCTTGTCCTTCTTTTCGGCAGCTGGACATGTTGAGCCACATCATGCCGAAGACTTGGTAGAGTGGATGACCAAGCCCTCCTCCTCCTCCTCATCCTCTCTCACCCAGGCTCAGGGTACTGGCAAAGCAGCTGCCAAAGCGTCCTCTTCCCTGGTATCAATGTCAGACTCATCATCAGTCACTCCTTCCCTAGACCCACCATGTCCTCCTCCTGAGGAGTCCCCCGAACTGTTTGAGCACAGTGTTGGGTACATGCTCCAGGAGGATGCCCAGCGTTTCGAAGGGTCTGATGATGAAACCCAGCTAGAGGAAGGCAGTAGCGTGAGAGCAGACAGAGGGGATGCTCAAGAAGGACACCAATCTGGCAGTCATGTTCCAGCAGCTGCAGCATACTGCCAGATTGGCTCCAGTGATGAGGAGGCAGGGGATGATGAGGTCACTGACTCCACGTGGGTGCCTAATAGGAGAGAGGAGGAGGATGAGGAGGAGGCACATCTCCAACGAGGCAGGATGCCCTTTGGTGGCCAGCGTAAGGGCAGTACACCGACGGAATCACACCGCAGAGCTCCGCCTGTGCAGGGCGCTGCCTCTGCCCGTCATTCAAAAAGTTCTTTGGTGTGGGCCTTTTTTGAGGCTAGTGCATCAGATCGCACAGCTGCTGTTTGCAACATATGTCTCAAGCGTATATCGCGTGGCCAAAACATCAGCCGCTTGGGTACCACATGCCTGACCAGACATATGTTGACCTGCCATGCAGCTCGTTGGCAAGCCTACCTCAAAGACCCACACCAAAGAACAAAGCGGACCTCTCCTTGCACCGCATCAGCTGGGATCTCCAACCCCACTATAACTTCAGTCCTCTCTGAAACATGCACTGAGAGGAATGAAGGTGTAGAATTAGGTGTGTCACAGCCAAGTACTTGCGGCCACTCTGCTAGCAGTACACCGACGTCCAATTCTAGCAGGCAAATTTCCCTGCCCCAGCTGCTGGACCGTCGAAAGAAGTTCACTCCCAGCCATCCACATGCCCAGCGGTTGAATGCTAGCTTGGCTAAATTGCTAGCGCTTCAACTGCTGCCTTTTCAGTTGGTAGACTCGGCCCCCTTCCGTGAGTTTGTGCAATGTGCGGTTCCTCAGTGGCAGGTTCCCAAACGCCACTTTTTCTCACGGAAGGCTATTCCGGCTCTCTACCGGCATGTGGAAGGCAATGTCTTGGCCTCGCTGGACAGGGCGGTCAGCGGTAAGGTGCATATTACCGCTGACTCATGGTCCAGCAGGCATGGACAGGGACGTTACCTTTCTTTCACGGCCCATTGGGTCACTCTTTTGGCAGCTGGGAAGGATGCAGGACAAGGTGCAGTAGTGTTGGAGGTTGTTCCACCGCCACGCCTCCAAAATGCTACTACTGGTTGTGACACACCTCTCTCCTCCACCCCCTCCTCTTCTTCTTCCTCCATGGCCTCTTCCTGTGCTTTGTCCTCTGAACCAGCGGTGCTCCGTAGGCGTTCAAGGGGCTACGCAAGTACGCAGGCAAAAAGATGCCATGCCGTGCTTGCGCTGGTGTGTTTGGGGGACAGAAGCCACACTGGGGCAGAGGTCCTGTCTGCTCTGCAGGGCCAGGCCGAGAGGTGGTTGACGCCACGCCAGCTTAAGCCAGGAATGGTGGTTTGCGACAATGGCACCAACCTCCTCTCCGCCCTCCGACAGGGACAACTGACCCATGTGCCCTGTGTGGCTCACGTCCTTAACCTGGTGGTGCAGCGGTTCTTGGGCAGGTACCCGGGCTTACAGGATGTCCTGAGGCAGGCCAGGAAAGTCTGTGTGCATTTCCGCAGATCTTATAATGCCAGTGCTCGCCTGGCTGAGCTGCAAAAGGAGTTGAACCTGCCCAAGAACCGCCTTATATGTGACATGCCCACCAGGTGGAACTCAACATTGGCCATGCTGCAGCGGCTGCACACGCAGCAGAGGGCCATCAATGAGTACCTGTGCGACTACGGCACCAGGACAGGGTCAGGGGAGCTTGTTTTTTTTCTCCACGCCAGTGGGGCATGATCAGGGATGCATGCACTGTCCTGGCACCATTTGAGGAGGCCACGAGGATGGTGAGCAGTGACAGTGCATGCATCAGTGACACTGTACCTCTTGTCCACCTGTTGGAGCACACGCTGCGTGGAATAATGGACAGGGCACTTGAGGCAGAACAGAGGCAGGAAGAGGAGGACTTCCTTGCCTCTCAAGGCCCCCTTTACCCAGACAGTGTTCCTTCTGTCCCACCCATCGCACAGGAAGAGGACGAGGAGGAGGAGGAGGAGGAGGAGGATTGTGTCAGCATGGAGGTGGAGCCTGGCACTCAGCAGCATCAACAGCAGCAGTCTTTTAGGGATGATTTACAGTCCCAAGAAACCCGTGGACTTGTACGTGGCTGAGAGGAGGTGGCTGCGGATCATGTCGTCCTTAGTGACCCAGAGGACTCCGGACCGAATGCCTCAGCTAACCTACGCTGCATGGCCTCCCTGATCCTGCAAAGTCTGCGAAGGATCCTCGTATTCTTCGGATCAAGGAGAGGGACCATTACTGGCTGGCCACTCTCCTTGATCCACGGCACAAGGGTAAGGTTGCGGACCTTATGTTACCGTCGCAGAGGGAGCAGAGGATGAGACAACTCCGGGAGGCCTTGCAGAAAGGTCTGTGCAACGCGTTCCCAGAGACTGGGAGGTTACAAACTCCTGGTCCTGGACAACGAGTTGCTGAGGCTTCGGCCAGTCAAAGAAGGAGCGGTGGGGAAGGTGGCCGTCTGACCGATGCGTTCAGACAATTCTTTAGTCCGCAGCCCCAAAGTATGATCGGTTCCAGCAACCATCGCCAGCGTCTGATAAACATGGTGCAGGAATATCTAGGGGCAAGGTCAGACTTGGACACCTTCCCCACCGAAAATCCTCTGGCTTACTGGGTCTTGAGGATGGATCACTGGCCAGAGCTTGCACAGTATGCAATTGAGCTACTGGCCTGTCCTGCATCCAGCGTTCTTTCGGAACGCACATTCAGTGCTGCTGGAGGATTTGTCACGGATCACAGGGTGCACCTGTCCACCGACTCGGTTGATCGACTGACTTTCATCAAGATGAACCAGTCTTGGATCACCACCAGCTACCACACACCTGATGCTGATATAACAGACTAATTGATTTTAACATGTCACATCCCTTCAAGACTGATGCTGATGCTGAGTGCCTGTGCTGTTATGTTGACTGGCTATCCTCCTCCCCCGAGTCCTCAATGATACGATTGATGATGATAGCTTGGAAGATCATTTTTGTTTATGGGTGCCGCCACCAGTGCCTAACGCCCAATTTTTCAGCCCCTGTTTAACAGGGGCGTGTAATTACAATTTTTGAAGCAATACTTTGCAACAGGGCTCATTGCTGTGCTCCAAGTACAGTATCTGTGAGGGGTTGCAGTGTTGTGCCACCAGTGCCTAAGGCCCAATTTTTCAGCCCCTGTTTAACAGGGGCGTGTAATTACAATTTTTGAAGCAATATTTTGCAACAGGGCTCATTGCTGTGCTCCAAGTACAGTATCTGTGAGGGGTTGCAGTGTTGTGCCACCAGTGCCTAAGGCCCAATTTTTCAGCCCCTGTTCAACAGGGGCATGTAATTACAATTCTTGATCTAATAATTCACAGCAGGGCCCATTGCTGCACCCACCAAGAGTAACTCTGAGGGCTTACAGTGTTGTGGCAACGCCACCACCACCACCACCACGAAAGGCCCAATTTTTCAGCCCCTGTTCAAAAGGGGCATGTAATTACAATTCTTGATCTAATAATTCACAGCAGGGCCCATTCCTGCACCCACCAAGAGTAACTCTGAGGGCTTACAGTGTTGTGGCAACACCACCACCACCACCACCACCACGAAAGGCCCAATTTTTCAGCCCCTGTTCAACAGGGCCATGCAATTACAATTCTTGATCTAATAATTCACAGCAGGGCCCATTGCTGCACCCACCAAGAGTAACTGTCAGGGCTTACAGTGTTGTGGCACCAGCACCACCATCAAAGGCCCAATTTTTACTACCACTGTTCAACAATTATATGTAATTACAATTCCTGATATAATAGTTGACAGCAGGGCGTTCCAGCACCAACCAAGAGTAACTGTGAGTGCTTACAGTGTTGTGCCAACACCAACAACTAAGGGGCCTATTTCTGCAGAGTATATACGGCAGGTCCCTACTTTCAAACATCCAACTTACAAACGACTCCTACTTGCAAACGCAAGAAGACAACAGGAAGTGAGAGGAAATCTACCGCTAGGAAGGAAAATTCTCTCCTGTAAGAATTAATATGGGAGAAAGGTGTCTCCTCTGTACTGATGCTTTATCACCAATCCTTGTTTCAAGAAAAACACAACATTTCAAAAACAGTTGTCATTGGGACGGAAAGTGAGGTGAAATGTTCTGAACAGGGGCACAGACAGCAAAACAAATGTTACAGGGGTGATAACCCTTACCTATGTTTTCCAAAAAGTTTAAAAATAGATTTTTGGGCTGGAGCTACACTTAAACAATGTACCTGTTCAAAATTACAAACAGATTCTACATAAGAACAAACCTACAGTCCCTGTCTTGTATGCACCGCCTGTATACGGCTGTTCAGAGTATATAGGGCCTTTTTTATTTTATGTGCGGGGTTCCCCTTAATATCCATACAAGACCCAAAGGGGCTGGTAATGGGCTGGGGTAGGGGGGGGGGGGGGGGTCATGGGGTAGCTATGCCATTTTTCTTAAAGATTTTCATCCATATTACCGGGACCAGACATTACATTAAAGCCGCAAGCAGTTTTAAATGGCTTTTTTTTCCTTTAGAAGTGTCATTTTGTGCAGGGACAGTTCTAAACACGGGAAACACGTGGCACTTCACAGGCATACTTTAGACACCCCCCAGGTACGATATTTAAAGGAATATTTGACTTTTTTTTTCACTTTATGCATCATTAAAATGACTGCTCCCGAAAAACGACCGTTTTTAAAACTTCTTTTTGCATTGATACATGTCCCCTGGTGCAGAACCCGGGTTCCCAAACCCTTTTTAGGACAATAACATGCATAATAGTCGTTATAATTAGCATTTTAGAATTCGAACGTTCGCATCCATTGTATTTAATAGGGTTCTAATGTTCGTACGAACTTTCGGTCCGTTCGCGGGTTCTGGTGCGAACCGAACCCGGGGGTGTTCGGCTCATCACTATTCACCATGCGTAGCTATTATGGTATGCGCGCCCTATGGCGCACTGAACAATATCTTAACTCCCACCCCGGTCAGGCCTGACATGGAATAAATCTCAGTCACCTCCTATAGGAATTTCTTCGCATGCCAGCTTTCGGTGGTGCACTTGATGAATAGTACTTTGTAATCCACAACCAGGCAATAACTTGAAACACTATACTGGGGGGGGGACACTTCAACTCTGTCCTGCTACCGGTCCCCCCGGGGAACAGCAGATAAACAAAACTGTGGGCCTATGCAGTCTATAGGCCTAAACACGGCACAGTCTATTGGTCTGGGCAGGTGCCCGCTCACCACTCCGGACGCGATCCCAGTCCGGAACGTCCACCCTGCTGTGTATCCGCACACCGTGTCTGCAACGATCGGGTCCCCGATCCAATTGATGTCCTCACTCGACAAGTCAGATGCCACCCAGGCTCCGCAGTGGGGTGGAAGGCTCTTTGGAAGTTGCGCAAGGCCCAGGCATCAGGCCTTGCACTGCAGCAGATCCGCACAGGAAGAAACTCTTGCTTGCAGCGCGGTGTCCAAAGAGGCCGAGCTCCGCCTCGCCTCCTCCTTAAATAACCCCTCCCATGAGTCTCTGCGGTGGCTAACTGCACCCTGGGTACCGAACGGGGTGCTGGGTAACGTAGTCCCAGGGCCTTAAAGGAGACCCCGCTACACACTCCCTCCACTTAAACTCTTTGGTCCCAAAAGATAACATAAAATTTAATCACAGAACGTACAACATCAATCAAACTTTCGTATGATGTTGGCAGAGGAAATTCCCACCAAAACCGAGGCGGTGAACTCCCCTGCCCACAGGTCACACTATCATTAGTGTCCTGCCTAACTGTGCCAGAGAGTGAGTTGGGGTTGCCTCCCACCAAATGAACAGTGGGAGGATCAGGGTCTTCCATACTCCTTCTTGCAATAACCACAGTGTCTTCCACACTTCTCCCCATCTGTGGGTAAGTTAACCTTCTGGGAGGCTTTATGGCTCTTCGCTTCCTCTGTCCTCTTGGACTTTCTGTTGAAACGGGCTCCTCCTCCAGAATCGACTTAGGAATCTCCTCTGTTTTGGGAACACTGGACTCCGGAGCAGGGAGATACATGGAATCCCTTGGATCTTCCTCTGGGGGTAAGTCACAGTCTCCCAAGCATCTGACCAAGGACTGGACGGGATGAACTCAGTGGCTTCTGCATTCAGTGTCTGGTCCTCAGCATCTTCTTTGGGTGGAAGATCAATAGCAGAAGTTTCTGGAGCATGGGAAGGCCAAAGCCAACCAAGTTCTTCTTCCTCATCTTCACTTGTTTCCGAGGTCTCTATATCCCTGATCCGGGGGGTCTGAGACCGAGTGTTTGGTCGGTGAGTATCCAGTCTGGGAGTTGACTCAGGGGAATTCATCACAGGGAGGATCCGGACTGCCTCAGCCATGGGGAGTAGGTGGTTCCGATGCCAAGTCTTCAGGGGCCCCACCTTCCCTTCTGGTTTAAGTCTGTAAACGGGTAGGCCCGGCAGTCTTTTGCAAACAACATAAGGTTCAGGTCTCCATCTGTCTGCAAGCTTGTGTTTTCCAGGGATCCCCAAATTCCGCAACAACACTCTGTCTCCAGGTTGTAGATCTTGGATCCTAACTTTTAAGTCAAAATTTTTCTTGTTGTGGGCCCCCCTTTGCTCCGAGACCGCCTGGGCCTGTTCGTAGGCAAATTTCAAATTACGTCTGAGCCTATCGACGTATCCCTTGTGGGAAGTAGCAGAACAATGGTCTATGGAAGTGCCAAAGGCCAGATCTACGGGTAGTCTTGCTTCTCTCCCGAACATAAGTCGATAGGGTGAGTACCCTGTAGCATCACTGGTGGTGCTGTTGTATGCATGCACAACTGCCGCTATGTGGTTGCTCCAATGCTGCTTCTTTTCACTACTTAGGGTCCCCAGCATGTTGAGCAGGGTTTGTTTGAACCTCTCCGGCTAAGCATCACCTTGTGGATGATAGTGGGTAGTTCTTGTCTTCTTGATCCCCAAAGAATCCAGGAGTTTCCGGATCAATCGACTTTCAAAATCCCTTCCCTGATCTGAATGGAGCCGTTGTGGTAGCCCATAATGTACAAAGTATTTCTCCATCAGCACTTTGGCCACGGTGGAAGCCTTCTGGTCCTTGGTTGGAAAGGCCTGGGCATACCGGGTGAAATGGTTGGTTACTACCAGAACATTTCCTAGTCCACTCAGGTCAGGTTCGAGGCAGAGGAAATCAATGCATACCAGATCAAGTGGGCCTTGACTTTGCAGATGGCCCATTGGGGCAGCTTGATGAGGTAAAGTCTTTCTCTGGATGCATCGTGCACATGAGTGGCAGTATTCTTCAACTTCAGCCCTCATGCAGGGCCAATAGAAACAGTCCCTAACGAGTTGGAAGGTCCTTTCCACCCCTAGGTGGCCATGGTTGTCGTGCAGGGCAACCAGGACTGTCTCTCGGTGCTTCTCAGGCAAGAACAGTTGCCATTTGTCTTCTAGGTCATCAGAGGGGCCCCTTCGGTAGACCACTCCCTGATGCACCTGTAACTTGTCCCACTCTTTCCTCAACAGGCGAGCTTCCTTTGAGGCGTGGCGTAAGAGTCTATTCGGGTCCTGATTCTCCAGGGCCTCTAGGACCAATCTCCCCATGGGGTCTTCCAATTTGTCGGATCTAAGCTCCTTCTTGGACAGTTTTGGCAAGTTATCCTCCCCCAGTTGGGTTATTGCTTGGGAACTCCTACTATGGTAACCCCTATTTCTTCTGCTCTTGAGCCGCCACTGGCTTGGAATTCAGCCCCTTGGCAGAGGGCCCACACCCCGTCGGGTGCCACTTGCGTCCAGTCTTCTGTACTGCAAGTGGGGACGTGAGATCTTCTAGACAAAGCGTCTGCATCTCAGTTTCCAGCCCCAGGTCTGTACTTCAGGCCGAAATTGAAGGCGGACAGCGCCGCCAGCCACCTATGTCCTGTGGCATCCAACTTTGCTGTGGTGAAGAGATAGGTGAGGGGGTTGTTGTCTGTTTTCACTGTGAATTCCGCCCCATACAAATAGTCTCTAAGCTTGTCAACTACCGCCCACTTAAGGGCTAGAAACTCCAACTTATGGGTGGGTTAGTTCTTTTCGAAGGGAGTCAGACTTCTGCTCACATACGCAACAGGCCTCAGTTGCTCTTCATGCTCCTGGTACAGCACTCCTCTCAAACCATCATGACTGGCATCTACATGAAGTTCATAAGGCTTCTTAGGGTCTGCGTAGGCCAGGACAGGGGCAGTGGTCAATGTCTTCTTCAACATCTGAAAGGCATTCTCACACTTCTCGTTCCACTGGTTCTTGACTGACTCCCCTGGCTTTCTGGGGCCTGTGTCATCCTCTTCCCCCTCCGTCTTTAGCAGCTCATTCAGAGGCCTGGCTATCCGAGCAAACCCC
This sequence comes from Rana muscosa, assembly GCA_029206835.1. Classification (NCBI taxonomy): domain Eukaryota; kingdom Metazoa; phylum Chordata; class Amphibia; order Anura; family Ranidae; genus Rana; species Rana muscosa. The sequence goes on along the minus strand of CM055127.1, from coordinate 206,722,080 downwards.
TCCACAAACCTCCTGTAATAGGAACAGAACCCCAGAAAGGATCTGAGCTCTGTCATAGTGGTGGGCCTGGGCCAGGAGGTGACTGCCTCCAATTTTTCGGGGTCTGTGGCTACCCCATCTTCAGACACTATGTGCCCCAGATTATTAACTGATGACTGATAGAATTGGCACTTTTCAGGTGAGGGCTTGAGTCCTTCCTCACTCAGTCTCTTCAAAACTTTCTCCAGCCTCTCTTCATGCTCTTCCAAGGTCCTTCCGAAGACAATGATGTCATCCAAGTATACGAGGACTTCAATGAGGTTCATGTCTCCCACAGTCTTCTCCATGAGACGTTGGAAGGTGGCTGGAGCTCTAGACAGACCTTGAGGCATCCGGTTGAATTCAAAGAACCCTACCGGGGTTATGAAAGCCGTCTTCTCTTTGTCTTCTGGATGCATCGGGATCTGATAGTACCTGCTTTTGAGGTCCATAACACTAAACCACTTGGCTCCAGACAAGCTCTGTAGGGCATCCTCTATCCTTGGAGTGGTATACTGGTCCGGTATGGTTCTCCTGTTGAGGGTCCTATAGTCTATGCACAGCCTCAGTGACCCATTCTTCTTCCGGACCACCACTATAGGGGAGGCATAGGGACTTCTAGATTCTCTAATCCCCCCTGTTCGCTTGAGCTCGGCGAGCTGCTCCCTCAAGTCTTCGAGGTCTACTAACGGAACCCGCCTAACCCTCTCCTTGAAGGGCTTGTCTTCCTGGAGGCGGATTCGATGGGTGGCACTCCTAGCACACCCCACGTCAAATTCATCTTGAGAGAAGATCCTCTCCCACCTGGTCAACTGGGCCTTGGCTCTCTCTTTCCAAGCCCTGGGCAGATTTGGATTCTCCATGGAAAGCTTCTCCCACACAGTACCTTCTCCATCTGTCTTCTCCACATCTGATGAAGCAACTGGGGTAGCTGGGCTCACCCTGCCCAGCAACAGCCTGGCTGGGATTTCCATGGGACCATCCGTGGTATTTCTGACACTCACAGGCACCTTACAGTTAGCCTTCTTCAGGGCCCACACCGGGACCACTTCTGGGACTAATTCTAAACCCGAATGTTCTTCCCTTGGGTCGGGTTCCAACATGACAAAAGGGCCCGGCTGCTCCCAAGTGAGTTTCACTGTGGCTTTCAAGCAGGTTACTTCACCGGGCTGCAGCACTATTCCCCTTCTCCCCAGCCTCCAGACCTTCCCTACCCCCTCTTCCGGGCCTTCTGTTCCAAGATCAGTCATTGGTAGGCTGTCTTCAACATTGGGTGAATCTCAGTGACTGTGGGGTCTTTCCTTTTTGTCAGAGGGGCCAAGAGTCTTCGGACCAAATCCGTGTTCGTCCCTATTATCAGGGAACTCTTGTTAGCTCCAGGCGGTCGGGGGCACACCACATCTAAGGTGTCGAACACTTCAGCCTTTCCGGCTATGGACGGGTCAAAAGTCAGTTTTATAGGCAGATAGCCATCATAAGGGAAACTATCTGTCCCTATTCCCCATATCTCCAACTCTTCAATCTTCTGGATGGGTAGGTGACTTAAATGCTTGTCATAAAAGTCCCGGTACAACAGGGTCACTTGCGCCCCAGTATCCAATATGGCTCTTGTGTAGACTCCCTCCACTTGAACTGGTATTATCGGGGAGGGACCCACCAGCTTCTCTGGATATCGCTTCAAGGGGGTCTCTTTCTTTTGATCTTTGCATTTTCCCTTTTGACTTTCTTTCTTCCATTTCTCTTTGGACTTAAGTCTCTCTTGGGCCTGGTATGCATTGATCTCCCTCCTTTTGGTGTAACTACCCGCTGAGGGACACTACTCTCTTTCTTTGGGGTACGTTCCTTCTGAGGAACTTTGCGTTTCTTCTGAGGGGTCTTCTCCACTCTTTTTATGTGCTTCTCATTCAGTTTGGAGCTCACTGGAGATGATGGGCACCCGGTTGACTCCTTCACCGGGGCCCGCTGAAGTTTTCTGCCGGCTTGCGGTTATTCATCTTTTTTTTCTTTGGGCTGGCACACACTTTGGCGAAGTGGCCAGCTCCTCCGCAATTGAAACAAATCACATCCTCCCAATCTTCCAGGGATGCGGGCGCTAAGGTGTTGGGAAACAGCTCCTTCCTCTGACTTTTCCTCTCTGGTTCCCTTGACTTCTTTTCCATCAGGGAGGTCAGCATCCCCAATACTTGGGACATCTGTGACTTCAAGGTATCCACCTCTGAGTCTCTTTCCTAGGTCATGGCCGTCCTGACCATCACTGAGGGAGGATTTACCGACTCAACTGGTAGGCTCCTCTTCTTCCCCTCCAGCATAGCTTCTTCCTCTCTGACCACTCGAATCAAGTCAGGGTACTCCAGGCTCTTCCTGTCCTGTCTTGTGCATAGCGCCAATGCGATGGGGTCCAGGGGCTGAGATCCTCTCATCACCTGTTGAACACGGGCCTCATCCACCTTCCGTGGGTCAATCCCCTTCTTAAGAATCATCTTATGCAGGATCTTATCCAGGCGCCTCATGAACTCTGACAGCTTCTCTCCTGTCTTCTGGTAGCAGTGCTCCAGCTGATAAGTGAGCTCAGTGATTTTCTCTGTTCCACCGAACACATTCTGCAGAATGTCCAGATAGTCCTGTGCATTACAGTCTGTCTTACTCATCTTGAGGTTGCGTATGGCCTCTAGAGCAGGCCCCTTCAAGCTCTCAGCAATTCTCTGCTTCTTTCTGTGGTCTGGGACTTCCCATTCTTCTAGGGCCTGAGTGGCACCGTCTAACCACTCCTCAAACCCCTCTTCACCCGAAGGTACAGGTTTCCTTCCTGAGAATATTCTAAGTTTTCTGTATCCTGACATCTGGTAATCTGTAGGATCTTCCTTGCACTGTGCCACAAGTTCCCCCAGGACCGCGCACAACTCCGCGCCGAGAGTGGTAGATGGCGACCCGGGACTTTCCCTTTTCACCTGTCTTTCTGCTTTTGGGGTGGGTGATGGAGACAGTTTCGGTGTCTGAGGCCGTCCTCCTGGCTTAAGCGGCAGCGCGTGTATCAGGCTATAAGTCTGATCATCTATAGCTTCTACACTTGGATTCTTGAAATGTTCTGGGACTCCGTCCTTCCATTCCACTAATGCGTGGGTCAGTGAGGAATTCGTCCTGACATCCACCACCCATGCTTTCTGATACAGTGACAGTGACATCACTAGCTGCTTCACCGCTTCTTCTTGCCAGATCCCTGGGAGTTCTATGACTACTATCCCGGCTGGATCTGTGCCGACCGTTTTACACCACTGGCTTACTTCTAGTGGGTCCATGCTGGTACTTTTGGCGCGTTACTTGCTGCAACAGGATCCCGGACTCGAGAGCCCCCAGGTGTAGCGCTACCCCCAGTTAAGAGAGCCGCTGGATTTGTTTTCGGGCCCTGTGTGCAGCACCACCAACCCCCGGCAATCTTACTCGACCCACTCTGGCACAGTTAGTCTAGGGTTATCTCTGTATCACATTCAAAAGTATTGCAAGGGGTAATCTCTTAGCAGTAAGACAACACACTGAAGCGAGAGATTAAATATAACAGTTTACTCTTATCTCAAAGGGTAGCATAGGCAGAATACAACACATACAACTGGCTTGCAGAGCCCTGCAGAAATCAATACAGCACACAATAATGGCGCTGCGCGGTACTTCACCACGCGTAGCTATTATGGTATGCGCGCCCTATGGCGCACTGAACAATATCTTAACTCCCACCCCGGTCAGGCCTGACATGTAATAAATCTCAGTCACCTCCTATAGGGATTTCTTCGCATGCCAGCTTTCGGTGGTGCACTTGATGAATAGTACTTTGTAATCCACAACCAGGCAATAACTTAAACACTATACTGGGGGGGGGGGACACTTCAACTCTGTCCTGCTACCGGTCCCCCCGGGGAACAGCAGATAAACAAAACTGTGGGCCTATGCAGTCTATAGGCCTAAACACGGCACAGTCTATTGGTCTGGGCAGGTGCCCGCTCACCACTCTGGACGCGATCCCAGTCCGGAACGTCCACCCTGCTGTGTATCCGCACACCGCGTCTGCAACGATCGGGTCCCCGATCCAACTGATGTCCTCACTCGACAAGTCAGATGCCACCCAGGCTCCGCAGTGGGGTGGAAGGCTCTTTGGAAGTTGCGCAAGGCCCAGGCTTCAGGCCTTGCACTGCAGCAGATCCGCACAGGAAGAAACTCTTGCTTGCAGCGCGGTGTCCAAAAAGGCCGAGCTCCGCCTCGCCTCGCCTCCTCCTTAAATAACCCCTCCCATGAGTCTCTGCGGTGGCTAACTGCACCCTGGGTGCCGAACGGGGTGCTGGGTAACGTAGTCCCAGGGGCCTTAAAGGAGACCCCGCTACATGTACATTTAGATATTAATAGGATGTTGTTTGTTTCTGTGTGTTTTCTCTCCCTCTGCAGGTGGACTACTAGCAACTGCCGGAGAATGGGTGGAGTAGTTAGTCTAGAGGGGTGGGATTGAAAATGTATAATGATATGTGAACGTGTCATTGAGTATGGGATGTCCTGTTTGTATTCTTGTTAACCCTTCCTTCATCTCTTTATTTCATGTCCCTTCCCCATTATGTTGGTTCCGGCACAAGGATTTCAAAGTTGTACATAGTTGGAGATAAATTTGCGCTGGCTCAGGCTTGAGGAGCGTGGGTTTATCCCAGACACTGGGGACAGTGTCTCTTTTAGAGGGGGTGTATGTAGCACCCACCCCATTTAGGGGTGCTATATACCCAAATTTAGGGGCTGGTCTGAGATAGTAGTTGGGCTCAGACCGTTCTCAATTTATAGGTTGTGCTATTTTATTTCCAGGTGGTATACTGGTGTGCAGTTCCCTATGGCCTGTAGGGGGCACTGCCATAATGGGTCAGGGTTGAACCACTGGTATTAGTGCTGTGCCTTGGGGTGTCCTCTCTCGGCAGCGGTACAGTGGGCGTGTTTGGCCTGCTGTGCATGCTGGGAGAGGATACATAAGTGGCAGCCACCGCCTGGGAGGGGTCTTCGGAGGAGAGGAGTCAGAGTCCAGGTGCGTGGCGCATGGCCCTCCAGGCCATGGGGCCACGTGTGCATCAGTCCCAGGCACCTTTAGCCCTGGGGCTGCATCTTCAACACTGGGCCCAGCACCTTTAGCTGGAGCCCACTTCTGGGAAGAGGAATCCCAGGGTGTCTCTCGCGAGGGAGCCCGCTTCTAAGAAGAGGAGGCCGGGGGAGGACCTTTCTGACGGACCGGTGAGTGTTCACGGTGAAGGAAGGGGCCCGGTAAATTTCTGGAGGGATTCATCTATCCACCAAGGGCCTAGTAATGTGCTGCTGCTGGCACCTGTCCTTATGTACCAAAGCTAAGAGGTTCGGGGTCTGACAGATTCTGTGGCAGAGAGTCTCCCGATCGCATCTAGGAAAAAGAACCTGATCAAACGTCCGAGCATCACTTCGGCTGCTAGGATCCACTTGTAGGAGACTATCCGGGTGAGCAAAACCTACCCTGGGATAGAGTAGCGATTGTGATATCCATTTGTGCCTGGACTAACCTCCCAAAACCTTGCTGTCCTGTCTCTTATCTACCCTTTCCTATCTGCTGAACATTGAGAAAATAAACTCAACATTGGAGTTTAAAGTGGTGTGGACATTGGAATTACTTGGGGGAAAACAGAGACTTGTCCCTATATCCTAGGAGATGAGAACCAACTGATGGAAGAACCTAGCTGTGGGACCCAAATACATAACACCGCTCAACCTCCTCAACCAGGAGGGTATGGGCATATAGTATGGTGTGCCCTTTTCCTGCAAGTGAGCCAAAGCTAGGGAAAAGGGTCCATGTGCTACATATGTATAGCAATAATATTGTTTTAATAAACATATGCACAACTATTGCAGGACCTAAAAATTCAGTAGCACTTTCTTTTTATCCTACCGGCTCAATGCTTTCAGAAAATGGATGGTTTGGGGGGTCATTTACAAACTCTGAATGTGGAATACAGGGCTTGGTAGTGAAAGGGTTAATGGTATAAAAAGTACCTATCAAAGAGTGCGCATGCACAGGCATGGTGTGAAGACACAGCTCTCAACTGCTCTGCACCCCTCTGGCACTTTTTACTATTATTCAGAGGTATCACACAAGGTGTTATGCCCCCAAGGGTTCCAGAAGCTTTGGCGAACCAATCCATGACAGGCAAAGCTACCAGGAGAGCCCGCAGTGGCAGCATGGGACTCTCACAGTACACAGAGGAGCCCCAGCTCCCAGTTCATAGTACCGGGGAGACCATAGCAAACCAGAGGCTGGCTCACCACAACACCTGAGGAGAGCCTGACCACTGAATCTTACCCTGCTCAGGAAGAAACAGAAAGGGAGCCACATGTTGCCATGCAGTCTCAAATGAGCCCAGTGCCCTTTCCCTCACAGGCATCAATACATTCTACAGGCTGTTACCCAAAATTATTATATTTCAAGATATAATATCTCCAGTGATATTATTTGGTAAGGTGTATTTATATTCTTGAGTGGCAGCTTCAATACAACAGCAAGAGAAATGTATTAGTATAAAGTAACATTTTTGTATCTAACAAACCAGCAAGCTCTTACACAGTATTAAATGCAAAATGTAATGCCTCGTACACACGACCGGTTTTCCCGGCAGAAAAAAAACAATGCTTTTCCCGACGGGATTCCTTGCATACACACAGTCACACAAAAGACCACTGAACTTTTGAATGCCAAGAACGCGATGACGTCAAAGACTACGACGAGCTAACAAAATTACGTTCTATGCTTCCGCGCATGCGTCAAATTGTTTACGAGCATGCACGTTTTTTTCCCCTTGGGAAAGCATACAGACGACCGGTTTTCTCAGCAGGATTTTTTTCCTGACGGGAAAATAGAGAACAAGTTCTCTTTTTTTCCCCGCAGTTTTCCTGTCGGGAAAACTGCGATGGAGCATACACACGGCCGGTTTTCCTGGTGAAAAGCTGTAATATCAGTTTTCCTGCCGGGAAAAACGGTCGTGTGTACGAGGCATCAGAAAGAAAAGGCATAAACAAACATAGAAACATAGAAGAGTGATGGCAGAAAAAAAGACCAAGTGAGTCTGTCCCATTTTTTTTATACATGTTTTTGTATTTATTTATTTTTTGTTAACTTTTTTGTCTGAGTATAGATCTAGGTTTGTCTTATACATGCTTGACATTTAGATAAGTGCCAGGAATGTCTTTCATAATTACCATTCAGCTGTGAGTGAGGGCCCTATTCTGGTGTCCTGGTGTTCCACAGGCTCCTCCTAAAGAAGGCCATACATGGATTGTAATTCAGCTAGTTCAATGGATGAATGGGCAGGCTGGTTGCACAGAAGTTGATCTACTAATCAACTTCTTTGTAACCAACCTGTCAGGTTTTTGACGAACGATCAGTACTGCCAGCTATAGTCGGCAGCACTGAACAGTGTGTTCTGATGGCGAGGAGACTTGTGGATGGGGGAATCAAATAATTTTTTTGTTCAACCTGCTAGTTGAATGAAAAACAAATATTAATGTATGGGCTGCTTAACCTCTCTCTTCTGATTCCCTCAAGTGTGTGGATTTTTATAGGCCTCTCTTCCATAGGCTTGCATGTTGTGGTAAAGATTGGTGGGCATGCATATTCCCTCTATTTAAATTTGACTTTTAGGACTGGAACTTTCTAATACCCTTTTGTTAACATGACTCAGTCTCCAAAGGTCAGGTAAATGAAGGGATCCCTTGAGGTAGATATATGGAAAACAAAGAGATTTAAATCCCATTGTGTAGATAACTACTCAGGCACCAAACAGTCTGTTAATAAGTGAATCAGTCTGAACACGAAAAAACACAGTCACTTCCAGTGCTAAGGGGTCTTCTAAAGTGAAGGTCAACAGGGACATTGGTTCCCAAGACTGGGTGGATGTTTCCTTCCTCAGATGGGATGATCCGATGGAAAACGTCAAAAAAGACAAAACGGAAGTTGCGCACACCTAGTGGATAACCAATGACAATTTAATGAATGATAAAATCATAAAAAGTGGGTACTCACAAAAGGCAACTCTCATTTGAGCCCAAAAAAATCACATAGTATATGGACATGTGCAAGACCATACCACAGGGTAAACTGACGCGTTTCGGGGGTGCATCCCCTTCCTCAGAGCTAGGCTAAGCGAATCAGTCCATTGTCATGGCTCCCTGTATACAGTACCAGCTATAACTAATAGGATATCCCCCTTGACAGCTTATGTCCAAATAAAACAATTCCCAACTATCTTCAGAACATGGATATATAACATATTACATGCCTACATTGATCGAACTCTAACTAAAGTATTTTCATAATTACAATATTATTGTAGCAGGTACTTCTCCAGGCTGAGAGCTTTAATCCACAAGGGAGAGAGCTGCCTGCTAGCAACTGTGTGTGATTTTTCACCCCCCCCCCTTTCTCTCCTCTCTCACACAGAGACACACAGAACTACTTGCTTTGTAGCCTCCCTATTGGAGGAGACTGAGAGCAAATCATCAGGAAGCAGCAGCAAAGCACTGTGGAATATGAAGTCCCAGCACAAGCAGCCTGACTGACTGGTGAGGGGGACAGGACTGCAAATCCCAGATGGATGGTTTTCAGGCCTAGATCTCTCTCTCTGGACGCCATTCTGACCCTGCCAGCAGGAGGTCTGTGTGACAGGGAGTGCTGACGAATCTGCGGCCTACACAGTAGGGAGCCGGACAGCTAGACCCAGAAGGATCTCTGAGGACAGCATTGCTACTTCTGTGCAGCGGACCGGCGTGTGTTCTGGAAACATCCAGAGGTACCTTCAATCCAGTTTCCAGTGGGCCTGCAGCGTGGCGTGGTGCCGCCATCTTTACAGAACAAAGATACAGATACAGAGAATTACTGGTGGAACCTTCTCCTCATCTGATCCATCCATCTGACATTCGTGGTGGTGAGCGGGCATAGCCCTTGTCATAGATAAGTACAGTACTGCTGAATAACACTTACACAAACTGGCTGGTGGCACTTGTAATTCCAAGGAAGTGAAACCTACTGCTATACAGGCCACAAAAAGCAGATGCATCTGTTCAATACACATTACTGACTTAGTATCACAATGAAGGCGGAATATACACCATTTACCATTTTTGGGATAAATCACAGCTTAGTTCATTCTTGTTGCCTTTTACCCTTTGGATTACTATTTTCTTTACTACTAAGAACACGGGCTAGCTGAAGATATCCAGAACTGAAGGAACAATTCTTTTTTTCCTTTTTTGTGCACAACTCCCTCTGCTCATTTGCATAAATTGCATTCAACTATTCCAGGGAGCCATCCTATAAGATATTATTTGGGTTTATATTGTTGTTGATATTTTACAGTTTGCTGGTCTGTGTGCTGAGGAGGCAGAGGGGAAGAGATCTCACACAAGGGATATAGTGCCAGGTGTTTACTCCTCTGCTCACCTGTCCACATATGTCTCTGTAGTGTGTCTATGTTAAGTATTGTAGCGCTACCCCCAGTTAAGAGAGCCGCTGGATTTGTTTGCGGGCCCTGAATACAGCACCGCCAACCCCCGGGAATCTACTCGACCCACTCTGGCACAGTTAGTCTAGGGATTGTCTTGTATCACAATCTATCTGTATTGTAAGGGTAACCTCTTTGCATAATGATAACACACTGATAGCAAGTGATGAAGTATAACAGGTTTTTTACTTTGGGTAAAAGGCACAAGGTTAATACATAACACATATATGTCTGCAGAGCCCTACAGCAGAAAATATAGTACACCCTGATAATGCAGGCTATTTCCCTTCTAGTGCAGCTATCTCTATCTATGCGCCCTTATGGCGCAGCAACAAAAAGTTCTAACTCCTGGTCAGGCCTGACTCAGATTTAACTCAGTCTCTAGCAGAACGATTTCTTTGCATGCAACTTGACTGGTGGTGCACAACAGGAACAGTATTTGTAATCCAAAGGGGTAGACAATAAAGAACACTTCACCGGAGACTAACTCAACTCAGTTCCGCCACTAGTCTCCAGTGGAACAGTAAATAAAGGCCGGTGAGCCAAGGCAGTCTCTAGGCCTAACAACAGTACAGCCTATAGGATTGAGCAGGTGCTAGCTCACCACTCCGGACGCGATCCCAGTCCGGGACTTCCACCTGCTGTGTCTACACACACAGCGTCTGCAATGGTCGGGTCTCCGATCCAACTGATGTAAGAAGTCAGCGAAGTCAAGTGTCACCCAGGTTCCGCAGTGGGGTGGAAGGCTCTCTGGAAGTTGTGCAAGGCCCTGGCTTCAGGCCCTGCACTGCAGCAGATCCGCACAGGAAGACCTGTTGATTGCAGCGTGGTGTCCAAAGAGGCCGCGCTCAGCCTCGACCTCCTCTTATATAGCCCCTCCCATCAGTCTCTGTGGTGGCTGAATGCACCCTGGGTGCCGAATGGAGTTCTGGGTAACGTAGTCCCAGGGCCTTAAAGGAGACCCCGCTACACACTCCCCCCACTTAAACTCTTTGGTCCCCAAAGATAACATTAAATTACAGTACACACAACATTAGCCAAAGTTGCGTATGATGTTGGCAGAGGAAATTCCCACCAAAAATGAGGAGGTGAACTCCCCTGCCCACAGGTCACACTGTCATTAGTGTCCTGCCTAACTGTGCCAGAGAGTGAGTTGGGGTTGCCCCCCCACCAAATGAACAGTGGAGGGATTAGGATCTTCCATACTCCTCCTTGCAGTAACCACAGTGTCTTCCGAGCTCCTCCCCATCTGTGGGTAAGTCAATCTTCTGGGAGGTTTTATGGCTCTTCTCATCCTTTGCCCTCTTGGGCTTTCTGGTCCGGCTAAAACAGGTTCCTCTTCCGGAACCGACTTGGGAGTGTCCACTGGTCCTGGGGCACTTGACTCCGGAGCAGGGATGTACATGGAATCTCTTGGGTCCTCCTCTGGGAGTAAGACACAGGCATCTTCCCAAGAATCCGACAAAGGACTGGACGGGATGAACTCAGTAGCTTCTGCATTTAGTGTTCTGTCTATGGTGTCTTCATCAGGTGGAAGATCAATAGCAGAAGTTTCTGGGGCCTGGGAAGGCCAAAGCCAATCAAGTTCTTCTCCCTCATCTTCACTTAGCTCAGAGGTCTCTATATCCCCAATCTGAGGGGTCTGGTACCGAGTGTTTGGCCTGTGAGTATCCAGGATGGAGGTTGGCTCAGGGGAACCCATCGCAGGGGGAATCCGAACTGCTTCAGCTAGTGGGAGTAGGTGGTTCCGATGCCAAGTCTTTAAGGGCCCCACCTTCCCTTCTGGCTTTAGTCTGTAAACAGGTAGGCCCGGTAGTTTCTTGCAAATAACATAGGGTTCAGGTCTTCTTCTGTCTGCAAGCTTGTGTTTTCCAGGGACCCCCAAGTTCCGTAGCAACACTCTATCTCCAGGTTGTAAATCTTGGATCCGAACTTTCAGATCAAAGTTTTTCTTGTTGTGAGCCCCCCTTTGGTCTGAGGCTGCTTGGGCCTGCTCATAGGCCAACTTTAAATTGTGTCTGAGCCTATCAACATACCCTTTGTGGGAAGTGGCAGAACAATGGTCTATGGAGGTGCCAAAGGCCAGATCTACCGGTAGTCTTGCTTCTCTTCCAAACATAAGTCGATAGGGTGAGTACCCTGAAGCGTCACTTGTGGTGCTGTTATATGCATGCACAACTGCTGCTATGTGGTTGCTCCAATGCTGCTTCTTTTCACTGCTTAAGGTCCCCAGCATGTTGAGCAGGGTTCGGTTGAACCTCTCCGGCTGAGCATCACCTTGTGGATGGTAGGGGGTAGTTAGTGTTTTATTGATCCCCAAGGAATCCAGGAGCTCTCGGATCAACCGACTTTCAAAGTCCCTTCCTTGATCTGAGTGAAGCCGTTGTGGTAGCGAAGTATTTCTCCATAAGTACTTTGGCTACAGTGGAAGCCTTCTGGTCCTTGGTTGGGAAGGCCTGGGCATACCGGGTGAAATGGTCGGTTACTACCAGAACATTTCCTAGTCCACTCAGGTCGGGTTCGAGGCAGAGAAGATCAATGCATACCAAATCCAGTGGACTTTGACTTTGTAGGTGGCCCATTGGGGCAGCTTGATGGGGTAAAGTCTTCCGCTGGATACAACGTGCGCATGAATGGCAGTACTCCTCCACTTCAGCCCTCATGCAGGGCCAATAGAACCAGCTCCTGACGAGTTGAAAGGTTGTTTCAGCCCCCAGGTGGCCATGGTTGTCGTGCAGAGCAACCAAGACAGTCTCTCTGTGTTTCTCGGGCAGAAACAATTGCCATTTGTCTTCCAGGTCATCAGAAGGGCGCCTTCGGTAGACCACTCCCTGATGCACCTGCAACCTGTCCCACTCCTTCCTCAACAGGCGAGCTTCCTTTGAAGGGTGACGCAGGAGTTTATTTTGATCCTGATTCTCCAGGGCCTCTAGGACCAATCTCCCCATGGGGTCTTCTAATTGGTCACATCTCAACTCCCTCTTTGACAGTTTTGGCAAGTTATCTTTCTCCAACTGGGTTACCCCACAGTATTGTTTGGGGATTCCTACTATGGTAACCCCTATCTCTTCTGCTCTTGAGCCGCCACTGGCCTGGAGTTCAGCCCCCTGACAGAGGGCCCGCACCCCGTCGGGTGCCACTTGGGTCCAGTCTTCTGTACTACTGGTGGGGACATGAGATCTTCTAGACAAGGCGTCTGCATCTCGATTTCCAGCCCCAGGCCTGTATTTTAGGCTGAAATTGAAGGCAGACAGTGCCGCCAGCCATCTATGTCCTGTGGCATCCAGCTTTGCTGTGGTGAACAGATAGGTGAGGGGGTTGTTGTCGGTTTTCACAGTGACCTCTGCCCCATACAGATAATCTCGGAGTTTGTCAACTACCGCCCACTTGAGGGCCAGGAACTCCAACTTATGAGTAGGGTAGTTCTTTTCAGAGGGAGTCAGACTTCTGCTCACATATGCAACGGGTCTAAGTTGCCCTTCGTGCTCCTGATAGAGCACTCCTCCCAGACCATCATGACTGGCATCTACGTGGAGCTCATAAGGCTTCTTTGGGTCTGCATAGGCCAGGACGGGGGCAGTGGTTAGGTTTTTCTTCAACATCTGGAAGGCCCCTTCACACTTCTCGTTCCACTGGTCCTTGACTGACTCCCCTGGCTTCCTGGGCCCCAAGTCATCCTCTTCCCCTTCCGTCTTGAGTAGCTCATTCAGAGGTCTGGCAATTCGGGCAAACCCCTCCACGAACCTTCTATAATAGGAACAGAACCCCAGGAAAGATCTGAGTTCTGTTACCGTGGTAGGCCGTGGCCAGGAAGTAACTGCCTCCAATTTTTCGGGGTCTGTGGCTACCCCATATTCAGACACTATGTGTCCCAGATAGTTAACTGATGACTGATAGAACTGTCATTTTTCAGGTGAGAGCTTGAGTCCCTCCTCACTGAGTCTTCTCAAAACTTTCTCCAGCCTTTCTTCATGTTCTTCCAAGGCTCTTTCAAAGACAATGATGTCATCTAGGTATACAAGGACTTCAATGAGGTTCATGTCTCCTACAGTCTTTTCCATGAGATGTTGGAAGGTGGCTGGGGCTCCAGACAGACCTTGGGGCATTCGGTCGAATTCAAAGAACCCCACTGGGGTTATGAAATCTGTCTTCTCCTTGTCTTCTGGATGCATAGGGATCTGATAGTACCCGCTCTTGAGGTCCATAACGCTGAACCACTTGGCTCCAGACAAGCTCTGTATGGCATCCTCTATCCTCGGAGTGGTGTACTGGTCAGGTATGGTTCTCCTGTTGAGGGTCCTGTAGTCTATGCACAGCCTAAACGACCCATTCTTCTTCCTGACCACCACTATCGGGGAGGCATAGGGGCTTCTAGATTCTCGAATCACACCAGTTCGCTTGAGCTTGGTGAGCTGTTCCCTCAAGTCTTTGTGGTCTGCTAACGGAACTCGCCTGACCCTCTCCCTGAAGGGCTTGTCTTCCTGGAGGCGGATTCGATGGGTGGCACTCCTTGCACACCCCACATCAAACTCATCTTGGGAGAAGATCTTTTCCCACCTGGTCAACTGGACCTTTGCTCTCTCTTTCCAAGCCCTGGGCAGGTTTGGGTTCTCCATGGAAAGCTTCTCCCACACAGTCCTTTTTCCCTCTGTCTTCTCCACATCCGACAGATAGTGATGAGCCGAACACCCCCGGGTTCGGTTCGCACCAGAACCCGCGAACGGACCGAAAGTTTGCACGAACTTTAGAACCCTATTAAATACAATGGATGCGAACGTTCAAAATCTAAAGTGCTAATTATAACGACTATTATGCATGTTATTGTCCTAAAAAGGGTTTGGGAACCCGGGTTCTGCACCAGGGGACATGTACCAATGCAAAAAGAAGTTTTAAAAACGGCCGTTTTTCTGGAGCAGTCATTTTAATGATGCATAAAGTGAAAAAAAAAAGTCAAATATTCCTTTAAATATCGTACCTGGGGGGTGTCTAAAGTATGCCTGTAAAGTGCCCCGTGTTTCCCGTGTTTAGAACTGTCCCTGCACAAAATTACATTTCTAAAGGAAAAAAAGCCATTTAAAACTGCTTGTGGCTTTAATGTAATGTCTGGTCCCGGTAATATGGATGAAAATCTTTAAGAAAAATGGCATAGCTACCCCATCACACCCCCCCCCCTACCCCAGCCCATTACCAGCCCCTTTGGGTCTTGTATGGATATTAAGGGGAACCCCGCACACAAAATAAAAAAGGCCCTATATACTCTGAACAGCCGTATACAGGCGGTGCATACAAGACAGGGACTGTAGGTTTGTTCTTATGTAGAATCTGTTTGTAATTTTGAACAGGTACATTGTTTAAGTGTAGCTCCAGGCAAAAAATCTATTTTTAAGCTTTTTGGAAAACATAGGGAAGGGTTATCACCCCTGTAACATTTGTTTTGCTGTCTGTGCAGTGTGCACCTGTTCAGAACAGTTCACCTCACTTTCCGTCCTAATGACAAATGTTTTTTGAAAATTTGGGGTTTTTATTGAAACAAGAATTGGTGATAAAGCATCAGTGGAGAGGAGACACTTTTTTCCCATATTAACTCTTACAGGAGAGAATTTCCCTTCCTAGGGGTAGATTTCCTCTCACTTTCTGTTGTATCCTTCCGTTTGCAAGGAGGAGTCGTTTGTAAGTTGGATGTTTGAAAGTAGGGGCCTGCCGTATATACTCAGCTGAAATTTGCCCCTTACATGTTGGTGTTGCCACAACACTGTGAGCCCTCACAGTTACTCTTGGTGGGTGCATGAATGGGCCCTGCTGTGAATTATTAGATCAAGAATTGTAATTGCATGCCCCTGTTGAACAGGGGCTGAAAAATTGGGCCTTTGGTGGTGGTGGTGGTGGTGGTGTTGACACAACACTGTAAGTCCTCACAGTTAGTCTTGGTGGGCGCAGGAATGGGCCCTGCTGTGAATTATTAGATCAAGAATTGTAATTACATGCCCCTGTTAAACAGGGGCATAAAAATTGGGCCTTAGGCACTGGTGCCACAACACTGCAACCCCTCACAGATACTGTACTTGGAGCACAGCAATGAGCCCTGTTGCAAAGTATTGCATCAAAAATTGTAATTACACGCCCCTGTTAAACAGGGGCTGAAAAATTGGGCCTTTGGTGGTGGTGGTGGTGGTGGTGTTGACACAACACTGTAAGGCCTCACAGTTAGTCTTGGTGGGCGCAGGAATGGGCCCTGCTGTGAATTATTAGATCAAGAATTATAATTACATGCCCCTGTTAAACAGGGGCATAAAAATTGGGCCTTAGGCACTGGTGTCACAACACTGCAACCCCTCACAGATACTGTACTTGGAGCACAGCAATGAGCCCTGTTGCAAAGTATTGCATCAAAAATTGTAATTACACGCCCCTGTTAAAAAGGGGCTGAAAAAATGGGCCTTAGCCACTGGTGCTGGTGCCACGACACTGCAACCACTTCCAGATACTCTAGTTGGAGTGCAGGAATGAGCCCTGCTGCAAAGCATTGCATAAAAAATTGTAATAACACACCCCTGTTAAACAGGGGCTGAAAAATTGGGCCTTAGCCACTGGTGGCGGCACCCAGAAACAAAAATGTTCTTCCAAGCTATCATCATCAATCGGATCGTTGAGGAGGAGGAGGATAGTCAGTCAACATAACAGGACAGTCTCTCAGCATCAGCATCAGTCTTGAAGGGATGTGACATTTGAAAATAAATTAGTCTGTTATATCAGCTTCAGGTGTTTGGTAGTTGGTGGTGATCTAAGACTGGTTCATCTTTATGAAGGTCAGTCGATCAACAGAGTCGGTGGACAGGCGCACCCTGTGATCCGTGACAAATCCTCCAGCAGCACTGAATGTGCAGGACAGGCCAGTAGCTCAATTGCATACTGTACAAGCTCTGGCCAGTGATCCATCCTCAAGACCCAGTAAGCCAGAGGATTTTCGGTGGGGAAGGTGTCCAAGTCTGACCTTGCCCCTAGGTATTCTGGCACCATGTATATCAGACGCTGGCGATGGTTGCTGGAACCGATCATACCTTGGGGCTGCGGACTAAAGAATTGTCTGAACGCATCGGTCAGACGGCCACCTTCCCCACCGCTCCTTCTTTGACTGACCGAAGCCTCAGCAACTCGTTGTCCAGGACCAGGAGTTTGTAACCTCCCAGTCTCTGGGAACGCGTTGCACAGACCTTTCTGCAAGGCCTCCCGGAGTTGTCTCATCCTCTGCTCCCTCTGCGACGGTAAGATAAGGTCTGCAACCTTACCCTTGTACCGTGGATCAAGGAGAGTGGCCAGCCAGTAATGGTCCCTCTCCTTGATCCGAAGAATACGAGGATCCTTCCGCAGACTTTGCAGGATCAGGGAGGCCATGCAGCGTAGGTTAGCTGAGGCATTCGGTCCGGAGTCCTCTGGGTCACTAAGGACGACATGATCCGCAGCCACCTCCTCCCAGCCACGTACAAGGCCACTGGTTTCTTGGGACTGTAAATCATCCCTAAAAGACTGCTGCTGATGATGCTGAGTGCCAAGCTCCACCTCCATGCTGACACAGTCCTCCTCCTCCTCCTCCTCTTCTTCCTGTGCGATGGGTGGGACAGAAGGAACACTGTCTTGGTAAAGGGGGCCTTGAGAGGCAAGGAAGTCCTCCTCTTCCTGCCTCTGTTCTGCCTCAAGTGCCCTGTCCATTATTCCACGCAGCGTATGTTCCAACAGGTGGACAAGAGGTACAGTGTCACTGATGCATGCACTGTCACTGCTCACCATCCTCGTGGCCTCCTCAAATGGTGCCAGGACAGTGCATGCATCCCTGATCATGCCCCACTGGCGTGGTGAAAAAAAACCGAGCTCCCCTGACCCTGTCCTGGTGCCGTAGTCGCACAGGTACTCATTGATGGCCCTCTGCTGCGTGTGCAGCCGCTGCAGCATGGCCAACGTTGAGTTCCACCTGGTGGGCATGTCACATATAAGGCGGTTCTTGGGCAGGTTCAACTCCTTTTGCAGCTCAGCCAGGCGAGCACTGGCATTATAAGATCTGCGGAAATGCACACAGACTTTCCTGGCCTGCCTCAGGACATCCTGTAAGCCCGGGTACCTGCCCAAGAACCGCTGCACCACCAGGTTAAGGACGTGAGCCACACAGGGCACATGGGTCAGTTGTCCCTGTCGGAGAGCGGAGAGGAGGTGTGTGCCATTGTTGCAAACTACCATTCCTGGCTTAAGCTGGCGTGGCGTCAACCACCTCTCGGCCTGCCCCTGCAGAGCAGACAGAACCTCTGCCCCAGTGTGGCTCCTGTCCCCCAAACACACCAGCGCAAGCACGGCATGGCATCTTTTTGCCTGCGTACTTGCGTAGCCCCTTGAACGCCTACGGAGCACCGCTGGTTCCGAGGACAAAGCACAGGAAGAGGCCACGGAGGAAGAAGAAGAGGAGGGGGTGGAGGACAGAGGTGTGTCACAACCAGTAGTAGCATTTTGGAGGCGTGGTGGTGGAACAACCTCCAACACTACTGCACCTTGTCCTGCATCCTTCCCAGCTGCCAAAAGAGTGACCCAATGGGCCGTGAAAGAAAGGTAACGTCTAGGGATGGGCCCGGTGCTCGATTCGAACCCACGTTCGAATCGAGCACCGGGCGTTCGCTCGCTCGGCGAGCCCAGAACTATTTGGGCCGTTCGCATCACATTCGTGTGATGCGAGCGGCCCCGCAATGCATTGCGGCCGGCGCGGCCGGCGCAGTGCATTGCTGGCTGATGATTGGCCAAGCATGCACTGTGACCCCGCATGCTTGGCCAATCACAGCGCCCGAAACTCGGAGAGCAATAATTGGCTACAGGCAGGACGCCTGTAGCCAATTACAGCTCAGGGGCTTTAGTACACGCCCCACCATTTAAAAGGCCGCCACGCCGTCGGCCCCGGTCACATGAGTTCCGGCTTTAGGAGAGATCAGTCTGCTGATTCTGTCTTTGCTTGATACTGAAAGATTTGCTCTTCTTTGCTAAACCATTGGCTATTTCTTTGCTAAACCATTGCTACCTAAGTCATTGATCGTTCATTGCTGCTGATTGCACAGTTAGTGTGTTATTAGCTGCTGCTGGGGATTAGTCTGGTGCGTGCTTACTGTTAGTACAGTATTGCAGTAGTACCA
Organism: Rana muscosa; assembly: GCA_029206835.1. Lineage (NCBI taxonomy): Eukaryota > Metazoa > Chordata > Amphibia > Anura > Ranidae > Rana > Rana muscosa. The sequence goes on along the minus strand of CM055127.1, from coordinate 206,703,362 downwards.
ACCGCAGTGCTGTTAGCACAGCATTGCACCCCAACAGCACCCATAGGACTTCTAGTGTGTTAGTGGCAGCAAACAGAGCTCCTATATTTTCTTCTCAGCAGCACCCATAGGACTTCTAGTGTGTTAGTGGCAGCAAACAGAGCTCCTATATTTTCTTCTCAGCAGCACCCATAGGACTTCTAATGTGTTAGTGGCATCACACAGAGTTCCTATATTTTCATCTCAGAAGCACCCATAGGACTTCTAGTGTGTTAGTGGCATCACACAGAGCTCCTATATTTTCTTCTCAGAAGCACCCATAGGACTTCTAGTGTGTTAGTGGCATCACACAGAGCTCCTATATTTTCTTCTCAGCAGCACCCATAGGACTTCTAGTGTGTTAGTGGCAGCAAACAGAGCTCCTATATTTTCTTCTCAGCAGCACCCATAGGACTTCTAGTGTGTTAGTGGCAGCAAACAGAGCTCCTATATTTTCATCTCAGAAGCACCCATAGGACTTCTAGTGTGTTAGTGGCATCACACAGAGCTCCTATATTTTCTTCTCAGAAGCACCCATAGGACTTCTAGTGTGTTAGTGGCATCACACAGAGCTCCTATATTTTCTTCTCAGCAGCACCCATAGGACTTCTAGTGTGTTAGTGGCAGCAAACATAGCTCCTATATTTTCATCTCAGAAGCACCCATAGGACTTCTAGTGTGTTAGTGGCATCACACAGAGCTCCTATATTTTCATCTCAGAAGCACCCATAGGACTTCTAGTGTGTTAGTGGCATCACACAGAGCTCCTATATTTTCTTCTCAGCAGCACCCATAGGACTTCTAGTGTGTTAGTGGCAGCAAACAGAGCTCCTATATTTTCTTCTCAGCAGCACCCATAGGACTTCTAGTGTGTTAGTGGCATCACACAGAGCTCCTATATTTTCATCTCAGAAGCACCCATAGGACTTCTAGTGTGTTAGTGGCATCACACAGAGCTCCTATATTTTCTTCTCAGCAGCACCCATAGGACTTCTAGTGTGTTAGTGGCATCACACAGAGCTCCTATATTTTCTTCTCAGCAGCACCCATAGGACTTCTAGTGTGTTAGTGGCATCACACAGAGCTCCTATATTTTCTTCTCAGCAGCACCCATAGGACTTCTAGTGTGCTAGTGGCATCACACAGAGCTCCTATATTTTCATCTCAGAAGCACCAATAGGACTTCTAGTGTGTTAGTGGCATCACACAGAGCTCCTATATTTTCTTCTCAGCAGCACCCATAGGACTTCTAGTGTGTTAGTGGCATCACACAGAGCTCCTATATTTTCATCTCAGAAGCACCAATAGGACTTCTAGTGTGTTAGTGGCATCACACAGAGCTCCTATATTTTCTTCTCAGCAGCACCCATAGGACTTCTAGTGTGTTAGTGGCATCACACAGAGCTCCTATATTTTCATCTCAGAAGCACCAATAGGACTTCTAGTGTGTTAGTGGCATCACACAGAGCTCCTATATTTTCTTCTCAGCAGCACCCATAGGACTTCTAGTGTGTTAGTGGCATCACACAGAGCTCCTATATTTTCTTCTCAGCAGCACCCATAGGACTTCTAGTGTGTTAGTGGCAGCAAACAGAGCTCCTATATTTTCTTGTCAGCAGCACACATAGTACCTATAGTGTGTTAGTGTCAGCACCCATAGGACCTACAGTGTGTTGTGAGCACACATAGGAGCTCTATTTTTTATACTATATACACTACCGACTACAATGGCTGGAAGACCGCCAAGGAGAGGCAGAGCGTGCCGAGGCAAGAACACAGGGCAGGCAGGCTCTGTTTCTAGAGACAACAGTGCTGGCCGTGGACGTGGTCGTGCATCGTCATCAGCACGTGGCCATGGGACACGCTTGTCTTTGTTTTCGGCAGCTGGACATGTGGAGCCGCATCATGCCGAAGGCTTGGTAGAATGGATGACCAAGCCCTCCTCATCCTCCTCATCCTCTCTCACCCAGGCTCAGGGTACTGGCAGAGCAGCTGCCAACGCGTACTCAATGGCATCATCAGCCACCCCTTCCCTAGACCCACCATGTCCTCCTGAGGAGTCCCCCGAACTGTTTGAGCACAGTGTTGGGTACATGCTCCAGGAGGATGCCCAACGATTCGAAGGCTTGGATGATGATACCCAGCTTGAGGAAGTCAGTAGTGTGCGCGCAGAGAGAGGGGATGCTGAAGGACAGCAATCTGGCAGTACTGTTCCAGCAGCTGCAGCTTACTGCCAGGTTTGCTCTAGTGGTGAAGAGGGAGGGGATGATGAGGTCACTGACTCCACGTGGGTGCCTGAAGGGAGAGAGGAGGAGGAGGAGGAGGAGGATGCGGCGTCACATGTCCAACGAGCCAGGATGCCCCCTGGAGGCCAGCTAGAGGCCAGCACAGCAACTGTACCACACCGCAGAGCTCAGCCTGTGCAGGGCGCTGCCTCTGCACGTTATCACAAAAGTTCTTTGGTGTGGGCCTTTTTTGAGACGAGTGCATCAGATCGCACCACTGCTATTTGCAATATTTGTCTCAAGCGTATCTCGCGTGGCCAAAACATCAGCCGCTTGGGCACCACAAGCATGAGCAGACATATGTCGACCTGCCATGCAGCTCGTTGGCAAGCACACATAAAAGACCCACACCAAAGAACAAAGTGGACCTCTCCTTGCTCCTCATCAGCTGGGATCTCCATCCCCACTATATCTTCAGTCCTCTCTGAAAGCTGCTCTGAGAGGACTGAAGGTGTAGAATTAGGTGTGTCACAACCAAGTACTTGCAGTACACCGACGTCCGATTGTAGCAGGCAAATTTCCCTGCCCCAGCTGCTGGACCGTCGAAAGAAGTATACTCCCAGCCATCCACATGCCCAGCGGTTGAATGCTAGCTTGGCTAAATTGCTAGCACTTCAACTGCTGCCTTTTCAGTTGGTAGACTCGGCCCCCTTCCGTGAGTTTGTTCAATGTGCGGTTCCTCAGTGGCAGGTTCCCAAACGCCACTTTTTCTCACGGAAGGCGATTCCGTCTCTCTACCGGCATGTGGAAGGCAATGTCCATGCCTCGCAGGACAGGGCGGTCAGCGGTAAGGTGCATATTACCGCTGACTCATGGTCCAGCAGGCATGGACAGGGACGTTATCTTTCTTTCACGGCCCATTGGGTCACTCTATTGGCAGCTGGGAGGGATGCAGGACAAGGTGCAGTAGTGTTGGAGGTTGTTCCGCCACCACGCCTCCAAAATGCTACTACTGGTTGTGACACACCTCTCTCCTCCACCCCCTCCTCTTCTTCTTCCTCCATGTCCTCTTCGAGTGCTCTGTCCTCGGAACCAGCGGTGCTCCGTAGGCGTACAAGGGGCTACGCGAGTACGCAGGCAAAAAGATGCCATGCCGTGCTTGCGCTGGTGTGTTTGGGGGACAGGAGCCACACTGGGCCAGAGGTTCTGGCAGCTCTGCAGGGGCAGGCCGAGAGGTGGTTGACGCCACGCCAGCTTAAGCCAGGAATGGTCGTTTCTGACAATGGCACCAACCTCCTCTCCGCCCTGCGACAGGGGCAGCTCACCCATGTGCCCTGTATGGCTCACGTCCTCAACCTGGTGGTGCAGCGGTTCTTGGGCAGGTTCCCAGGCTTACAGGATGTCCTGAGGCAGGCCAGGAAAGTCTGTGTGCATTTCCGCCGATCTTATAATGCCAGTGCTCGGCTGACTGAGCTGCAAATGGAGCTGAACCTGCCCAAGAACCGCCTAATATGTGACATGCCCACCAGGTGGAACTCAACGTTGGCCATGCTGCAGCGACTGCACACGCAGCAGAGGGCCATCAATGAGTACCTTTGCGACTACGGCACCAGGACAGGGTCAGGGGAGCTTGGCTTTTTTTCCCCACGCCAGTGGAGCATGATCAGGGATGCATGCACTGTCCTCTCACCATTTGAGGAGGCCACGAGGATGGTGAGCAGTGACAGTACATGCATCAGTGACACTGTACCTCTTGTCCACCGGTTGGAGCATACGCTGCGTGGGATAATGGACAGGGCACTTGAGGCAGAACAGAGGCAGGAAGAGGAGGACTTCCTTGCCTCTCAAGGCCCCCTTTATCCAGACAGTGTTCCTTCTGTCCCACCCATCACACAGGAAGAGGATGAGGATGAGGAGGAGGAGGAGGAGGAGGATTGTGTGAGCATGGAGGTGGAGCCTGGCACTCAGCATCAGCAGCAGCAGTCTTTTAGGGATGATGTACAGTCCCAACAAATCAGTGGACTTGTACGTGGCTGGGAGGAGCTGGCTGGCGATCATGTCATCCTCAGTGACCCAGAAGACTCCGGACCGAATGCCTCAGCTAACCTACGCTGCATGGCCTCCCTGATCCTGCAAAGCCTGCGGAAGGATCCTCGTGTTCTTCGGATCAAGGAGAGGGACCATTACTGGCTGGCCACTCTCCTTGATCCACGGTACAAGGGTAAGGTTGCGGACCTTATCTTGCCGTCGCAGAGGGAGCAGAGGATGAGACATCTCAGGGAGGCCTTGCAGAAAGGTCTGTGCAACGCGTTCCCAGAAACTGGGAGGTTACAAACTCCTGGTCCTGGACGACGAGTTGCTGAGGCTTCGGTCAGTAGCAGAAGGAGCGGTGGGGAAGGTGGCCGTCTGACCGATGCGTTCAGACAATTTTTTAGTCTGCAGCCCCAAGGTATGATCGGTTCCAGCAACCATCGCCAGCGTCTGATATACATGGTGCAGGAATACCTAGGGGCAAGGTCAGACTTGGACACCTTTCCCACCGAAAATCCTCTGGCTTACTGGGTCCTGAGGATGGATCACTGGCCAGAGCTTGCACAGTATGCAATTGAGCTACTGGCCTGTCCTGCATCCAGCGTTCTTTCCGAACGCACATTCAGTGCTGCTGGAGGGTTTGTCACCGATCATAGGGTGCGCCTGTCCACCGACTCGGTTGATCGACTGACCTTCATAAAAATGAATCAGTCTTGGATCACCACCAGCTACCAGACACCTGAAGCGGATATAACGGAATAATTTATAATGTCACATCCCATCAAGACTGCCTATGCTGATGCTGAGTGACTGTCCTGTTATGTTCACTGACTATCCTCTTCCTCCTCCTCAATGATCCATGCCACCACACCAGTGCCTAAGGCACAATTTTTCAGCCCCTGTATAACAGGGGCGTGTAATTACAATTTTTTAAAAAGATGCTTCGCAACAGGTGTGACTGCTGTGCTCCAAGTACAGTATCTGTGAGGGGTTGCAGTGTTGTGGCACCAGCACCAGTGCCTAAGGCACAATTTTTCAGCCCCTGTTGGGGCGTGTAACTACAATTTTTAGGCAATGCTTTGCAACAGGTCTCATTGCTGTGCTCAGAGTACAGTATCTGTGAGGGGTTGCAGTGTTGTGGCACCAGCACCAGTGCCTAAGGCACAATTTTTCAGCCCCTGTATAACAGGGGCGTGTAATTACAATTTTTTAAAAAGATGCTTCGCAACAGGTGTGACTGCTGTGCTCCAAGTACAGTATCTGTAAGGGGTTGCAGTGTTGTGGCACCAGCACCAGTGCCTAAGGCACAATTTTTCAGCCCCTGTTGGGGCGTGTAACTACAATTTTTAGGCAATGCTTTGCAACAGGTCTCATTGCTGTGCTCAGAGTACAGTATCTGTGAGGGGTTGCAGTGTTGTGGCACCAGCACCAGTGCCTAAGGCACAATTTTTCAGCCCCTGTATAACAGGGGCGTGTAATTACAATTTTTTAAAAAGATGCTTCGCAACAGGTGTGACTGCTGTGCTCCAAGTACAGTATCTGTGAGGGGTTGCAGTGTTGTGGCACCAGCACCAATGCCTAAGGCACAATTTTTCAGCCCCTGTTTAACAGGGGCGTGTAATTACAAATCTTGATCTAATAGTTCACAGCAGGGCCCATTCCTGCGCCCACCAAGAGTAACTATGAGGGCCTACAGTCTTGTGGCAACACCGTCCACCACCACCACCACCACCAAAGGCCCAATTTTTCTGCCCTGTTCAACAGGTGCATGCAATTACAAATCTTGATCTAATAACTCACAGCAGGGCCCATTCCTGCACCCACCAAGAGTAACTGTGAGGGCTTACAGTCTTGTGGCAACACCGTCCACCACCACCACCACCACCACCACCAAAGGCCCAATTTTTCTGCCCTGTTCAACAGGTGCATGCAATTACAAATCTTGATCTAATAACTCACAGCAGGGCCCATTCCTGCACCCACCAAGAGTAACTGTGAGGGCTTACAGTCTTGTGGCAACACCGTCCACCACCACCACCACCACCACCAAAGGCCCAATTTTTCTGCCCGGTTCAACAGGTGCATGCAAGTACAAATCTTGATCTATTAACTCACAGCAGGGCCCATTCCTGTGCCCACCAGTCTTGTGGCTACGCCAACATCTAATAGGGCAAATTTCTGCAGAGTATATACGGCAGGCCCCTACTTTCAAACATCCAACTTACAAACGACTCCTACTTGCAAACGGCAAGAGAAAACAGGAAGTGAGAGGAAATCTACCCCTAGGAAGGGAAATTCTATCCTGTTAGATTTAATTTGGGAAAAAGGTATCTCCTCTCTACTGATGCTTTATCACCAATCCTTGTTTCAATTAAAACCCCACTTTTCCAAAAACATTTGTCATTGGGACAGAAAGTGAGGTGACATGTTCTGAACAGATGTGCAAAGACAGCAAATGTTACAGGGGTGATAACCCCTCCCTATGTTCTCCAAAAAGCTTAAAAATAGATTTTTTTGGGATGGAGCTACACTTCATAATGTACCTGTTCAGATTCTACTTAAGAACAAACCTACAGTCCGTGTCTTGTTTGCACCACCTATATACTGCTAGTGGGGTTCAGAGTATATAGGGTTGTAGGTATAGGGTTTTATTTTGGGTGCGGGGTCCCCCTTAATATCCATACAAGACCCAAAGGGGCTGGGGTGGGGGGGGGGTGATGGGGTAGCCATGCCATTTTTCTCAAGGATTTTCAGCCATATGGCGGCCAGGACAAGACATGACATTAAAGCCGCAAGTGGTTTTAAATGGCTTCTTTTTTTCCTTTACAAATGTCATTTTGTGCAAGGACAGTTCCAAACACGGGAAACACATGCCACTTCACAGGCATACTTTAGACACCCCCCAGGTACCATATTTAAAGGAAAATTTCACTTTTTTTTTTCACTTTATGCATCATTACAATGACTGCTCCCGAAAAAACGTTAGTTTTTAAAATTTCTTTTTGCATTGATATATGTCCCCTGGGGCAGGACCCGGGTCCCCAAACCTGTTTTATGACATTAACATGCATATTGGCCGTTGTAATTAGCAATTTTGATTTCGAACGTTCGCGTCCATTATAACGAATAGGGTTCGAAAATTTGCGCGAACCTTCGGTCCGTTCGAAGGTTCTGGTGCGAACCGAACCCAGGGGTGTTCGGCTCATCCCTAGTAACGTCCCTGTCCATGCCTGCTGGACCATGAGTCAGCGGTAATATGCACCTTACCACTGACCGCCCTGTCCAGCGAGGCCAAGACATTGCCTTCCACATGCCGGTAGAGAGCCGGAATCGCCTTCCGTGAGAAAAAGTGGCGTTTGGGAACCTGCCACTGAGGAACCGCACATTGCACAAACTCACGGAAGGGGGCCGAGTCTACCAACTGAAAAGGCAGCAGTTGAAGCACTAGCAATTTAGCCAAGCTAGCATTCAACCGCTGGGCATGTGGATGGCTGGGAGTGAACTTCTTTTGACGGTCCAGCAGCTGGGGCAGGGAAATTTGCCTGCTAGAATCGGACGTCGGTGTACTGCTAGCAGAGTGCCCGCAAGTACTTGGCTGTGACACACCTAATTCTACACCTTCATTCCTCTCAGAGCAGGTTTCAGAGAGGACTGAAGGTATAGTGGGGTTGGAGATCCCAGCTGATGCGGTGCAAGAAGAGGTCAGCTTTGTTCTTTGGTGTGGGTCTTTAAGGTAGGCTTGCCAACGAGCTGCGTGGCAGGTCAACATATGTCTGGTCAAGCATGTGGTGCCCAAGCAGGTGATGTTTTGGCCACGCGATATACGCTTGAGACATATGTTGCAAACAGCAGCTGTGCGATCTGATGCACTCGACTCAAAAAAGGCCCACACCAAAGAACTTTTTGAATAACGGGCAGAGGCAGCGCCCTGCACAGGCGGAGCTCTGCGGTGTGATTCCGTCGGTGTGCTGCCCTTACGCTGGCCCCCCGAGGGCATCCTGCCTCGTTGGAGATGTGCCTCCTCCTCATCCTCCTCCTCCTCCTCCTCCTCTCTCCTATTAGGCACCCACGTGGAGTCAGTGACCTCATCATCCCCTCCCTCCTCATCACTGGAGCCAATCTGGCAGTATGCTGCAGCTGCTGGAACATGACTGCCAGATTGGTGTCCTTCTTGAGCATCCCCTCTCTCTGCTCTCACTCTACTGCCTTCCTCTAGCTGGGTATCATCATCAGACCCTTCAAAACGCTGGGCATCCTCCTGGAGCATGTACCCAACACTGTGCTCAAACAGTTCGGGGGACTCCTCAGGAGGACATGGTTGGTCTAGGGTAGGAGTGACTGATGATGACATTGATACCAGGGAAGAGGACGCATTGGCAGCTGCTTTGCCAGTACCCTGAGCCTGGGTGAGAGAGGATGAGGAGGATGAGGAGGGCTTGGTCATCCACTCTACCAAGTCTTCAGCATGATGCGGCTCAACACGTCCAGCTGCCGAAAAGAAGGATAAGCGTGTCCCATGGCCACGTGCTGATGGCGATGCACCGCGTCCACGACCAGCACTGTTGTCTCTAGACACAGAGCCTGCTTGCCCTCTTTTATTGGCTCCTGACTGTCTGCCTCTCCTTGTTTGCCTTCCAGACATTCTAATGGCCTGCAGGGAAATGGGAAAAGCAGCAATACAGGCTAAGTTAAGGTGTAATATGGTCAGGAGGCACACTCCGCCCGCTGTAAGTGCCGCAAAATCCTATTGGTGTAACACACCAGGAAAAAGCAGCAATACAGGCTGTCATGGATATGCATTAATGTCTGTCTGCCATCTTACCTTCCTCCTCATGTGTTCATCTAGAGACCAGACCTCCTTCACCTGGCTTCCTTTATAATCTCCTCCCAGCCTGACTCCACCCCAGGCCCTATCACTGAACACTATATTAACCTGTGCACTGCAAGCCTGCTTTGCTGATCAACGTGTTTGTTAGGCATTGTGTGTTTGGGTTCCTGCCTGCCGTGTGCTACGTCTGTCTCTCTGTTACGTTATTGGCTTGTTATTCGGTTCTCTCTATCGTGTGCCGCTGCTTCCCCTTATCCTACGGGGCGTGAGCTAGGAAACTCCAGGGGCCGCGACCTGGTCCCAGCCTGCAGCGTAACATCCTCACCACTAGAGGCCCTGGAGAAGACCAGCTGGGTCTTAGACTCCGCGCCCTGGGGAATCTTGGCTCTCGCTTCCGTTGGGATCCCGGTTGTGCTCCTCTGGTCCCGCTTTCCACAACCACCCAGTTTCCTACCCACAGAAGCCAGCCATAGGGTTCACTACCTCGCGGTGCACTCCTGTCCCCCTACGGTGTGCATCTGTCACCTGGCCACAGGTGACCCTGACAGTTTGATCAGCCATGAACCCGGCTGACATCCCGCTTCCCGCGGATGATCCATTGCAGGGCATAGTTCGCAGACTTGAGACCCAGGAATCAAATCAGACCCAGGTGATGCGATTCCTCCAGGATCTGGCTTCTCGATTCGAGCAGCTTCAGGTCTCCTTGGGAACCCCGAATCCGCAACCCCAAGTACAACCAGCGGCTGTACCTATCGCACCAGTCGCAGCCTCACACTCACTAAGATTGCCAGCTCCGTTCCGTTTCTCTGGGGACTCCAAGGCCTGCAGGGGGTTTCTCAGCCAATGCACTATTCATTTTGAGCTTCAGCCTCAAAGCTTCCTATCTGACCGGGCTAAGGTAGCCTATATCATTTCCCTCCTCTCCGGTGAAGCTTTGGCCTGGGCTGCCCCCCTGTGGGAGAGGAACGATCCGGTGGTTTCCAGTCTGTCCGAATTCTTGAAGCTCTTTCGTAATATCTTCGAAGAGCCAGCTCGGGCTTCTTCAGCGGCTAGTGCTGCCTTACGTCTTCGCCAAGAATCTAGTTCAGTGGGGCAATATGCTCTTCAGTTCCGTATCCACACAGCTGAATTGAGCTGGAATAATGAGGCCCTGGTCGCTACCTTTTTACATGGCCTCTCTGACCGAGTGAAAGACGAATTAGCGGGAAGAGCCATTCCCGTCGGTCTGGACGATGTAATTTCATTATGCAACCAGATCGACATTCGTTTTCAAGAGAGGTCCTTAGAAAAAAGACGCCAGCACTCTCTGGGTCCTAGCCAGTCTGAGCTCCCCTCCCTTCATTCCGTGGAGCATCCTCTACCTGCTGAAGAACCTATGCAGCTGGGCCGGACCAGACTAACCCCCGAAGAACGTGCTAGGCGCAGAACTCTGGGCTTGTGCCTCTATTGTGGGGGCAAGGGTCATTTTCGTGACTCCTGCTCGCTTCGTCCGGGAAACGCTCGGGTCTAATACATTTGGAAGGTGGAGTATTGGACCCAGAAACATCACCTTCTCGCCTGCTCTTGCCGGTGTCCCTTCATGTAGGCACTTCTCCTCAGTCAACCCTTGCATACCTGGATTCCGGGGCTGCCGGCAATTTCATGGATTGGAGAACTGCTTCTTCTATGAAGCTTACCCTTTCACCTCTCACTACCCCATTGGTAGTCTCGGCAATTGATGGCACTGTTCTCCCAGGGGGCCCTATTCGCTTCCAGACGCTACCCATTAGGATGTCGGTAGGGATTCTCCACCAGGAGTGGATATCCTTTCTTATTCTACCCAAGGCCTCTACCCCAGTTGTATTGGGCCTCCCTTGGCTACAGCTCCACTCTCCACATGTGGACTGGGTCTCTGGGCAGATCCTGGCCTGGGGTTCCTCATGTTTCTCGTCGTGTCTTCTCAAGGTGACCCCCAAGGAGAGTCTTCCGGTTGCTGCCACTTCTGTTTCTTCTGATCTTCCCGCCGCATACAGCGATTACCGGGATGTGTTCTGTAAAAAATCAGCTGAGGTGCTTCCTCCCCACAGGTCTTTTGACTGTGCTATTGATCTTGTCCCCGGAGCAACTCTACCCAGGGGTCGTACCTACCCTCTGTCCATCCCAGAGACCCAGGCCATGTCGGAGTATGTAGCAGAGAATCTGGAGAGAGGGTTCATCCGGAAATCCTCATCGCCTGCAGGGGCAGGGTTCTTTTTTGTTGCCAAAAAGGATGGTACCTTAAGACCCTGCATCGATTATCGGGGTTTAAATGCGGTTACTATTAAAAATCGATACCCCTTACCCTTAATATCTGAGCTATTCGATAGGTTGAAGGGTGCCTCCATTTTCACCAAGTTGGATCTCAGAGGCGCGTACAATCTCATTCGAATACGGGAGGGTGACGAATGGAAGACTGCATTTAACACTAGAGACGGGCATTACGAATATCTGGTGATGCCTTTTGGTCTGTGTAATGCTCCAGCCGTGTTTCAAAACTTTGTCAATGAAATCTTCAGAGATCTGCTGTACCAGTTTGTTGTCATCTATCTGGATGACATTCTGATCTTTTCTGAAAATCTGCTCGTCCACAGAAACCATGTCCGCACTGTACTTCAACGTCTTAGAGAGAACAATCTCTATGCCAAGCTGGAGAAATGTTCCTTTGAATGTTCTGAGGTCCTGTTTTTGGGGTGCTTTGTCTCATGTTCGGGGCTTCGTATGGACCCTGGGAAGGTCTTGGCTATCACCAACTGGCCTCTTCCTGCTAGCCTCAAGGCCACACAGCGCTTTCTTGGCTTCACTAATTATTATAGGCAGTTCATAAGGAATTACTCTTCCATTGCCGCGCCTATTATCGCTTTGACCAAGAAGGGTGTGAATGCCAGAGACTGGCCTCCCGAAGCTGTCTCTGCATTTCACAACCTGAAACAGGCCTTTGTTTCTGGCCCCCTCTTGAGGAGACCAAATCCTGGGAATGCATTTTTTATTGAAGTGGACGCTTCCTCAATGGGGGTGGGAGCTGTGCTTCTTCAAATCTTTGAGAAGAGACGCCAACCATGTGCGTTCTTCTCCAAAAAAATTTCTCAGGCAGAGAGGAATTATGCCATCGGTGATCGGGAACTTCTCGCTATTAAATTGGCGTTAGAGGAGTGGCGTCATCTCTTGGAGGGTTCCCCTCACTCCATAACGATCTTTACCGATCACAAGAATTTACAGTATCTACAGAATGCTAAACGTCTGAATCCTAGACAGGCCAGGTGGAGTCTCTTCTTTGCCCGTTTTAATTTCACGATTACCTACAAACCTGGTTCCTGCAACGGTCGGGCTGATGCGCTCTCTAGGTCATTTGACACTTTGGACGAGGAGTCCGCCCCTGAACCTGAGCCGATCATTCCCACCTCATGCATTGTTGCCCACTATACCACCCTGAAGTCTAAAATTCCGCCTGGTAAGACCTTTGTCCCCACTGAGCTAAGAGCTAAGATCCTTCGTTGGGGACATGATTCCAAGGTGGCAGGGCATTCTGGATTCCTCCGATCCTTCCTACTCATCAGTCGTCACTACTGGTGGCCTAATCTCCGCTCAGACGTCAAAGACTACGTTAAAGCTTGTCATGTCTGTGCTCAGTCCAAATCCTCCACACAAGCTCCTGCTGGTCTCCTCATGCCCTTGCCTATTCCTAAGGAACCCTGGGCCCATATTGCCATGGATTTTATCACCGATCTCCCACTGTCTGAGAATAATACAGTCATTTGGGTGGTAATCGATCGATTCTCCAAGATGGCTCATTTTGTTCCTCTTCCTGGTCTTCCTTCTGCCCCTGCCTTGGTTCCCATTTTCATTCGAGAAATTCTCCGCCTACATGGGGTCCCTTCTCATATTGTTTCCGACAGGGGAGTCCAATTCACGTCTCGTTTTTGGAGAGCCTTTTGCAAATCCCTTAATATTGTCTTGGATTTTTCTTCTTCTTACCATCCCCAATCCAATGGACAGACTGAGAGGGTTAATCAGGAGTTAGAGGTCTTTCTTCGCACCTTTGTGTCTTCTCACCATGACGATTGGTCCTCTCTACTCCCGTGGGCAGAATTCTCCCATAACAATCATGTGAATACCAGTTCGCAGAAGACACCCTTTTTCACAGTTTATGGAAAACACCCTCAACTTCCTCTTCCTATGATCTGTTCTCCAGACATTCCAGCTTTGGCTTCGGTTCAGGAGTCTCTCAATTCCGTTTGGGGTCACGTTCATGATTCCCTCCGGGCAGCTGCTGAAAAATTCAAAGGCTTTGCAGACCGCCGCAGGCGTAAACCGCCTTCTCTTCAGCCAGGGGACAAAGTCTGGCTCTCTACCAGGAACATCAAGCTCCGAGTTCCTTCTCTGAAGTTTGCTCCACGATTCATCGGTCCATACACGGTAACTGCTAAACTGAATCCGGTTTGTTTCAAACTCCAGATTCCTAAGAGCCTTAAAATCACTAACTCCTTTCATGTTGCTCTTCTAAAGCCTTTAGTCCTCAATAAATTCTCTCGTCCTCTTCCTACCGTGGCGCCTGTCTCGGAGGATAATCAGGAGTACGAGATCAGTCAAATTCTGGACTCCCGACTCTGTAAAGGCGTTCTTCAGTACCTCGTTCATTGGAAAGGGTTTGGTCCTGAGGAGAGGTCTTGGATCACTGCATCTGAGGTCTTTGCACCTCGTCTGTTAAAGGAGTTTCATCTGAAGTTTCCCTCTAAACCTGGGCCCAGGCGGGGAAGGGGGAGGCCTCGTAAGAGGGAGGGTACTGTCATGGATATGCATTAATGTCTGTCTGCCATCTTACCTTCCTCCTCATGTGTTCATCTAGAGACCAGACCTCCTTCACCTGGCTTCCTTTATAATCTCCTCCCAGCCTGACTCCACCCCAGGCCCTATCACTGAACACTATATTAACCTGTGCACTGCAAGCCTGCTTTGCTGATCAACGTGTTTGTTAGGCATTGTGTGTTTGGGTTCCTGCCTGCCGTGTGCTACGTCTGTCTCTCTGTTACGTTATTGGCTTGTTATTCGGTTCTCTCTATCGTGTGCCGCTGCTTCCCCTTATCCTACGGGGCGTGAGCTAGGAAACTCCAGGGGCCGCGACCTGGTCCCAGCCTGCAGCGTAACATCCTCACCACTAGAGGCCCTGGAGAAGACCAGCTGGGTCTTAGACTCCGCGCCCTGGGGAATCTTGGCTCTCGCTTCCGTTGGGATCCCGGTTGTGCTCCTCTGGTCCCGCTTTCCACAACCACCCAGTTTCCTACCCACAGAAGCCAGCCATAGGGTTCACTACCTCGCGGTGCACTCCTGTCCCCCTACGGTGTGCATCTGTCACCTGGCCACAGGTGACCCTGACACAGGCTAAGTTAAGGTGTAATATGGTTAGGAGGTACACTCCGCCCGCTGTAAGTGCCGCAAAATCCTGTTGGTGTAACACACCAGGAAAAAGCAGCAATACAGGCTAAGTTAAGGTGTAATATGGTCAGGAGGCACACTCCGCCCGCTGTAAGTGCCGCAAAATCCTGTTGGTGTAACACACCAGGAAAAAGCAGCAATACAGGCTAAGTTAAGGTGTAATATGGTCAGGAGGCACACTCCGCCCGCTGTAAGTGCCGCAAAATCCTGTTGGTGTAACACACCAGGAAAAAGCAGCAATACAGGCTAAGTTAAGGTGTAATATGGTCAGGAGGCACACTCCGCCCGCTGTAAGTGCCGCAAAATCCTGTTGGTGTAACACACCAGGAAAAAGCAGCAATACAGGCTAAGTTAAGGTGTAATATGGTCAGGAGGTACACTCCGCCCGCTGTAAGTGCCGCAAAATCCTGTTGGTGTAACACACCAGGAAAAAGCAGCAATACAGGCTAAGTTAAGGTGTAATATGGTCAGGAGGCACACTCCGCCCGCTGTAAGTGCCGCAAAATCCTGTTGGTGTAACACACCAGGAAAAAGCAGCAATACATGCTAAGTTAAGGTGTAATATGGTCAGGAGGCACACTCCGCCCGCTGTAAGTGCCGCAAAATCCTGTTGGTGTAACACACCAGGAAAAAGCAGCAATACAGGCTAAGTTAAGGTGTAATATGGTCAGGAGGCACACTCCGCCCGCTGTAAGTGCCGCAAAATCCTGTTGGTGTAACACACCAGGAAAAAGCAGCAATACAGGCTAAGTTAAGGTGTAATATGGACAGGAGGTACACTCCGCCCGCTGTAAGTGCCGCAAAATCCTGTTGGTGTAACACACCAGGAAAAAGCAGCAATACAGGCTAAGTTAAGGTGTAATATGGACAGGAGGTACACTCCGCCCGCTGTAAGTGCCGCAAAATCCTGTTGGTGTAACACACCAGGAAAAAGCAGCAATACAGGCTAAGTTAAGGTGTAATATGGTCAGGAGGCACACTCCGCCCGCTGTAAGTGCCGCAAAATCCTGTTGGTGTAACACACCAGGAAAAAGCAGCAATACAGGCTAAGTTAAGGTGTAATATGGTCAGGAGGCACACTCCGCCCGCTGTAAGTGCCGCAAAATCCTGTTGGTGTAACACACCAGGAAAAAGCAGCAATACGGGCTAACTTCAGGTGTATAATGTGCAGGAGGCTTAGCAACAATGACACTGACACTGTCCCCTGCCTATCCTTCTCTCTCCCTGCACACAAGGTTTATCAAAGTATATGACACTGACACTCTCCCTGCCTTTCCTTCTCTCTCCCTGCACACAAGGTTTAGCAAAGAATATGACACTGACACTGTCCCCTGCCTATCCTTCTCTCTCCCTGCACACAAGGTTTATCAAAGTATATGACACTGACACTCTCCCTGCCTATCTTTCTCTCTCCCTACACACAAGGTTTAGCAAAGAATATGACACTGACACTCTCCCTGCCTATCCTTCTCTGTCCCTACACACAAGGTTTAGCAAAGAATAGATTTGACAAGATTTGACACTGTCCCTGCCTATCCTTCACTTTCCCTGCTCCGGAACACACTAAACAAGGCCGCCGCGCTGGCGGCCTTTTATAGTATGGGGCGTGTACTAAACCCCCTCAGCTATAATTGGCCACAGGCATCCTGCCTGTGGCCAATCATTGCTCTCCTAGCTGCCGGCGCTGTGATTGGCCAAGCATGCAGGGTCACAGTGCATGCTTGGCCAATCACAGCACCGGGATTACACTGCGATGGCGCAGTGTATTGTGCGCCGTTCGCGTCACTCGAATTTGGCGCGAACGGCCCAAATCGTTCGTTGTTCGCCGAACGCGCGAACAGCCGATGTTCGAGTCGAACCTATGTTCGACTCGAACACCGAGCTCATCCCTACCGACAAAGCAACTGGGGTAGCAGGGCTCACCTGGCCCAGCAACATCCTGGCTGGGATCTCCATGGGGCCATCCGTAGTATTCCTGACACTCACAGGTACTTTACAATGTGCTTTCTTCAGGGCCCTCAACGGGACCACTTCTGGGACTACTTCCAAACCCGAGTGTTCCCCCTTTGGGTCGGGTTCCAACATGACAAAGGGCCCTGGCTGCTCCATGTGAGTTTCACAGTGGTTTTTAGACAGGTTACTTCACCGGGTTGCAGCACTATTCCTCTTCTTCCCAGCCTCCAGACCTTTCCTACCCCCTCTTCCGGGGCCTTCTGCTCCAAGATCAATCGCTGGTAGGCTGTCTTCAGCATTGGGTGGATCTTGGTGACTGTGGGCCCTTTTCTTCTTGTTAGAGGGGCCAAGAGTCTCCGGACCAGATCCGTGTTGGTCCCTATTATTAAGGAACTCTTGTTAGCTCCAGGCGGTCGGGGACATACCACAGCCAAGGTATCAAACACTTCGGCCTTCCCGGCTATGGACGGGTCAAAGGTCAGTTTTATAGGCAGATAGCCATCATAAGGGAAACTCTCGGTCCCAATCCCCCATATTTCCAGCTCCTCAATCTTCTGGATGGGTAAGTGACTTAGATGCTTGTCATAAAAGTCCCTGTACAACAGGGTCACTTGTGCCCCAGTATCCAATATGGCTCTGGTGTAGACTCCCTCCACTTGGACAGGTACTATCGGGGAGGGGCCTACCAGCTTCTCTGGATACCGCTTCAAATGGGTCTTTTTCCTTGGATCTTTGCATTTTCCTTTGGACTTAAGTCCTTCTTGGGCTTGGTATGCATTGATCTCCCTCCTTTTATTGGGTGTAACTACCCGCTGAGGGACATTATGCTCTTTCTTGGGTGTACGTTCCCACTGAGGAACTCTATTCTTCTTCTGAGGGGTTTTGTCCACTCTATTCCTGTGCTTCTTATTCAGTTTGGAGCTCACTGGAGATGATGGGCACCCGGTTGACTCCTTCACCAGAGCCCTCTGGAGTTTTCTGCCGGCTTGCAGTTATTCAGTTTCTTTTTCTTGGGACTGGAACACACTTTGGCGACATGGCCAACCCCTCCACAGTTGAAACAAGTCATGTCCCCCCAATCTTGTAGGGATGCGGGTGTTGAGGTGTTTGGGAACAGTTCCTTCCTTGATCCTTCCCTCTCTGGTCCCCTTGGATCCTTTTCCATCAGAGAGGTCAGCATCTCCAATACTTGGGACATCTGAGACTTCAAGGCATCCACCTCTGAGTCTCTCTCCAGGGTCATGGCTGTTCTGACCATCACTGGAGGAGGATTAGCTGGCTCAATTGGTTGATTCCTCTTCTTTTCCTCCAGCATAGCTTCTTCCTCTCTGACCACTCGGATTAAGACAGGGTATTCCAGGCTCTTCCCGTCCTGTCGCGTGCGTAGAGCTAATGCAATGGGGTCCAGGGGCTGAGATCCTCTCATCACCTGCTGAACACGGGCCTCATCCACCTTCCGTGGGTCGATCCCCTTCTTCAGTATCATCTTATGCAGGATCTTATCCAGGCGCCTCATGAATTCTGACAGTTTCTCTCCTGTCTTTTGATAGCAGTGCTCCAGCTGGTAAGTGAGCTCAGTGATTTTCTCTGTTCCACCGAACACATTCTGCAGAATATCCAGATAATCCTGTGCATCACAGTCTGTTTTGCTCATCTTGAGGTTGCGTATGGCCTCTAGAGCAGGCCCCTTCAAGCTTTCAGCAATTCTCTGTTTCTTTCTGTGTTCTGGGACTTCCCATTCTTCTAATGCCGCGTACACACGTACGTTTTTAATGCCATTTTTTTAAACCAACGTTTTTCTCGTCGTTTTTTTCTTGTTTCCTCTCAAGCCTGTCTTGCATCCACACGATCATTAAAAAAAACGCTCGAGCAAAGCGCAGTGACGTACAAAACGTACGACGGCACTATAAAGGGGAAGTTCCGTTCGAATGGCGCCACCCTTCATGTTAGTAAACTTTGTTGATCGGCGATTCGCGCTTTTCAGCCTCGTGCTTTTCAGTCTGTTACAGTGTGACGAATGTGCTATCTCCATTACGAACGCTCCCGTCTCATACTTGATTCTGAGAATGCGCGTTTTTTTTCCCCTCGTAAAAGCATACACACTATCGTTTTTCACGTCGTTAAAAAAAACGACATGAAAAACGACGTGAAAAAATAGAGCATGTTCGAAATTTTTAATGCCCGTTTTTCACGCCGTTAAAAATGCTCTGGAACATACACACGATCGGTTTTAATGACCATTTTTAAAAATTGCATTTTTAACGGCATGAAAAACGATCGTGTGTATGCGGCATAAGGCCTGGGTGGCGCCGTCTAACCACTCCTCAAACCCCTCTTCACCCGAAGGTACAGGCTTCCTTCCAGAAAATATTCTAAGTTTTCTGTATCCCGACATTTGGTAGTCTGTAGGATCCTTCTTACACTGGGCTACAATTTCCCCCAGGACTGCGCATAATTCTGCGCTGAGGGTGGCAGGTGGTGATCCGGGACTCCCTTTCTTCTCCCGTTTTTCTGCTTTTGGGGACGGTGGTGGAGATAGTTTTGGTGTCTGAAACCATCCTCCTGACTTGAGTGGCAGCGCATGTATTAGGCTATAAGTCTGATCATCTATTGCTTCTATACTTGGATTCTTGAAATGCTCTGGGATTCCATTCTTCCACTCTATTAGTGCGTGGGTCAGTGAAGAATTCGACCTGACATCCACCACCCATACCTTCTGGTGCGGGGACAGTGACATCACTAGCTGCTTCACTGCTTTTTCTTGCCAGATCCCTGGGAGTTCTATGACTACTACCCCGGCTGAATCTGTGCCGACCGCCTTGCACCACTGTCCTACTTCTAATGGGTCCATGCTGGTACTTTTGGCGCGTTACTCGCTGTATCAGGATCCCGGACTCGAGAGCCCCCACGTGTAGTGCTACCCCCAGTTAAGAGAGCCGCTGGATTTGTTTGCGGGCCCTGAATACAGCACCGCCAACCCCCGGCAATCTACTCGACCCACTCTGGCACAGTTAGTCTAGGGATTGTCTTTGTATCACAATCTATCTGTATTGTAAGGGTAACCTCTTTGCATAATGATAACACACTGATAGCAAGTGATGAAGTATAACAGGTTTTTTACTTTGGGTAAAAGGCACAAGGTTAATACATAACACATATATGTCTGCAGAGCCCTACAGCAGAAAATATAGTACACCCTGATAATGCAGGCTATTTCCCTTCTAGTGCAGCTATCTCTATCTATGCGCCCTTATGGCGCAGCAACAAAAAGTTCTAACTCCTGGTCAGGCCTGACTCAGATTTAACTCAGTCTCTAGCAGAACGATTTCTTTGCATGCAACTTGACTGGTGGTGCACAACAGGAACAGTATTTGTAATCCAAAGGGGTAGACATTAAAGAACACTTCACCGGAGACTAACTCAACTCAGTTCCGCCACTAGTCTCCAGTGGAACAGTAAATAAAGGCCGGTGGGCCAAGGCAGTCTCTAGGCCTAACAACAGTACAGCCTATAGGATTTAGTAGGTGCTCGCTCACCACTCCGGACGTGATCCCAGTCCGGGACTTCCACCTGCTGTGTCTACACACACAGCGTCTGCAACGGTCGGGTCTCCGATCCAACTGATGTAAGAAGTCAGCGAAGTTAGGTGTCACCCAGGTTCCGCAGTGGGGTGGAAGGCTCTCTGGAAGTTGTGCAATATAGCTCTGGTAAAAATCCTGAAGGAGGGCCCTGAAACTACTGCTTTTACCTCTTGCCTCTCACAACATTCTGTACTGCTGGGCATACCCATTCAGATTCTTTTTCCAATACAATGGGAAAACTCGTTCTATTGTTATGAAAAATCTTCTTATTGAACACCTACTGTATGTTAAATGCCTTCTATCCAGATCTGTAGTTTGGTAAACTGTCAAGTGGTTTGCTTGTCCTTCCCTTCCTACAAGTTATGTGAGCATGTCTTCAATCTATACTGTTGCTTACATATGGGCTCAACTATTTCACCATTATCAACCAAAGAGCCTCTTAGGCAGCCCATACATTCATACTTTATTGGGTTCAACCAGCTATAGCTGGTGGCACTGATCGTTTGGAAAAAACTTGACAAGCTAATTCCACAGAAGTCGATCAGATTGACTTCTGTTCAATCAGGGTGCCCATACATGGATCAAAATTTGGCCAGTCCCTGCTGAATTAGCCAAATTTCGATCCATGTGTTACTGCCTTTAAAGAACAGAATGGACCATACATAGAGAAATATGTACTAAGAGATTTACAGTGTGTGTATGGCCTGGCCTGGCCAATCCAATGAACGAAAAGACAAACCTAGTGCTCAAAGGCACAGCATAACCCCTCAGGATTTTTAGAACAGACCAGGTGAGTATTTAAAAAGTACTGTTTATTAAAAACATTTGATAGTCTATACAGTAGAAGAATAAAATCAATTGCAGTACAAAAATACAGGCATGAATATAAGTGCCCTCTGGTATAAAGGGCTATTGCACGTAGCTGTAGGAGATGACGCCTGACATGTTTCAGATCCCTAGGTCCTTCTTCATAGGCTGAATGTCATCTAAAGCATACATACGTTTATAAAGTGAACATATTTAAACATTAGTATGATAGTACAATTTTAACATTGATCAACCTATTGCTTGGAATTGAACATCCATGCAAGTACAAAAAATAGGCATGGAAGGTTGATACTAACTTGCATGAGCCGATCACCAATGAACCACGAGGGGGACCTGGCAGGGATGGAATTGGCCTGCACTGTGGTTGTTACATGGTGGGACAGATGGTAAGCTCTGAGATAACAAGGCACCAAACAATAAAGGGCAGGAGCTGGATATGCTCAGTTGGGATGAGCTCGGTGTTTGAGTCAAACGCATGTTCGACTCGAACATCGCCTGTTTGGCGAAACCAGAACTTTGTGGGCCGTTCGCGCCAAATTCGAGTGACACGAACGGCCCACAATGCACTGCGCCATCGCACTGCATTGCCGGCGCTGTGATTGGCCAAGCATGCACTGTGACGCCGCATGCTTGGCCAATCACAGCGCAGGCAGTGAGTAGAGCCATAATTGGCCACAGGCAGGATGCCTGTGGCCAATCATAGCTCAGGGGGGTTTAGTACACGCTCCACACTATAAAAGGCCGCCAGCGTGGCGGCCTTGTGTAGTGTGTTCCGGCGTGCAGGGAAAGAGCTACATAGGCAGGGACAGTGTGTTCTACAGTGTGTTCTTTTCTCAGGCATCTGCAGGAGTTAGTGGGTGTTGTGTGCCTCCAGCACAGTATACACCTGTATCTACCCTTTATTGCTGTTCTCTAAGCTAGATAGGCAGGGACAGTGTGTTCTTTTCTCAGGCATCTGCAGGAGTTAGTGGGTGTTGTGTGTCCCAGCACAGTATACACCTGTATCTACCCTTTATTACTGTTCTCTAAGCTAGATAGGCAGGCAGGGACAGTGTGTTCTTTTCTCAGGCATCTGCAGGAGATGGTTGGTGTTGTGTGCCCCAGCACAGTATACACCTGTATCTACCCTTTATTACTGTTCTTTAAGCTAGATAGGCAGGGACAGTGTGTTGTTTTCTCAGGCATCTGCAGGAGTTAGTGGGTGTTGTGTGCCCCAGCACAGTATACACCTGTATCTACATTTTCTTGCTGTTCTATAATACAGGCATCTGCACGAGTTAGTGGGTGTTGTGTGCCCCAGCACAGTAAACACCTGTATCTACCCTTTATTGCTGGTGTTCACTAATAAAGGCATCTGCAGGGGTTAGTGGGTGTTGTGTGCCCCAGCACAGTATACACCTGTATCTACACTTTTATGCTGTTCTATAATACAGGCATCTGCAGGAGTTAGTGGGTGTTGTGTGCCCCAGCACAGTATACACCTGTATCTACACTTTTATGCTGTTCTATAATACAGGCATCTGCAGGAGTTAGTGGGTGTTGTGTGCCCCATCACAGTATACACCTGTATCTACCCTTTATTGCTGGTGTTCTCTAATAAAGGCATCTGCAGGAGTTAGTGAGTGCTGTGTCCCTCCAGCACAGCACAGTATACACCTGTATCTACCCTTTATTGCTGGTGTTCTCTAATAAAGGCATCTGCAGGCGTTAGTGGGTGTTGTGTGCCCCAGCACAGTATACACCTGTATCTACACTTTTTTGCTGTTCTATAATACAGGCATCTGCAGGAGTTAGTGGGTGTTGTGTGCCCCAGCACAGTATACACCTGTATCTACATTATTTTGCTGTTCTATAATACAGGCATCTGCAGGAGTTAGTGGGTGTTGTGTGCCCCAGCACAGTATACACCTGTATCTACCCTTTATTGCTGGTGTTCTCTAATAAAGGCATCTGCAGGAGTTAGTAGGTGTTGTGTGCCCCAGCACAGTATACACCTGTATCTACCCTTTATTGCTGGTGTTCTCTAATAAAGGGATCTGCAGGAGTTAGTGGGTGTTGTGTCTCTCCAGCACAGCACAGTATACACCTGTATCTACCCTTTATTGCTGGTGTTCTCTAATAAAGGCATCTGCAGGAGTTAGTGGGTGTTGTGTCCTTCCAGCACAGCACAGTATATACCTGTATCTACAGTTTTTTGCTGTTCTGTAATACAGGCATCTGCAGGAGTTAGTGGGTGTTGTGTGCCCCAGCACAGTATAAACCTGTGTCATGAACCTTGGAATACTGAAGTATTTCTCCTTTGAATCTATTACACAGTGGTGGGAATTCTGCCCTGTCTTAAGACTAACCCCCCCCCCCCCCCAGCATTGCTCTGTGTTTGACTGTTTATGTACTTTAATTACCCCCTGGGGCTTCTGTGTCAATACACAGTCCCTGCTGACCCTGTTTCAAGTCCTCATTTGCATGGCCAAGAGAACCTAATTGAGAAATACAATGTACTTTACTATTGACCAATAGGAAAGTGGTTGTTGGGGGCAGGGTGTTCAAACTGCTGTATAAAAGTGTGTGTGTGCATCCAATAAAATGAGATTCCTGTTTGAACTTACATACAGCCTGCCTGGTGTTTGTTCTGAGCTATCACAAATAGATTAGAATGGCACATAGCTGTAGTTTGAATCCTGGAGCATCGGATGACCGAACCATCAGACGTTGCGATCTGTAATAAGATCCAATAGTAGCAGTGTCGGGAGAGTGGAACCGAGCGAGCAAGGGGCTTGTTACATTGGTTGGCAGCGGTGGGATTTGCTCTCCAGTTACTGGGACACTCCAAACCACCACAGTCAATGACCAGCTATGCAGTCTGCAGGAGAGCCACGCTGAAAGACTTACTTGAGAGCCGTGGAGGGATCGGTGGGACAAAGAACAAGGCCACCCTCATCAGTGAGCTAGCCGAGATGGATCAGAGGGATGGTGATGCAGGACCCCGGTCAGTTGAAGACTTGTTTCAGCAACGAGTTCGAGAGCGGTTGGCATTATATGGTGCTAACCCATCAGAGACCGCCATACAGAATGCCATTAGAGACATCCAGCTGCAGGATGAGCGACAAGAGAGAGAACTAGAGCGGCAACATGAGCGGAGAATGGCGGAAATACGGCAATCGGAGACAACACCTAAAGATGCAGCGCCTTTCCGTTAGTTGCCCTTTCGGGCGTTCAAACTATTTAAGGAAGGAGAGGAGGAAATTGAAGCGTTCCTGCAGGACTTTGAGAGACTATGCCAGATACATGAAGTACTGTCCCAAGATTGGGTCGCCTTACTGGCGAGTAATTTAACTGGCAGAGCGGCGGATGCGTATCGGGCCCTGGAGGATGAGGACGCTAAAGACTATGACCGGGTAAAAGAAGCTCTGCTAGCCCGATTTGCCATTACACCCGAAGCCAGCCGAATTAAGTTTCGAGAATCCCTGAAACAAACCAACATAACATACGTGGAGTGGGCACATCGTCTGCAGCGAAACCTTAAGGGCTGGTTCCAGGGAAGCCACGCTCATACCATAGAGGACATCACCCAGCTAGTACTCTTAGAACAGTTCTTTAACCACACCCCTCTGGTAGTACGGGATTGGGTGCGAGATAAGCGACCACGGACTGTACAGCAAGCGGCTACTTTGGCCGATGAATATCTGGACTCTCGAAGGTCAGACGAAAGCGAGCGCTATTCACTATCTCGGCCCAGTTTACCAGCCTCTAACCCAACTTCAGTACCTCAGTGGTCTGCCTCTAGACCCCTAGCCCGACCCAACCCTCCTACCCAGGGCCGTTTAAAGGAATTTGGGGGCCCCAAGCAGATTGAGAATTTGGGGCCCCCGAGGGGGGGGGGTAGGGTTGCCACCTTTTCGTCAAGCCAAACCCGAACGCCAATTTTCAATTTTTTTTTGTAGTACATTAAATTCATTACCTCTGTACAAAGCAACGCACAGCAATTTTGTTATGTAGTATACACTATACATATATTTTTGTGATTAAATAACATTTCTAATCATATGGAATTAATCACAAGAGTCTCCCTTTACATCAGAGTCAACAGAGTTCCCCTTTACATCAGAGTCAACAGAGTTCCCCTTTACATCAGAGTCAACAGAGTTCCCCTTTAGATCTGAATCCGCAGAGTTCCCCATTAGATCTGAATGCACAGGGTTTGTTCCCCTTTACATCTGATTCTGCAGGAGAGGATTGCGGAGGGTAAGATGGAGGCAGTATGTACATGAGAGGATTGCGGAGGGTATGATGGGGGCAGTATGTACAGGAGAGGAGTGTGGAGGGTAAGGTTGGGTTACAGTATGTAAAGATGAGGAGTGTGGAGGGTATGACGGGGCAGTATGTACAGGAGAGGAGTGTGGAGGGGATGACGGGGGCAGTATGTAATGATGAGGAGTGTGGAGGGTAAGGTTGGGTTACAGCATGTAAAGATGAGGAGTGTGGAGGGTATGACGGGGGCAGTATGTAAAGATGAGGAGTGTGGAGGGTATGACGGGGGCAGTATGTACAGGAGAGGAGTGTGGTGGGTATGACGGGGGCAGTATGTACAGGAGAGGAGTGTGGTGGGGATGATGGAGGCAGTATGTACAGGAGAGGACTGTGGTGGGTATGATGGGGGCAGTATGTACAGGAGAGGAGTGTGGTGGGTATGACGGGGGCAGTATGTACAGGAGAGGAGTGTGGTGGGTATGATGGGGGCAGTATGTACAGGAGAGGACTGTGGTGGGTATGATGGGGGCAGTATGTACAGGAGAGGACTGTGGTGGGTAAGATGGGGTTAGGGATTTCCTGCAGTGTCTGTGGGGTGACCAGGGAGTGATTTTGGGAAGATAAGGAAAGTGACTATGGAATGATGTCCCTCAGCTGGATGTATAAAGTGGTCTGGGGGTCATATAAGCTGGGGGGAGTTGGGGGCTGAGAATTGTTCAGATGGTGATGTCTATAATGCAAAAAAAGCTCTTCTGCTCATCTACTAATATATACAGCAATAAATCAAACAGCAGTATTATTCAATGAAAACAATCTGTTACACCCCTGTCACACTGTAGCGTTTTGCAGGCGCTATAGCGTTAAAAATAGCGCCTGCAAAACGCTGCTAACCTGCTGCCCCATTCATTCCAGTGTGAAAGCCCGAGGGGATAGGCCCGAGGGCTTTCACACTGGAGCGTTGCGCTAGCAGGATGTTAGAAAAAGTCCTGCTAGCCGCATCTTTGCAGCGGTGAAGGAGCGGTGAGTTTACCGCGCCTCCACCGCTGCTGCCCATTGAAATGAATGGGACAGCGCGGCTATACTGCCTGCAATGCGCTGCTTCAGCAGCACATTGCGAGCTGTTTTAACACTTTCTTGACCGCTAGCGGGGGTAAAACCGCCCCGCTAGTGGCTGAAATGCGCCGTAAATCCACCCATAGCATCGGCGGTAAAAATAGCAACGTATTACCGCCAACGCTATGGGTGCTCCAGTGTGAAAGGGCTCTTATAAACCGTAAGCACATACATGTATATATATAATCCAGCCCCCAGCACTCTGTATGTACAGATGATGTGAAGGTAATGTATGACAATTCATATAACTCTGTGTTATCCAAGCCATGAGTGTACAATCAGAAGTGTAGACTCATCACATATATACAGGTTACAGGAATGGTCACACATTACTTTCACATTATCTAGTCTGAGTGATTGGGGGATGTTTGTATAGATAACATGTGTGCTGCTCAGGAGGTATCTGTCAGCTGTGATCGGGCTGCATTCTCACTCCCCCCCCCCCCCCATACACTCTCTATCTCATCTGATTCTCCTGTCACCTTAATTAACCCTTTACTGCATCACTTGCAATACAAATACTCCTAAACTTTGCAGCTTTGCTTCCTAGGAGATTTTTCTCAGGAAAAAAATAATTCAGCTCACCTCCTCCCTTCCTCTGACCAGCCCGACAGGAGCTCTGCCTCCCGATTCTCTCATCACTCCGCACTGGTGATTGGAGAGGGGGGGAGGAGGTTGAGTCAGAGATACCAGAGACTGTGTAGGGAGGAAGAGGAGGGAGAGAGACAGAAAGGAGCTTTGGATTCCAGCACACACCGCAGGCACAGTGCACTTATTTAAAAGCAATGCTGCTGTCTCACAGTGACAGGTGTGCCGATGGTCTCCCCCCGCCTGAATGGGAGAGGGGGGCCGCCGATCGTGGGAGGGGGGACGCTCTGCTGGGGCCCCAGGCCAGCTTAGGGCCCCAAGCAGTTGCTTGGTTTGCCTCTCCTGTTCTGACAGCCCTGCTCCTACCGGACCTAAGTGCTATACCTGTAACCAAACCGGTCATCTGCAGCGATATTGCCCTACCCGATCCACGAGGTACCGAGAGACTAATCATCCATCCAGACCAGCGGCTCATTGCTTCCAGAACGAGCCCAACCATCGAGATGATCAGGAAGAGTGCGGCAAACTTATCGAGGCTGATCCCGTCCAAGCTGCTGCCGGAGATAATCGGCAGCACCATCGCCAGGCAGTATGGGTTAATGGGCAGCCGTCCCAGGGACTCCGCGATTCCGGGGCTACGATTACCCTCATCCAGCCTCACATGATTCCCCAGTCGGCCCGGACCGGCCAGACTGTTGCAGTCAGGGTAGCAGGGGGCAAGGTGCTACGTTTATCCACCGCCCAAGTCCTCTTGGATTGGGGCTCAGGGGAGCGACAAGTGCGAGTGGGATTACTACGCGAGTTACCCGCAGAAGTACTTTTGAGAAACGATTTGGGACATTTAACTTCCTCATATGCCCCAGAGGACGCTATGGCCGTGACCACCAGACGTCAGAGCCAACTTCAAGGCAACTCCACTCCTATGGGGACCCAGGTAAGACCAAATCCTCCTACGTTACCCAGACTTGACAACCCCGTGTCCTGGGATTCTCCCTCCGACGTTAGGCAAGAGACTCAGAGTGACCCAACTTTAGCTGGTTATCGGGACAGGGCGGGCAAGGATCCAGGGGGGTTGGGGGAAGACAGAATAGAGTGGGGGGGGGTTTCTTTATCGTTACACTAAGGGAATGGGCACTGGGAAGCGACAGGGCCCCCACAAACAGCTAGTTGTACCCCAGAAATACAGAAGGGAGCTATTGCGTCTGGCTCACGACATCCCCTTGGCCGGACATTTAGGGATAGCCAAGACCCGGAGTCGGTTGTCTCATGCTTTCTTCTGGCCCAGGTTACATGCCGAGGTGCGAGAATACTGCCGGACCATTGAGACTTGTCAGAAAGTAGGGAAGACAGGGGATCACCCAAAAGCCTCGCTGCAACCCCTGCCGATTATTAGAGAACCCTTTAGCCGCATAGCGGTAGATATTATAGGCCCACTGGCCCGCCCCAGTGCCACCGGGAAGAAGTATATTCTTACGGTTGTGTATTACGCCACCCGCTACCCGGAGGCCATTCCCTTATCCAATATCCAGGCTGATACAGTAGCAGATGCCTTACTGCGGGTATTTACTAGGGTAGGGTTTCCCCAGGAGATATTTTCCGATCAGGGTACCCAGTTCACAGCTGAGCTGACGCAGCAGCTCTGGCGTCTCTGTGGGATTAAACCCCTCCAGAGCGCCCCCTACCATCCTCAGACTAATGGGCTGTGTGAGAGATTTAACGGGACCCTGAAGCAGCTGCTTCGGGCCTTCGTGGAGAGTAGGAAGGATTGGGAGAAATATCTTCCCCATCTACTGTTTGCCTATAGAGAGGTACCCCAGGAGTCCACTGGGTTTTCCCCATTTGAGCTGTTATATGGGCGAAGGGTTAGGGGACCCTTAGACTTAGTGAGGGCCCAGTGGGAGGGGGTAGAGGATCCGGAAGGCCTCCCCATCCTTAGTTATGTCTTGGAACTCAGGGAGCGACTGTGGGAACTTACCGATCTAGTCCATGAGAATATGCAATCGGCTCAGAGTCAGCAGAAGGTTTGGTATGATCGGTCTGCGAGGAATCACACCTTTTATATCGGACAGAAAGTCCTGGTACTAAAACCCCTGAAGCAAAATAAATTACAGGCC
This sequence comes from Rana muscosa, assembly GCA_029206835.1. Taxonomy (NCBI): domain Eukaryota; kingdom Metazoa; phylum Chordata; class Amphibia; order Anura; family Ranidae; genus Rana; species Rana muscosa. The sequence goes on along the minus strand of CM055127.1, from coordinate 206,674,387 downwards.
TCCTGGCAGGGCCCCTATCAGGTGGTAAAACAGCTGTGCGATACAACCTACGTGGTTGCCAGCTGTGCAGACACAAAAATTAAGAGGACGTTCCACATTAATATGATGCAGGCCTATCATGAGAGGGCTGAGGCAGTAGCCGCCATATGCGCTCCTGCCACCGGGGATTCTGAATATCTACCGATGCTGGAGCTTCCTGAAATCAGTAACTGTTCCGGGGGTGTGGAGGATATACGGCTAGGAGATAGATTAGGATCCAAAGAACGAGAACAGGCCAGAGAATTACTCCAGGACCGTCAGGAGATGTTCTCGGCACTCCCTGGGTACACTCACATAGCTGTGCACAAGGTAGAGACCCCCGGGCAGAAGCCCCAGAGACAACCAGCCTATAAGATTCCTGGAGCAGTGCAAGAAGGGATGAGAGCGGAGATTAGGGAGATGCTCGAGTTAGGGGTGATCGAGCCATCAGCAAGCCCCTGGGCTTCCCCTGTAGTATTAGTCCCAAAATGGGATGGCACGACCAGATTTTGCATGGACTATAGGCGACTGAATGACTGTACTGTGACAGATGCCTACCCTATGCCCCGAGTGGACGAATTGCTGGACAAAATAGCTCAGGGACATTATCTTACGACTATTGACTTGTGTAAGAGCTACTGGCAGATTCCCTTGGAAGCGAAAGCAATTCCGAAGTCGGCCTTCATCACCCCGTTCGGCCTTTACCAGTTTCGGGTAATGCCATTCGGGATGAAGAATGCGCCGGCTACCTTCCAGCGGATGATATATGAACTCCTTGATGGTCTGCAAGATTTTGCATGCGCATATCTTGACGACATCGCAATCTATAGCCAGACCTGGGAGGAACATCTTAGACACCTGGGAATAGTGCTAGATAGGATCCGAGCCGCAGACCTGACCCTGAAGCCAGACAAATGTAATATCGGGATGTCTGAGGTTCAATATCTGGGACATAGAGTGGGATGTGGGAAGCAGAGGCCAGAACCTGCAAAAATAGAGGCCGTCCTAAACTGGCTGGTTCCCAGAACCAAGACCCAGGTACTTGCATTTTTAGGGACAGCAGGGTACTACAGGAAGTTTGTACCCCACTATAGTGACATAGCCAAACCGCTGATGGACCTGACCAAAAAGACTCTCCCTAGACAGGTCCTGTGGTCCCCGGAGTGCGAGATAGCATTTCATCAGTTAAAAACTGCCCTAACGCAAGCTCCCATACTGGTGGCCCCTGATCCTAACAAACGGTTTGTCATTCATACAGATGCCTCCATGTTCGGACTGGGAGCCGTACTAAGCCAAGTTGGCGATGACGGGAAAGAGCACCCAGTGGCGTATCTCAGCCGCAAGTTGTTCCCCCGTGAAGTTGGATATGCTGCCGTGGAAAAAGAGTGTTTGGCCTTAGTCTGGGCTTTAAAGAAATTGCAGCCCTACGTGTATGGATGCTCTTTTACCGTCATGACGGACCACAATCCCTTGATATGGCTTAACCGGGTGGCGGGAGAGAACGGGCGATTACTAAGGTGGAGCCTGGCTTTGCATCCTGTGATGTTTGTGCTGAAGCACTGTGTGACCCTTCACCTTTTTCTCCTGATGCATGCTGGGGGAGGGGCTGTACCAGGAAGTAGTGAGATTGGTGTGTGGAACTGGGAAGCAGCAGCAGCATGATGCATAGATCTGGTAATGACAGAATCCTGTTGTATTAAGACTCCTCCATGTAACAAGTCATCATGTTCTGAGTGAGTAATAAACCCTCTCCATGTTTAAGAAGTTCATCCGGCCTGTGTGTAACTTGCTGAGCAGATACTTTAGCATTGCTAGCGACACTCTGAGAGACCCCGTGTCTAAGGGACATAACAGTGGCGACGAGGATTGTGGATTTCAGCACACATGGCCTTCATAGGGTTTATTCAACCATTTGATCCTGCTGCTGAATCATGGAGCTCCTGGGTGGAGAGGCTGGAGCAGTATATGGCTGCAGAAAAGAAAGTTGCAGTTTTCCTCACAACATTGGGTCAAGCTGCATATGGCACTCTCAGAGACCTAATTTCTCCAGACAAGCCGGCCTCTAAGCCCCTGCCTGAGTTAATTCAGAAGCTACATGAGCACTACAACCCAAAGCCATTAGAGATTGCCGAGCGGTTTAAATTCTACAGTAGAAGGCAGCATGCCGGGGAGGACATAAAGACTTATATCATTGCTTTACGTAAACTAGCTGCCACTTGTCAGTTTGGAGACTACCTGCAGACGGCCCTCCGTGACATGTTTGTTATGGGACTCTGCGACCCAGCCATACAGAAACGTTTACTCACAGAACCCGACTTGACTCTGACGAAAGCCACTGACCTTGCTACGGTCATGGAGTTGGCTACACGGGACGCCACCCTACTGAAGGCACCACCTGAAACTCCTACAAGCCAGGGAGAGGAAATATTCCACTGTGCTATCATCCGACACCCAAGACGGCCGTCCCCAAATCTGCCTAAACCTCGCCACCCTAATTCTTCTGTCTCTAGGACACCAACTTGCTACCGTTGTGGTAACACTACTCACAGTGCACCTGCTTGCAAGTTCAAGGATGTCATTTGTTTTCTTTGTGGAAAGACTGGCCATATTGGGCGTGTTTGCCACAGCTCATGCTCCCCGAACACTACCACAAAAGTTAGACGTAAACAGACATTTCATATGGATACTGACAATCATGGCTCCAGCTCTGATGAGGAAACCTGTGTCCAGCATGTTGGACTGTTTCGGGTAGCTGGGAGTACTCCTGCGATAAAAGTGGATGTCACACTCAATGGCTGTCCTGTCTCCATGGATGTTGATACAGGGGCGGCAGTGTCTGTCATTTCATGGACTGATTTAAAGGCATCGGGTCTGTCCCTACCGCTCCAACCTACAAATCTCACACTACAAACCTACAGCAAGGAACTACTACAGCCCTTGGGTTATGTGAAACCCCTTGTTACATTAGGCAACCGCAGTCAAACTCTACGCCTTTATGTTATCAATAAAGGAGGTCCTCCGCTGTACGGTAGGGACTGGATCAAAGCCCTGGGCATGCCTCCTCTGATCCTGCTTGCCTTGTTATTTTATGTGTTGAGTATTTTGTTCTCTTGTTATGTTTATATATATATTTTTTTTTTCTCCTATTGTTTTTTTTTTATGGGAAAAAGAGGAGATGTGATGTTTGTGCTGAAGCACTGTGTGACCCTTCACCTTTTTCTCCTGATGCATGCTGGGGGAGGGGCTGTACCAGGAAGTAGTGAGATTAGTGTGTGGAACTGGGAAGCAGCAGCAGCATGATGCATAGATCTGGTAATGACAGAATCCTGTTGTATTAAGACTCCTCCATGTAACAAGTCATCATGTTCTGAGTGAGTAATAAACCCTCTCCATGTTTAAGAAGTTCATCCGGCCTGTGTGTAACTTGCTGAGCCGATACTTTAGCATTGCTAGCAACACTCTGAGAGACCCCGTGTCTAAGGGACATAACACAACCGTACAATTTTACCATACAATATCGGCCAGGGCCTCAAAATGGGAATGCGGATGGGTTATCCCGGCAAACGGACCTGGAACCTTAAGACTACTTTTCCAACATCCTCGAGTTGACCCGTTTGGGGTCCCACTGTGGCTGTTGGACTGTTTCCCAGGGGGGAGTATTGTCATGAACCTTGGAATACTGAAGTATTTCTCCTTTGAATCTATTACACAGTGGTGGGAATTCTGCCCTGTCTTAAGGCTAACCCCCAACCCCAGACAGCTCCATGGTCTGGAAGAAAAGCATTGTTCTGTGTTTGACTGTTTATGTACTTTAATTACCCCCTGGGGCTTCTGTGTCAATACACATCTCAGTTCTCCTATTCAAGCTATCGGACCAATCCCTGCTGACCCTGTTTCAAGTTCTCATTTGCATGGCCAAGAGAACCTAATTGAGAAATACAATGTACTTTACTATTGACCAATAGGAAAGTGGTTGTTGGGGGCAGGGTGTTCAAACTGCTGTATAAAAGTGTGTGTGTGCATCCAATAAAATGAGATTCCTGTTTGAACCTACATACAGCCTGCCTGGTGTTTGTTCTGAGCTATCACAAATGGATTAGAACGGCACATAGCTGTAGTTTGAATCCTGGAGCATCGGATGACCGAACAATCAGACGTTGCGATCTGCAATAAGATCCAATAGTAGCAGAGGAGTGTCGGGAGAGTGGAACCGAGCGAGCAAGGGGCTCGTTACAACCTGTATCTACCCTTTATTGCTGGTGTTCTCTAATAAAGGCATCTGCAGGAGTTAGTGGGTGTTGTGTGCCCCAGCACAGTATACACCTGTATCTACCCTTTATTGCTGGTGTTCTCTAATAAAGGCATCTGCAGGAGTTAGTGGGTGTTGTGTCTCTCCAGCACAGCACAGTATACACCTGTATCTATCCTTTATTGCTGGTGTTCTCTAATAAAGGCATCTGCAGGAGTTAGTGGGTGTTGTGTCCTTCCAGCACAGAACAGTATACACCTGTATCTACCCTTTATTGCTGGTGTTCTCTAATAAAGGCATCTGCAGGAGTTAGTGGGTGTTGTGTCTCTCCAGCACAGCACAGTATACACCTGTATCTACCCTTTATTGCTGGTGTTCTCTAATAAAGGCATTTGCAGGAGTTAGTGGGTGTTGTGTCCCTCCAGTACAGCACAGTATACACCTGTATCTACCCTTTATTGCTGGTGTTCTCTAATAAAGGCATCTGCAGGAGTTAGTGGGTGTTGTGTGCCTCCAGCACAATATACACTACTCCAATTCCTGGTTTTCCCATCTCCCTGCAGTCCATTACTATGTCTGGAAGGAGCCAATAAAAGAGGGCAAGCAGGCTCTGTGTCTAGAGACAACAGTGCTGGTCGTGGACGCGGTGCATCGTCATCAGCACGTGGCCATGGGACACGCTTGTCCTTATTTTCGGCAGCTGGACGTGTTGAGCCACATCATGTCGAACACTTGGTAGAGTGGATGACCAAGCCCTCCTCATCCTCCTCATCCTCTCTCACCCAGGCTCAGGGTACTGGCAAAGCAGCTGCCAAAGCGTCATCTTCCCTTGTATCAATGTCATCATCAGTCACTCCTTCCCTAGACCCACCATGTCCTCCTGAGGAGTCCCCCGAACTGTTTGAGCACAGTGTTGGGTACTTGCTCCAGGAGCTCCTGCAGATCATTACATAACTGCACGCAGACCACAAGGACACCACTACACACACTCCTCCTTGGTTTCCAGTTCTCCACCCTTCTGCTTCACCGCAGTTTACTCTTTTACTTATATGAATCTACTCAAGGTAAATATCATTACCATGCACACACCCTTACACCTCCAAAACCCCCTTTTTTCACATTTTCTATCACTGCTTTGTTGTTTGTTTGTTTGTTTCTTCTTTCACACTTTTTTTCCAACACCCCTGGAGGATGTCTACCATAGTTACATAGTTACATAGTTACATAGTTAGTCAGGTTGAAAAAAGACAAAGTCCATCCAGTTCAACCATAAAAATAAAAAAAATATCGTGCAATCCCATATACCCAATTCTATACCCACAGTTGATCCAGAGGAAGGCAAAAAACCCCAGCAGAGCATGATCCAATTTGCTACAGCAGGGGAAAAAATTCCTTCCTGATCCCCCGAGAGGCAATCGGATTTATCCTGGATCAACTTTACCTAGAACTGTTAGTACTCAGTTATATTATGTACATTTAGGAAAGTATCCATGCCTTTCTTAAAGCAATCTACTGAGCTGGCCAGAACCACCTCTGCAGGGAGTCTGTTCCACATTTTTACAGCTCTTACTGTGAAGAAACCTTTCCGCATTTGGAGATGAAATCTTTTTTCTTCTAGACGTAAAGAGTGCCCCCTTGTTCTCTGTGTTGACCGTAAAGTGAATAACTCATCACCAAGATCAATATATGGACCCCTTATATATTTGTACATGTTAATCATATCCCCCCTTATTCTCCTCTTCTCAAGAGTGAATAAATTCAGCTCCTCTAATCTTTCTTCATAGCTGAGCTCCTCCATGCCTCTTATCAGTTTGGTTGCCCTTCTCTGCACTTTCTCCAGTTCCCCGATATGCTTTTTGAGAACTGGTGCCCAAAACTGAACTGCGTATTCCAGATGAGGCCTTACTAATGATTTGTACAGGGGCAAAATGATGTCTCTCTCTCTGGAGTCCATACCTCTCTTAATACAAGAAAGGACTTTGTCCGCTTTGGAAACCACAGCTTGGCATTGCATGCCATTATTGAGCTTATGATCTACCAAAACCCCCAGATCCTTTTCCACTACGGATCCCCCCAGTTGTATTCCCCCTAGTATGTATGATGCATTCATATTCTTAGCCCCCAAGTGCATAACTTTACATTTATCAACATTAAACCTCATCTGCCACATAGTCGCCCAATTAGACAGGGCATCGAGGTCGGCTTGTAAATTGGAGACGTCCTGCAAGGACGTCATTCCACTGCATAGCTTGGTGTCATCTGCAAAGACAGAAATGTTACTTTTGATCTCAGACCCAATATCATTTATAAAGATATTAAAAAGTAAGGGTCCCAGCACTGAACCTTGGGGTACACCACTGATAACCTTAGACCATTCAGAGTAAGAATCATTAACTACTGCTCTCTGAATTCTGTCTTTTAGCCAGTTTTCTATCCATTTACAAACTGATATTTCCAATCCTGTAGACTTTACCTTACACATGAGCCGTGTGTGGGGAACTGTATCAAACGCTTTTGCAAAATCCAAGTATACCACGTCCACCGCCACCCCTCTGTCCAAGGTCTTACTTACCTCTTCATAAAAAGAAATCAGGTTTGTCTGACAACTTCTGTCTTTCATGAATCCATGCTGTCTATTGCTGAAATAGTTTTTTTCCAGCAAGAACACATCTATGTGGTCTTTTATTAATCTCTCCAGTATCTTCCCAACTATGGAAGTTAAACTAACAGGTCTATAGTTACTTGGTAAAGACTTTGTTCCCTTTTTAAATATAGGCACCACATTGGCCCTGCGCCAATCCAGTGGTACTATTCCTGTCATTAATGAGTCCCTAAAAATTAGATACAATGGCTTTGAAATTACAGAACTCAATTCTTTTAGGATCCGTGGGTGGATGCCATCTGGTCCAGGTGCTTTATCCACCTTTACTCTGTCTAAATATTTCTGGACCATATTTCTTTTGAGCCATTGTGGATTTGGGGCTGTGTCACTACCACCCCCATTATGGACATGAACTCCCCCATGCTCCATTGTATACACAGAGCTGAAGAAAGTATTTAATAAATTAGCATTTTCTTTGTCCCCAGTCACCCACTCTAGATTATTTTGTAAAGGGCCTACATGCTCAGACTTGACCTTTTTACTATTAATATATTTGAAGAATTTTTGGGGGTTTGTCTTACTATCTTTTGCAATCTGTCGTTCGTTTTGAATTTTTGCATCCTTGATTTCCTTTTTACATATCCTGTTATATTCTTTGTAACATTTAAACGACACTAGTGTTCCTTCATGTTTATATTTTTTAAAAGCGCTTTTCTTATTGTTTATAGCTTTTTTAACTTTAACTGTGAGCCACATAGGTTTTATTTTTAGCCTTTTAATTTTATTGCCCATGGGAATATACTTTGCAGTGAGTTCACAAACAGTCTTTTTGAAGAATTCCCATTTCTGTTCTGTGCCCATTGATGCCAATTTTCCCTCCCAGTCTAAGTCCTGGAGAGCAGCCCTCATCCTTGGAAAATTTGCTTTATTGAAATTAAGTGTTTTTATCCTTCCTGCATGTATTTCTTGCTTACAGCTAACATCAAATGAAATCATGTTATGGTCACTGCTACCCAGGTGTTTCTTTATCTGAACATTAGTAATGTGCTCTGCATGGTTTGAGATTACCAGGTCCAACAGAGCATCATTCCTAGTTGGGGCCTCAATAAACTGGACCATAAAATTGTCCTGCAATAGGCTTATAAATTTTTGCCCTTTAACTGTCCCAGCAGTGCCATTACTCCAGTCAATTTCTGGGTAGTTAAAATCCCCCATTATTATCACCGTCCCAGCCCTTGCAGCCCTTTTCATCTGTGCAAGGAGCTGAGTCTCCACCTCCTCATTAACATTGGGTGGTCTATAACAAACTCCAATGATTAACTTTGAACTACGCACATCTGTATGCAGTTCCACCCATAATGCTTCAGCCTCATCACACTCTCCATCAACCAGGTCCTCTTTCACACTCGCTTTGAGATCACTTCTCACATAGAGACAGACCCCGCCACCTTTCCTTTTTGCCCTGTCTCTCCGAAAGAGTGCATAGCCAGGAATATTAATAATCCAGTCATGTGAGGATTGAAGCCACGTTTCAGCAATACCGATTACGTCATAGCTCTCCTCATGCACCAGAGCTTCCAACTCACCTATTTTGCTTGGCAGACTTCTGGCATTGGTGAACAAACACTTTAATGTATTACATTTTTCTATGGTGTTTTTCATATAATTTTTAGTAGTACAAATGGCACTATAGTTTCCAATGGCTGTTTGCAACATGGGAACTTTCTTGTCACCAGCCATAACCCTCCCCCCATCTATCCCCATTCCACTCTCCATTAATGTCTGACCACTAACTGACCTGTGTGCCCGATGTAATTCTAGTTCACCCTTGTGGCTCCTTGCAAGCCCCTCGGGCTGGGCTCTTACCGTTTGGGGGGATGGGCGCAACTGTGGGGTCCGCCTCATCACCCAGCGATCTCCAACTCATCTGGCCATGGGACTATCCATTCCATTTCAGTGGTAAACATTTTTACCATTTTAGACCCTAACGGGACCTATGGTGATGTTTTAAATTTCTTAAATCATGTCATGTGTTTTTTTATAGAGCCTACTTTCCCCCTAATGATGACCGATACAGAGGTCGAAACGCATCAGCGACTCCATATAATTTTTAGTAATCTGATATATTAACACTGCGTGTAATTTCAATATAGGCTGTACTGTGAAAATGTATTGTACCTGTTGGCCAGTCTTTCCGTTTCTTGACATCCTTACAATTTTAATAAATGTATTCTTTGTGCTATCCATTTGTTACCAATTCAACCTTATTACATTGCTGTCCAAAGCCCCATGGGGAACATTTCCTTTTGTTTTTCTATATCGTTTCGGGGTTCGCAGCGCATCTCTCCCCCATGTGTCTTTTTCTATAGCATGCTCCAGGAGGATGCCCGGCGTTTTGAAGGGTCTGTTGATGATACCCAGCTAGAGGAAGGCAGTAGCGTGAGCGCAGAGAGAGGGGATGCTCAAGAAGGACAGCAATATGGCAGTCATGTTTCAGCAGCTGCAGCATACTGCCAGATTGGCTCCAGTGATGAGGAGGGAGGGGATGATGAGGTCACTGACTCCACGTGGGTGCCTGATAGGAGACAGGAGGAGGAGGAGGATGAGGAGGAGGCACATCTCCAACGAGGCAGGATGCCCTCCGGGGGCCAGTGTAAGGGCAGCACACCGACTGAATCACACCGCAGAGCTCCGCCTGTGCAGGGCGCTGCCTCTGCTCGTTATTCCAAAAGTTCTTTGGTGTGGGCCTTTTTTTAAGTCGAGTGCATCAGATCGCACCGCTGCTATTTGCAACATATGTCTCAAGCGTATCTCGCGTGGCCAAAACATCAGCTGCTTGGGCAACACATGCTTGACCAGACATATGTTGACCTGCCATGCAGCTCATTGGCAAGCGTACCTTAAAGACCCACACCAAAGAACAAAGCGGACCTCTCCTTGCTCCTCATCAGCTGGGATCTCCAACCCCACTATACCTTCAGTCCTCTCTGAAACCTGCACTGAGAGGAATGAAGGTGTAGAATTAGGTGTGTCACAGCCAAGTACTTGCGGGCACTCTGCTAGCAGTACACCGACGTCCGATTGTAGCAGGCAAATTTCCCTGCCCCAGCTGCTGGACCGTCGAAAGAAGTTCACTCCCAGCCATCCACATGCCCAGTGGTTGAATGCTAGCTTGGCTAAATTGCTAGCACTTCAACTGCTGCCTTTTCAGTTGGTAGACTCGGCCCCCTTCCGTGAGTTTGTGCAATGTGCGGTTCCTCAGTGGCAGGTTCCCAAACGCCACTTTTTCTCACGGAAGGCGATTCCGGCTCTCTACTGGCATGTGGAAGGCAATGTTCATGCCTCGCTGGACAGGGCGGTCAGCGGTAAGGTGCATATTACCGCTGACTCATGGTCCAGCAGGCATGGACAGGGACGATACCTTTCTTTCACGGCCCATTGGGTCACTCTTTTGGAAGCTGGGAAGGATGCAGGACAAGGTGCAGTAGTGTTGGAGGTTGTTCCGCCGCCACGCCTCCAAAATGCTACTACTGGTTGTGACACACCTCTCTCCTCCACCTCCTCCTCTTCTTCTTCCTCCATGGCCTCTTCCTGTGCTTTGTCCTCGGAACTAGCGGTGCTCCGTAGGCGTTCAAGGGGCTACGCAAGTACGCAGGCAAAAAGATGCCATGCCGTGCTTGCGCTGGTGTGTTTGGGGGACAGGTGCCACACTGGGGCAGAGGTTCTGTCAGCTCTGCAGGGGCAGGCCGAGAGGTGGTTGACGCCACGCCATCTTAAGCCAGGAATGGTGGTTTGTGACAATGGCACCAACCTCCTCTCCGCCCTCCGACAGGGACAACTGACCCATGTGCCCTGTGTGGCTCACGTCATTAACCTGGTGGTGCAGCGGTTCTTGGGCAGGTACCCGGGCTTACAGGATGTCCTGAGGCAGGTCAGGAAAGTCTGTGTGCATTTCCGCAGATCATATAATGCCAGTGCTTGGCTGGCTGAGCTGCAAAAGGAGTTGAACCTGCCCAAGAACCGCCTTATATGTGACATGCCCAACAGGTGGAACTCAATGTTGGCCATGCTGCAGCGGCTGCACACGCAGCAGAGGGCCATCAATAAGTACCTGTGCGACTACGGCACCAGGACAGGGTCAGGGGAGCTCGGGTTTTTTTCACCACGCCAGTGGGGCATGATCAGGGATGCATGCACTGTCCTGGCACCATTTGAGGAGGCCACGAGGATGGTGAGCAGTGACAGTGCATGCATCAGTGACACTGTACCTCTTGTCCACCTGTTGGAGCATACGCTGCGTGGAATAATGGACAGGGCACTTGAGGCAGAACAGAGGCAGGAAGAGGAGGACTTCCTTGCCTCTCAAGGCCCCCTTTACCCAGACAGTGTTCCTTCTGTCCCACCCATCGCACTGGAAGAGGGAGATGAGGAGGAGGAGGATTGTGTCAGCATGGAGGTGGAGCCTGGCACTCAGCATCAACAGCAGCAGTCTTTTAGGGATAATTTACAGTCCCAAGAAACCCGTGGACTTGTACGTGGCTGGGAGGAGGTGGCTGCGGATCATGTCGTCCTTAGTGACCCAGAGGACTCCGGACCGAATGCCTCAGCTAACCTACGCTGCATGGCCTCCCTGATCCTGCAAAGTATGCGGAAGGATCCTCCTATTCTTTGGATCAAGGAGAGGGACCATTACTGGCTGGCCACTCTCCTTGATCCACTGTACAAGGGTAAGGTTACGGACCTTATCTTACCGTTGCAGAGGGAGCAGAGGATGAGACATCTCCGGGAGGCCTTGCAGAAAGGTCTGTGCAATGCGTTCCCAGAGACTGGGAGGTTACAAACTCCTGGTCCTGGACAACGAGTTGCTGAGGCTTCGGTCAGTCAAAGAAGGAGCAGTGGGGTAGGTGGCCGTCTGACCGATGCGTTCAGACAATTTTTTAGTCCGCAGCCCCAAGGTATGATCAGTTCCAGCAACCATCGCCAGCGTCTGATATACATGGTGCAGGAATACCTAGGGGCAAGGTCAGACTTGGACACCTTTCCCACCGAAAATACTCTGGCTTACTGGGTCTTGAGGATGGATCACTGGCCAGAGCTTGCACAGTATGCAATTGAGCTACTGGCCTATCCCGCATCCAGCGTTCTTTCGGAACGCACATTCAGTGCTGCTGGAGGCTTTGTCATGGATCACAGGGTGCGCCTGTCCACCGACTCGGTTGATGGACTGACCTTCATAAAGATGAACCAGTCTTGGATCACCACCAGCTACCAAGCACCTGAAGCTGATATAACAGAATAATTTATTTTGAAATGTCACATCCCTTCAAGACTGCCTATGCTGATGCTGAGTGACTGTCCTGTTATGTTGACTGACTATCCTCCTCCTACCCAATGATCCGATTCCTGATGATAGCTTGGAAGAACAATTTTGTTTCTGGGTGCCGCCACCAGTGGCTAAGGCCCAATTTTTCAGCCCCTGTTTAACAGGGGCATGTAATTACAATTTTTTGCAATGCTTTGCAGCAGGGCTCATTGCTGCACTCCAACTAGAGTATCTGGGAGAGGTTGCAGTGTCGTGGCACCAGCACCAGTGCCTAAGGCCCAATTTTTCAGCCCCTGTTTAACAGGGACGTGTAATTAAAATTTTTGATGCAATACTTTGCAACAGGGCTCATTGCTGTGCTCCAAGTACAGTATCTGTGAGGGGTTGCAGTGTTGTGGCACCAGTGCCTAAGGCCCAATTTTTCAGCCCCTGTTTAACAGGGGCGTGTAATTACAATTTTTGATGCAATACTTTGCAACAGGGCTCATTGCTGTGCTCCAAGTACAGTATATGTGAGGGTTTGCAGTGTTGTGGCACCAGTGCCTAAGGCCAAATTACAATTCTTGATCTAATAATTCACAGCAGGGCCCATTCCTGCGCCCACCAAGAGTAACTGTGAGGGCTTACAGTGTTGTGGCAATACCACCACCACCACCACCACCAAAGGCCCATTTTTTCTGCCCCTCTTCAAAAGGGGCATGCAATTACAATTCTTGATCTAATAATTAACAGTAGGGCCCATTCATGCGCCCACCAAGAGCAACTGTGAGGGCTGACAGTGTTGTAGCACCAGCACCACCACCAAAGGCCCAATTTTTCCTACCACTGTTCAACAATGGCATGTAATTACAATTCCTGATATAATAGTTCACAGCAGGGCCCACCAAGAGTAACTGTGAGGGCTCACAGTGTTGTGGCAACACCAACATCTAAGGGGCAAATTTCAGCAGAGTATATATACGGCAGGCCCCTACTTTCAAACATCCAACTTACAAACGACTCCTACTTGCAAACGGAAGGAGACAAAAGGAAGTGAGAGGAAATCTACCCCTAGGAAGGGAAATTCTCTCGTGTAAGAGCTAATATGGGAAAAAGGTGTCTCCTCTCTACTGATGCTTTATCACCAATCCTTGTTTTAATAAAAACCCCACTTTTCCAAAAACATTTGTCATTGGGACGGAAAGTGAGGTGAAATCTTCTGAACAGGTGCACAGACAGCAAAACAAATGTTACAGGGGTGATAACCCTTCCCTATGTTTTCCAAAAAGCTTAAAAATATATTTTTTGGCTGGAGCTACACTTAAACAATGTACCTGTTCAAAATTACAAACTGATTCTACTTAAGATCAAACCTACAGTCCCTGTCTTGTTTGCACTGCCTGTATACTGCTGTTCAGAGTGTAGCGGCCTCACCCCTCTCACCCCTTCTTCTTCTCGGCTTGTTGTCTTGTCTAGGGGGATCAGGGAGGAGGGGTGCGGTACACTACGGCCTATGTCCTCTAGTGTGTAGAGGTGAAAGCCAACACCTGTTTACCTTCGGGTCGTGTGCATAACCCAGAGCCAAGTCCATTCTGCAGATGACCCCCCTTTGCTCCCAGTAACTGACGTTCCACACCACTGAAAAGGTCCAACTCTTATTTATTCTCTGAAAGCAATAAATCGTCCTTTAACAGCAGACAGGTTGTGACCCAAAGAACAGTTCAGTATAAGCGGGGAGTAGGTCGAGGCACAATCCTTAAATAGAACTAACCATTGTGGTGTCACCAACGTTTATGGCGCACAGCCGCTGCCACCGACCGTGTAGAACAGGAACAGAATTACCTTCGCAAAGTGCAGCCCCTGTCAGAGGGAAGACATCCTTCCAAGAGAGTTATCAGAGGCCCCGCCGTCACCGGAAATGCTGCACTGGACTGTTCAGAGGGGTTACGCTCCCTGGCCTCCTCATCTCAGATTCGGTCGCCCAATACCTTAGGGCCCCTCGGACTCTTCCACCCCTGCGGAACCCAGTCAAAGGTACTGGGCCCCGGGCCTTCTCAGTACCTCACCCCAGGCTGAAGGTGCCTGGGATGGACTCCATCTCCCGCTCCGGCCAGGTCAAGGGCACCTGGGCCCAGAACTCCGGAACACCAGCACCCAGGCTGAAGGTGCCTGGGCGCGGCTGTGACCTCCGACTTTGAACCTTGTGTTGAGGGCGTCTCTCCCCTTTATCTCCTCTCCCGACAGGCAAAGCGGGTTCGCCGCCCTGCTGCACACCACTGGAGTCCTCCACAAATAAAAATGGTCCCAAATTCCCTAACAATCAGTGCATCTGGGTCATACTACCACCCAGATGCTCCCCCTAAATTTAAATACCCGCTACAAGAGTATATAGGGCCTTTTTTTATTTTGGGTGTGGGGTTCCCCTTAATATCCATACAAGACCCAAAGGGGCTGGTAATGGGCTGGGGTAGGGGGGGTGGGTGATGGGGTAGCCATGCCATTTTTCTCAAAGATTTTCATCCATATTGCCAGGACAAGACATGACATTAAAGCCGCAAGCAGTTTTAAATCGCTTTTTTTCCTTTAGAAATGTCATTTTGTGCAGGGACAGTTCTAAACACGGGAAACACATGCCACTTCACAGGCATACTTTAGACACCCCCCATGTATGACATTTAAAGGAATATTTCACTTTTTTTTTTCACTTTATGCATCATTAAAATGACTGCTCCCGAAAAAACTGCAGTTTTTAAAACTTCTTTTTGCATTGATACATGTCCCCTGGGGCAGAACCCGGGTCCCCAAACCCTTTTTAGGACAATAACATGCATATTAGCCGTTATAATTAGCACTTTAGATTTTGAACGTTCGCGTCCATTGTATTTAATAGGGTTCTAACGTTCGCGCAAACTTTCAGTCCGTTCGGAGGTTCTGGTGCGAACCGAACCGGGGGGTGTTTGGCTCATCCCTAGTCTACATACATTTGTTAGTAGTTGTCCCTCATTCCCATCTCAAAATGTGGGGAGGTATGTATACCTAATGTATGTTATACAATAAACAGAGGAAGATATAAAGTTGTAAATACTAACTGCCCCACTAGAGTAATTAAAAGGTGCCAAACTATTTTAATATTAACAACCCAAATAAGAGCCCTTTAGTCTGTTTGGGATCTTACTGTGGACCCTCACTGACTAACCAAATGTATAATTAGAAAGAAAGAGATGGGAGGAGATTTAGATACACTAACAAACTGAAATAAAACTCCAGCTCACGCTGTAGTTACATAAGCAGTTACAGGAACAGTTTTTTTTTCTTTTGGGATAAAGGTTTTATATGAACCCCTGTCAGTGGTAAATCGTTTTCCCAACACACTAACTGCTGCATCTGCAGGAGAGCCAGAGTTATTGGCTGGATCACTAATGAAAATAAAGTAAAGACAGCCTAAAAAAAAACACAGCCATCACATCTAATAATTATATTTTTACAGAAATTAAAGCAATCCCATCACAATGGAATATATAAAGTACTGTGCAAACGTTTTAGGCATGTGTGAGGAAATGCTGTAAAGTAATAATACTTTCAAAATATATTTTAATTGTTAATTTTTTTCAATTTACAAGATGCAGAGTAAGCAAACAGATGAAAAATCTAAATCACATCAATATTTGGTGTGACTTCACTAAGCCCGCGTTCACACTGGGGCTGCGGGAGTGAAGCCTGCGAGTTCAGCTGAACTCACACGATTTCACTCCCGCTGGCAGTCCCGATTTCAGCCACGATTTCAAAGACATCTGAAACAGATGTCAATGTAAATCGTGGCTGAAATCGCAAAAAGTAGTACAGAAACTACTTTTTGTAATCAGTGCAGCGCCGCAGATGCGGCGTCGCACCGATTAGGACGGTGCCATTGGCCGCAATTTGCGGCAAATTTCGCAGATTTGACATGTCAAATCGCATGTCAAATCGCACCAGTGTGAACCAGGGCTTAGAGTCAGGTGTATGATTAACCAATTATACAGAGCAGGTGCTAATAATCATCAAGTTCATATGTAGGTTGAAACATAGTAATTAACTGAAACAGAAACAGCTGTGTAGGAGACTTAAACCTGTTTGGGGAACAGCCAAACTCTGCTACTAAGGTGAGATTGTGAAAGACAGTTTCATGCACAGTAATGTACATGCAGTGTAACAAACTTACAAAGCTTGTGAAACTGCATGTTCTGTTTGTTTAAATATTGGTGGTGTACAGCTGTACACCACCAATATGGTTTTAATATGTTAACTTAACACACAAATAATTTTCTCTGTGCTGTTACTTCCTCCCATGATATCCCTTAATATGTGACTAAGAATTCAACAAATGGACACAAAAAAAAAAAGCAGAGGCTGAGAGGAGATTGAGATGCCTTGTGAGGAGAGAGGAGAATTATGTCATCACAATCTAAAGATCTAGCCAACTGCCACTTTATGCATTAAGGCCAAAATATGTATTGTTTAACTTTTTGATAAGCATTAGTAGGAGTTTGTGATGGGAGCTAAGAGAAGATGCAGTGAAATGCAGCTTAA
Organism: Rana muscosa; assembly: GCA_029206835.1. Classification (NCBI taxonomy): domain Eukaryota; kingdom Metazoa; phylum Chordata; class Amphibia; order Anura; family Ranidae; genus Rana; species Rana muscosa. The sequence continues at coordinate 206,657,650 of CM055127.1, read as the reverse complement.
AGCGGAGTTCTGCCGAAATTTTGAATTTTTTTATAAGCCTAACTTTGGATCATGCCATACATTATTACCACTGACGATTTTAATAACATTTGCCCCTCTAATAAACATATTATATTAAAAAATACCCTTTATTCCGCTTTGTTGTAAGTTCTCATTTTGCTTGTGGGCATGTGAAGCCCACAAGCATTGTCTTCTGGGATACGGTGCAGCTGAATGACCAGCATGCACCGCCCGTTCTCGTGCATGCGCAGTAGGAAATGATTGCAGCGATGGAAACTTATGACGTTGCCATCACAACGGGCGGCGGCGGCGGAAGTGCCTGCCCCGTTGTGATGGCAACCTGAGCGGCGGCCATCCACACTGACTCCTGGGAAATAAGACACATCGCTCCCAGGAGACACTGTTCCGCCGGATATGACTGACATATCCGCGGATGGCAGAGGCCAGAAACTAGAAAGAAGAGAACACTGCTATCCAGGTAAGCTCTCATAAAAAAAAAAAATCCATTGCTTGTGGGGCAGTGGGGCAAAAAAGTATTTAGTCAGCCATCAATTGTGCAAGTTCTCCCACTTAAAAAGATGAGTGTCAGGGTCACCTGTGGCCAGGTGACAGATGCACACCGTAGGGGGACAGGAGTGCACCGCGAGGTAGTGAACCCTATGGCTGGCTTCTGCGGATAGGAAACTGGGTGGTTGTGGAAAGCGGGACCAGAGGAGCACAACCGGGATCCCAACGGAAGCGAGAGCCAAGATTCCCCAGGGCGCGGAGTCTAAGACCCAGCTGGTCTTCTCCAGGGCCTCTAGTGGTGAGGATGTTACGCTGCAGGCTGGGACCAGGTCGCGGCCCCTGGATTTTCCTAGCTCACGCCCCGTAGGATAAGGGGAAAAGAGGGCAAGCAGCAGCACACGATAGAGAGAACCGAATAACAAGCTGAAGGTCAGGGGCCACAAGCAGACAAGGATAACGAAGAACGAGCCGAAGGTCAAGGGTCACGAGCAGACAGGGATAGTCGGGGACAAGCCAATAACGTAACAGAGAGACAGACGTAGCACACGGCAGGCAGGAACCCAAACACACAATGCCTAACAAACACGTTGATCAGCAAAGCAGGTTAATATAGTGTTCAGTGATAGGGCCTGGGGTGGAGTCAGGCTGGGAGGAGATTATAAAGGAAGCGAGGTGAAGGAGGTCTGGTCTCTAGATGAACACATGAGGAGGAAGGTAAGATGGCAGACAGACATTAATGCATATCCATGACAATGAGAGAAGCTTGTAATTGTCATCAGAGGTATACCTCAACTATGAGAGAATAAATGTGGAAACAAATCCAGACAATCACATTGTCTGATTTGGAAAGAATTTATTTTCAAATTATGGTGGAAAATAAGTATTTGGTCACCTACAAACAAGCAAGATTTCTGTCTCTCACAGACCTGTATCTTCTTCTTTAAGAGGCTCCTCTGTCCTCCACTCATTACCTGTATTAATGGCTTGTTATCAGTATAAAAGACACATGTCCACAACCTCAAACATTCACACTCCAAACTCCACTATGGTGAAGACCAAGGAGCTGTCGAAGGACACCAGAAACAAAATTGTAGACCTGCACCAGGCTGGGAAGACTGAATCAGCAATAGGCAAGCAGCTTGGTGTGAAGAAATCAACTGTGGGAGCAATAATTAGAAAATGGAAGACATACAAGACAATTGATAATCTCCCTCGATCTGGGGCTCCATACAAGATCTCACCCCATGGGGTCAAAATGATCACAAGAACGGTGAGCAAAAATCCCAAAACCACACGGGGGGACCTAGTGAATGACCTGCAGAGAGCTGGGACCAATGTAACAAAGGCTACCATCAGTAACACACTACGCAGCCAGGGACTCAGATCCTGCAGTGCCAGATGTGTCCCCCCTGCCCCTGCTTCCACCCGCAATTTTTTTTTTTTAAAGTCAGCAGCTACAAACACTGTAGCTGCTGACTTTTAATAAGGACTCTTACCTGTCCTACTCGCCCGCGATGTCAGCCCCCCCGAGGCCGATCCCTCAGTAAGGGAAACAGGCAGTGAAGCCGTGCGGCTTCACTGCCCATTTTCTACTGCGCATGCGCGAGCAGCGCAGAGCTTTGTGAATGGGCTGGCTGCTCTCTGGGATACACACAGTTCCCAGAAGGCAGCGAGCCCCATTCTATATATTGCATATTGAGCCACAAGGAAGCAGAGATAGTGTGATACCGTCTTATTTATTGTAAAATCACTTACAGGGTTAAAAAAATAAGACAGTATTACACTATCTCTGCTTCCTTGTGGCTCAATATGCTGGAGCCTTAAACTTTACAGATTGCAGCAATACTAAAGGGGCTTTAGACTGTTTGCATTCAAGCTTTTGAAGAGCAGTATTTCACTTTTTGGATTGATGTGGTGTTCGGTCAAGGACTGATCATAGCCTGTGAAAGACTTACGAGAGTAAAAGATCCAAAGCTAAGTTTCTCCTATATGCCTGGTGGTCATTTATGGCCTTGGAAATTTGGTGAGCACATTTATTTGGCACTGTTTTCACTTTACTATAATACAGACTGTGTTTATTAATCTGCTACCATAATGGACTTTTGAATATATATTTTTGACACTTATGAAATTTCTTTTAACCTGTTGCGCCCTTTCACTCTTATTCATTTTGTATTAGTACCACAAATTTTGGAGCTGCACTTGTTATTTATTTACATTTATTACACTTTGGCGCCGGTTCCTATTCATTTACCACTACCATAGTTGAGGTATACCTATGATGACAATTACAGGCCTCTCTCATCTTTTTAACCAATTAAGCCCCGGACCATTACGCAGCTTAATGACCAGAGGTGTTTTTACAATTTGGCACTGCACTGCTTTAACTGGAAATTATACGGACATGCAATGTTGTACTCAAACAAAATTTGCATCTTTTTCTTCCCACAAATAGAGCTTTCTTTTAATGGTATTTGATTGCCTCTGCGATTTTTTTTTTTTTCGATATAAACGGAAAAATACTGAAAATTTTGAAAAAAAAAATGATATTTTCTACTTTTTGTTATAAGAAAAATTGAATAAACTATATTTTAGTCATACATTTAGGCCAAAATCTATTCAGCCACATGTCTTTAGTAAAAAAAATGTCAATAAGCGTATATTTATTGGTTTGGGCAAAAGTTATAGCGTCTACAAACTAGGGTACATTTTCTGGAATTTACACAGCTTTTAATTTATGACTGCCTATCTCAATTCTTGAGGTGCTAAATTGGCAGGGCAATACAAAACCCCCCCAAATGACCCCATTTTGGAAAGTAGACACCCCAAGGAAATTGCTGAGAGGCATGTTGAGCCCATTGAATATTTTTTTTTTTCGTCCCAAGAGATTGAATAATGACAAAAAAATTTTTACTAAATGTTGTCACTAAATGATATATTGCTCACTAGTGATGAGCCGAACACCCCCGGGTTCGGTTCGCACCAGAACCCGCGAACGGACCGGAAGTTCGAACGAACATTAGAACCCTATTAAATACAATGGATGCGAACGTTCGAATTCTAAAGTGCTAATTATAACAACTATTATGCATGTTATTGTCCTAAAAAGGGTTTGGGAACCCGGGTTCTGCACCAGGGGACATGTATCAATGCAAAAAGAAGTTTTAAAAACGGTCGTTTTTCGGGAGCAGTCATTTTAATGATGCATAAAGTGAAAAAAAAAAAGTCAAATATTCCTTTAAATATCGTACCTGGGGGGTGTCTAAAGTATGCCTGTGAAGTGCCATGTGTTTCCCGTGTTTAGAACTGTCCCTGCACAAAATGACACTTCTAAAGGAAAAAAAAGCCATTTAAAACTGCTTGCGGCTTTAATGTAATGTCTGGTCCCGGTAATATGGATGAAATTCTTTAAGAAAAATGGCATAGCTACCCCATGACCCCCCCCCCCTACCCCAGCCCATTACCAGCCCCTTTGGGTCTTGTATGGATATTAAGGGGAACCCCGCACATAAAATAAAAAAGGCCCTATATACTCTGAACAGCCGTATACAGGCGGTGCATACAAGACAGGGACTGTAGGTTTGTTCTTATGTAGAATCTGTTTGTAATTTTGAACAGGTACATTGTTGAAGTGTAGCTCCAGCCCAAAAATCTATTTTTAAACTTTTTGGAAAACATAGGTAAGGGTTATCACCCCTGTAACATTTGTTTTGCTGTCTGTGCCCCTGTTCAGAACATTTCACCTCACTTTCCGTCCCAATGACAACTGTTTTTGAAATGTGGTGTTTTTCTTGAAACAAGGATTGCTGATAAAGCATCAGTACAGAGGAGACACCTTTCTCCCATATTTATTCTTACAGGAGAGAATTTTCCTTCCTAGTGGTAGATTTCCTCTCACTTCCTGTTGTCTTCTTGCGTTTGCAAGTAGGAGTCGTTTGTAAGTTGGATGTTTGAAAGTAGGGACCTGCCGTATATACTCTGCAGAAATAGGCCCCTTAGTTGTTGGTGTTGGCACAACACTGTAAGCACTCACAGTTACTCTTGGTTGGTGCTGGAACGCCCTGCTGTCAACTATTATATCAGGAATTTTAATTACATATAATTGTTGAACAGTGGTAGTAAAAATTGGGCCTTTGATGGTGGTGCTGGTGCCACAACACTGTAAGCCCTGACAGTTACTCTTGGTGGGTGCAGCAATGGGCCCTGCTGTGAATTATTAGATCAAGAATTGTAATTACATGCCCCTGTTGAACAGGGGCTGAAAAATTGGGCCTTAGGCACTGGTGGCACAACACTGCAACCCCTCACAGATACTGTACTTGGAGCACAGCAATGAGCCCTGTTGCAAAGTATTGCTTCAAAAATTGTAATGACACGCCCCTGTTAAACAGGGGCTGAAAAATTGGGCCTTAGGCACTGGTGGCACAACACTGCAACTCCTCACAGATACTGTACTTGGAGCACAGCAATGAGCCCTGTTGCAAAGTATTGCTTCAAAAATTGTAATTACACGCCCCTGTTAAACAGGGGCTGAAAAATTGGGCGTTAGGCACTGGTGGCGGCACCCATAAACAAAAATGATCTTCCAAGCTATCATCATCAATCGTATCATTGAGGACTCGGAGGAGGAGGATAGGCAGTCAACATAACAGCACAGGCACTCAGCATCAGCATCAGTCTTGAAGGGATGTGACATTTTAAAATCAATTAGTCTGTTATATCAGCATCAGGTGTGTGGTAGCTGGTGGTGATCCAAGACTGGTTCATCTTGATGAAAGTCAGTCGATCAACCGAGTCGGTGGACAGGCGCACCCTGTGATCCGTGACAAATCCTCCAGCAGCACTGAATGTGCGTTCCGAAAGAACGCTGGATGCAGGACAGGCCAGTAGCTCAATTGCATACTGTGCAAGCTCTGGCCAGTGATCCATCCTCAAGACCCAGTAAGCCAGAGGATTTTCGGTGGGGAAGGTGTCCAAGTCTGACCTTGCCCCTAGATATTCCTGCACCATGTTTATCAGACGCTGGCGATGGTTGCTGGAACCAATCATACTTTGGGGCTGCGGACTAAAGAATTGTCTGAACGCATCGGTCAGACGGCCACCTTCCCCACCGCTCCTTCTTTGACTGGCCGAAGCCTCAGCAACTCGTTGTCCAGGACCAGGAGTTTGCAACCTCCCAGTCTCTGGGAACGCGTTGCACAGACCTTTCTGCAAGGCCTCCCGGAGTTGTCTCATCCTCTGCTCCCTCTGCGACGGTAACATAAGGTCCGCAACCTTACCCTTGTACCGTGGATCAAGGAGAGTGGCCAGCCAGTAATGGTCCCTCTCCTTGATCCGAAGAATACGAGGATCCTTCCGCAGACTTTGCAGGATCAGGGAGGCCATGCAGCGTAGGTTTGCTGAGGCATTCGCTCCGGAGTCCTCTGGGTCACTAAGGACGACATGATCCGCAGCCACCTCCTCCCAGCCACGTACAAGTCCACTGGTTTCTTGGGACTGTAAATCATCCCTAAAAGACTGCTGCTGATGATGCTGAGTGCCAGCCTCCACCTCCATGCTGACACAATCCTCCTCCTCCTCCTCCTCCTCCTCCTCTTCCTGTGCGATGGGTGGGACAGAAGGAACACTGTCTGGGTAAAGGGGGCCTTGAGAGGCAAGGAAGTCCTCCTCTTCCTGCCTCTGTTCTGCCTCAAGTGCCCTGTCCATTATTCCACGCAGCGTGTGCTCCAACAGGTGGACAAGAGGTACAGTGTCACTGATGCATGCACTGTCACTGCTCACCATCCTCGTGGCCTCCTCAAATGGTGCCAGGACAGTGCATGCATCCCTGATCATGCCCCACTGGCGTGGAGAAAAAAAACCAAGCTCCCCTGACCCTGTCCTGGTGCCGTAGTCGCACAGGTACTCATTGATGGCCCTCTGCTGCGTGTGCAGCCGCTGCAGCATGGCCAACGTTGAGTTCCACCTGGTGGGCATGTCACATATAAGGCGGTTCTTGGGCAGGTTCAACTCCTTTTGCAGCTCAGCCAGGCGAGCACTGGCATTATAAGATCTGCGGAAATGCACACAGACTTTCCTGGCCTGCCTCAGGACATCCTGTAAGCCCGGGTACCTGCCCAAGAACCGCTGCACCACCAGGTTAAGGACGTGAGCCACACAGGGCACATGGGTCAGTTGTCCCTGTCGGAGGGCGGAGAGGAGGTTGGTGCCATTGTCGCAAACCACCATTCCTGGCTTAAGCTGGCGTGGCGTCAACCACCTCTCGGCCTGGCCCTGCAGAGCAGACAGGACCTCTGCCCCAGTGTGGCTTCTGTCCCCCAAACACACCAGCGCAAGCACGGCATGGCATCTTTTTGCCTGCGTACTTGCGTAGCCCCGTGAACGGCTACGGAGCACCGCTGGTTCATAGGACAAACCACAGGAAGAGGCCATGGAGGAAGAAGAAGAGGAGGGGGTGGAGGAGAGAGGTGTGTCACAACCAGTAGTAGCATTTTGGAGGCGTGGCGGTGGGACAACCTCCAACACTACTGCACCTTGTCCTGAATCCTTCCCAGCTGCCAAAAGAGTGACCCAATGGGCCGTGAAAGAAAGGTAACGTCCCTGTCTATGCCTGCTGGACCATGAGTCAGCGGTAATATGCACCTTACCGCTGACCGCCCTGTCCAGCGAGGCCAAGACATTGCCTTCCACATGCCGGTAGAGAGCCGGAATAGCCTTCCGTGAGAAAAAGTGGCGTTTGGGAACCTGCCACTGAGGAACCGCACATTGCACAAACTCACGGAAGGGGGCCGAGTCTACCAACTGAAAAGGCAGCAGTTGAAGCGCTAGCAATTTAGCCAAGCTAGCATTCAACCGCTGGGCATGTGGATGGCTGGGAGTGAACTTCTTTCGACGGTCCAGCAGCTGGGGCAGGGAAATTTGCCTGCTAGAATCGGACGTCGGTGTACTGCTAGCAGAGTGGGCGCAAGTACTTGGCTGTGACACACCTAATTCTACACCTTCATTCCTCTCAGTGCATGTTTCAGAGAGGACTGAAGTTATAGTGGGGTTGGAGATCCCAGCTGATGCGGTGCAAGGAGAGGTCCGCTTTGTTCTTTGGTGTGGGTCTTTGAGGTAGGCTTGCCAACGAGCTGCATGGCAGGTCAACATATGTCTGGTCAGGCATGTGGTACCCAAGCGGCTGATGTTTTGGCCACGCGATATACGCTTGAGACATATGTTGCAAACAGCAGCTGTGCGATCTGATGCACTAGCCTCAAAAAAGGCCCACACCAAAGAACTTTTTGAATGACGGGCAGAGGCAGCGCCCTGCACAGGCGGAGCTCTGCGGTGTGATTCCGTCGGTGTACTGCCCTTACGCTGGCCACCAAAGGGCATCCTGCCTCGTTGGAGATGTGCCTCCTCCTCATCCTCCTCCTCCTCCTCTCTCCTATTAGGCACCCACGTGGAGTCATTGACCTCATCATCCCCTCCCTCCTCATCACTGGAGCCAATCTGGCAGTATGCTGCAGCTGCTGGAACATGACTGCCAGATTGGTGTCCTTCTTGAGCATCCCCTCTGTCTGCTCTCACGCTACTGCCTTCCTCTAGCTGGGTTTCATCATCAGACCCTTCGAAACGCTGGGCATCCTCCTGGAGCATGTACCCAACACTGTGCTGAAACAGTTCGGGGGACTCCTCAGGAGGAGGACATGGTGGGTCTAGGGAAGGAGTGACTGATGATTTGTCTGACATTGATACCAGGGAAGACGACGCTTTGGCAGCTGCTTTTCCAGTACCCTGAGCCTGGGTGAGAGAGGATGAGGAGGAGGAGGAGGGCTTGGTCATCCACTCTACCAAGTCTTCGGCATGATGTGGCTCAACATGTCCAGCTGCCGAAAAGAAGGACAAGCGTGTCCCATGGCCATGTGCTGATGACAATGCACCGCGTCCACGACCAGCACTGTTGCCCCCAGACACAGAGCCTGCTTGCCCTCTTTTATTGCCTCCTGACTGTCTGCCTCTCCTTGTTTGCCTTCCAGACATTCTAATAGATGGCCTGCAGGGAGATGGGAAAAAAGCAATAAGGGCTACCTTCAGGTGTCCTTCTCTGTCCCTGGAAACAAGGACTTGCAGAGTGAAAGAAAAAAAACACTCTCCCTACCTACAGTTTTCTGTCCCTAGAAAAAATGTTTTTTTTAATCACAATATAGCACAAGGAAAATTAACTCACTGTCCTTACAGGTCCCTGGAAACAAGGACTTGCAGAGTGAAAGAAAAAAAACACTCTCCCTACCTACAGTTTTCTGTCCCTAGAAAAAAATGTTTTTTTTAATCACAATATAGCAAAAGGACAATTCACTCACTGTCCTTCCAGGTCCCTGGAAACAAGGACTTGCAGAGTGAAAGAAACTGACACTGTCCCTACCTAGAGTTTTCTGTCCCTGGAATAAATGTTTTTTTCAGCACAATATAGCACAAGGACAATTAACTCACTGTCCTTACAGGTCCCTGGAAACAAGGACTTGCAGAGTGAAAGAAAAAAAATACTCTCCCTACCTACAGTTTTCTGTCCCTAGAAAAAAATGTTTTTTTTAATCACAATATAGCAAAAGGACAATTCACTCACTGTCCTTCCAGGTCCCTGGAAACAAGGACTTGCAGAGTGAAAGAAACTGACACTGTCCCTACCTAGAGTTTTCTGTCCCTAGAATAAATGTTTTTTTTAATCACAATATAGCAAAAGGACAATTCACTCACTGTCCTTCCAGGTCCCTGGAAACAAGGACTTGCAGAGTGAAAGAAACTGACACTGTCCCTACCTAGAGTTTTCTGTCCCTAGAATAAATGTTTTTTTTAATCACAATATAGCACAAGGAAAATTAACTCACTGTCCTTACAGGTCCCTGGAAACAAGGACTTGCAGAGTGAAAGAAAAAAAACACTCTCCCTACCTACAGTTTTCTGTCCCTAGAAAAAAATGTTTTTTTTAATCACAATATAGCAAAAGGACAATTCACTCACTGTCCTTCCAGGTCCCTGGAAACAAGGACTTGCAGAGTGAAAGAAACTGACACTGTCCCTACCTAGAGTTTTCTGTCCCTAGAATAAATGTTTTTTTTAATCACAATATAGCACAAGGAAAATTAACTCACTGTCCTTACAGGTCCCTGGAAACAAGGACTTGCAGAGTGAAAGAAAAAAAACACTCTCCCTACCTACAGTTTTCTGTCCCTAGAAAAAAATGTTTTTTTTTATCACAATATAGCAAAAGGACAATTCACTCACTGTCCTTCCAGGTCCCTGGAAACAAGGACTTGCAGAGTGAAAGAAACTGACACTGTCCCTACCTAGAGTTTTCTGTCCCTGGAATAAATGTTTTTTTCAGCACAATATAGCACAAGGACAATTAACTCACTGTCCTTACAGGTCCCTGGAAACAAGGACTTGCAGAGTGAAAGAAAAAAAATACTCTCCCTACCTACAGTTTTCTGTCCCTAGAAAAAAATGTTTTTTTTAATCACAATATAGCAAAAGGACAATTCACTCACTGTCCTTCCAGGTCCCTGGAAACAAGGACTTGCAGAGTGAAAGAAACTGACACTGTCCCTACCTAGAGTTTTCTGTCCCTAGAATAAATGTTTTTTTTAATCACAATATAGCAAAAGGACAATTCACTCACTGTCCTTCCAGGTCCCTGGAAACAAGGACTTGCAGAGTGAAAGAAACTGACACTGTCCCTACCTAGAGTTTTCTGTCCCTAGAATAAATGTTTTTTTTAATCACAATATAGCACAAGGAAAATTAACTCACTGTCCTTACAGGTCCCTGGAAACAAGGACTTGCAGAGTGAAAGAAAAAAAACACTCTCCCTACCTACAGTTTTCTGTCCCTAGAAAAAAATGTTTTTTTTAATCACAATATAGCAAAAGGACAATTCACTCACTGTCCTTCCAGGTCCCTGGAAACAAGGACTTGCAGAGTGAAAGAAACTGACACTGTCCCTACCTAGAGTTTTCTGTCCCTAGAATAAATGTTTTTTTTAATCACAATATAGCACAAGGAAAATTAACTCACTGTCCTTACAGGTCCCTGGAAACAAGGACTTGCAGAGTGAAAGAAAAAAAACACTCTCCCTACCTACAGTTTTCTGTCCCTAGAAAAAAATGTTTTTTTTTATCACAATATAGCAAAAGGACAATTCACTCACTGTCCTTCCAGGTCCCTGGAAACAAGGACTTGCAGAGTGAAAGAAACTGACACTGTCCCTACCTAGAGTTTTCTGTCCCTGGAATAAATGTTTTTTTCAGCACAATATAGCACAAGGACAATTAACTCACTGTCCTTACAGGTCCCTGGAAACAAGGACTTGCAGAGTGAAAGAAAAAAAATACTCTCCCTACCTACAGTTTTCTGTCCCTAGAAAAAAATGTTTTTTTTAATCACAATATAGCAAAAGGACAATTCACTCACTGTCCTTCCAGGTCCCTGGAAACAAGGACTTGCAGAGTGAAAGAAACTGACACTGTCCCTACCTAGAGTTTTCTGTCCCTGGAATAAATGTTTTTTTCAGCACAATATAGCACAAGGACAATTAACTCACTGTCCTTACAGGTCCCTGGAAACAAGGACTTGCAGAGTGAAAGAAAAAAAATACTCTCCCTACCTACAGTTTTCTGTCCCTAGAAAAACATGTTTTTTTTAATCACAATATAGCAAAAGGACAATTCACTCACTGTCCTTCCAGGTCCCTGGAAACAAGGACTTGCAGAGTGAAAGAAACTGACACTGTCCCTACCTAGAGTTTTCTGTCCCTAGAATAAATGTTTTTTTTAATCACAATATAGCACAAGGAAAATTAACTCACTGTCCTTACAGGTCCCTGGAAACAAGGACTTGCAGAGTGAAAGAAAAAAAATACTCTCCCTACCTACAGTTTTCTGTCCCTAGAAAAAAATGTTTTTTTTAATCACAATATAGCAAAAGGACAATTCACTCACTGTCCTTCCAGGTCCCTGGAAACAAGGACTTGCAGAGTGAAAGAAACTGACACTGTCCCTACCTAGAGTTTTCTGTCCCTGGAATAAATGTTTTTTTCAGCACAATATAGCACAAGGACAATTAACTCACTGTCCTTACAGGTCCCTGGAAACAAGGACTTGCAGAGTGAAAGAAAAAAAATACTCTCCCTACCTACAGTTTTCTGTCCCTAGAAAAAAATGTTTTTTTTAATCACAATATAGCAAAAGGACAATTCACTCACTGTCCTTCCAGGTCCCTGGAAACAAGGACTTGCAGAGTGAAAGAAACTGACACTGTCCCTACCTAGAGTTTTCTGTCCCTAGAATAAATGTTTTTTTTAATCACAATATAGCAAAAGGACAATTCACTCACTGTCCTTCCAGGTCCCTGGAAACAAGGACTTGCAGAGTGAAAGAAACTGACACTGTCCCTACCTAGAGTTTTCTGTCCCTAGAATAAATGTTTTTTTTAATCACAATATAGCAAAAGGACAATTCACTCACTGTCCTTCCAGGTCCCTGGAAACAAGGACTTGCAGAGTGAAAGAAACTGACACTGTCCCTACCTAGAGTTTTCTGTCCCTAGAATAAATGTTTTTTTTTAAGCACACTATAGCAGAAGCACAAAACACACTGACACTCTCCCTACCTATCCTTCTCTTTCCCTAAACTAAAGGAATCCAGGTTAAGCAAGAAAGAAATAACAGTCACTGTCCCTGCCTATGCTACTCTATCCCTGCTCCGGAACACACTACACTAGGCCGCCGTGCTGGCGGCCTTTTATAGTGTGGGGCGTGTACTAAACACCCTCAGCAATAATTGGCCACAGGCATCCTGCCTGTGGCCAATCATTGCTCTCCTCGCTGCCGGCGCTGTGATTGGCCAAGCATGCGGGGTCACAGTGCATGCTTGGCCAATCACAGCGCCTGGATGACACTGCGATGGCGTAGTGCATTGTGGGCCGTTCGCGTCACTCGAATTTGGCGCGAACGGCCCAAATCGTTCGATCTTCGTCGAACGATCGAACAGCCAATGTTCGAGTCGAACGTATGTTCGACTCGAACACGAAGCTCATCCCTATTGCTCACACATGCCATGGTTATATGTGGAATTGCACACCAAAATACATTTTGCTGCTTCTCCTGAGTATGGGGATACCACATGTGTGGGACTTTTTAGGAGCCTAGCCGGGTACGGGACCCCGAAAACCAAGCACCGCCTTCAGGATTTCTAAGGGCGCAAATTTTTGATTTCACTCCTCACTACCTATCACAGTTTCAAAGGCCATAAAATGCCGAAATAGCACAAAACCCCCCCAAATGACCACATTTTGGAAAGTAGACACCCCAAGCTATTTGCTGAGAGGCATGGTGAGTATTTTACAGCTCTCATTTGTTTTTGAAAATGAAGAAAGAAAATAATTTTTTTTTTTTTTTCAATTTTCAAAACTTTGTGACAAAAAGCGAGATCTGCAAAATACTCACCATACCTCTCAGCAAATTGCTTGGGGTGTCTACTTTCCAAAATGGTGTCATTTCTGGGGGTTTTGTGCCATCTGGGCATTCCATGGCCTCCGAAACTGTGATAGGCAGTGAGGGCGGTGCTTGGTTTTTGAGGTCCTGTACGCGGCTAGGCTCCCAAAAGTCTCACACATGTGGTATCCCCATACTCAGGAGAAGCAACAGAATGTATTTTGGGGTGCAATTCCACATATGCCCATGGCATGTTTGAGCAATATATCATTTAGTGATAACTTTGTGCAAGAAAAAAATAAATAAAAAAAATTCCCGCAACTTGTGCCAACATATAAAATATTCCATGGACTCGACATGCCTCTCAGCAAATAGCTTGGAGTGTCTACTTTCCAAAATGGGGTCATTTGGGGGGGTTTTGAACTGTCCTGGCATTTTATACACAACATTAGGAAGCATAAGTCACACATCATCAACTCTTCTAACCACTTGAAGACAAAGCCCTTTCTGACACGTTTTGTTTTTTTTACGTTGAACCCCCAAACATTATATATTTTTTTAAAGCAAAGGCCCTACAGATAAAAATGGTGGGTGTTGCATTTTTTTTTTCACACAGTATTTGCGCAGCGATTTTTCAAGCGCATTTTTTGGAGAAAAAATGCACTTTTTAAAATTTTAATGCAATAAAACACACTATATTGCCCAAATGTTTGATGAAATAAAAAAGATGATCTTAGGCCGAGTACATGGATACCAAACACGACATGCTTTAAAATTTCGCACAAACGCGCAGTGGCGACAAACTACATACATTTTTAAAAGCCTTTAAAAGCCTTTACAGGTTACCAAATTCGATTTACAGAGGAGGTCTACTGCTAAAATTACTGCCCTCGATCTGACCTTCGTGGTGATACCTCACATGCATGATGCAATTGCTGTTTACATATGACGCCAGACCGACACTTGCGTTTGCCTTTGCGCAAGAGCAGGGCGGGACAGGGGTGCTTTTTTTTTTTTTATTATTAATTTTGCTTTTTTATTTTATTTTTAAACTGTTCCTTCCATATTTATTTATTTTTTATAATTTTTATTGTTATCTCAGGGAATGTAAATATCCCCTATGATAGCAATAGGTAGTGACAGGTACTCTTTTTTTGAAAAAACTTGGGTCTATTAGACCCTAGATCTTTCCTCTGCCCTCAAAGCATCTGACCACACCATGATCGGTGTGATAAAATGCTTTCCCTATTTCCCAATGGCGCTTTTTATATCCGGGGGGGGGGGTCATTCCCTCCCACTGCTTGTAAAAGCAGTCCTAGAGACTAATTAGCCACTAGGATTGCTTTTACATGAAAGCCGGCCGCTGGCTGAAAAGAATGATACCAAGATGATACCTAAACCCCCAGGCATCATTCTGGTATAACTATGCAAAGTCCAGCACTATACCAGTACTTTGCTGGTCCTTGTTGGACATGTATTGTAATCTTTTTTTTTCATGCAGCCTGTTGGCTGAACGAAAAAAAGAGATTGATCGGTGGGTATGCCCACCATTAGAATACCTCCCTTCATTCACCCACTTCTAATGATGGGCATACATGCACCATTCATATATGCCGAAGCATGGGGGCATCCTCCCGCAAAAGTTATGCCACGTACACACGGTCAGACTTTTCCACGGGCAAGCCTCCGTCGGAATTTCGACCATATGTACGAGGCATTAGGAGCAAAATCGCTCCTCCGCCCTGCTGCCCCCATGCTTCGGCATATATGCTCTTTTTTTTAACTGTGGTGGTGAAATCACCTCCTACAGCACTGGAGTCGCAGGGATCAGGCCTGTCTCTGCGAACGCTGCAGTTATGTGTGTTGTGTTTTGTAAGTGACAGTGATCGATCGATACTGCACTTGGGTGGCCTGGGCTGGACGGAGGGGCAAAACGCAGGTGCTAGCAGGTATCTGGGCTGATCCCGCTAACACTGCATTTTTGGGAACCCTAAACTGCTGGGGACGCTAGTATAGATCTGATCAGATCAGATATTGATCTGTTCAGATACTATACCACTAGGGGAGGTGTATGCTTCACGCATGGGTGTTAGCGCTACTGGCACTAACCTGATGTTTCCTGGGGTGTGACGCAGACCCTCTCTGACGCTAAAACCTAATTGATATCACCCGCCGGGCGATCAGGGGGTTAAACCTTTATTGGGTTATATACGGTGGGTGCCCTGACACTATAAAAAGCAAACTAACTAACCAGCGTCACCCGTAACACTTATACGGTGATCACTGGTGAAAGGGTTAACTAGGGGCAATCAGGGGGTTAAAACCTTTATTAGGTAATATATGGGGGTACCTGACACTATATAAAAACCTGGCGGGGAACCAAAATAACAAAATAACTAACTGGCTAACCAGTGTCACCAGTGACACTTATACGGTGATTACTGGTGAAAGGGTTAACTCTAGGGGCAATCAGGGGGTTAAAACCTTTACTAGATAATATATGGGGGTACCTGACGCTATAAAAACCTGGCGGCGAACCTAAAAAAATAACAGACTACCTAGCGGCACCAGAATACCTAATACAGCGATCAGAAAAACGATTGCTTAGTGACACTGGCAAAAGGGGGTGAAAGGGTTACCTGGGGGGCGATCAAGGGGTTAAACCTTTATTAGGCAATATATGGGGGTACCTGATGCTATAAAAACCTGGCAGCGAACCTAAAAAAATAACAAACTACCTAGCGGCACCAGCATACCTAATACAGCGATCAGAAAAATGATTGCTTAGTGACACTGGCAAAAGGGGGTGAAAGGGTTACCTGGGGGGGGGGGGGGGGCGATCAAGGGCTTAAACCTTTATTAGGTAATATATGGGGGTACCTGACGCTATAAAAACCTGGCAGCGAACCTAAAAAAATAACTGACTACCTAAAGGCACCAGCATAACGAATACAGCGAAAAGAAAAACGATCGCTTAGTGACACTGGCAAAAGGCGGTGAAAGGGTTACCTGGGGGGCGATCAAGGGGTTAAACATTTATTAGATAATATATGGGGGTACCCGAAGCTATAAAAACCTGGCGGCGAACCTAAAAAAATAACTGACTACCTAGCGGCATCACCGACACTAATACAGCGATCAGAAAAACGATTGCTTAGTGACAGTCGTGCTAGGGGTTGAAAGGGTTACCTGGGGGGCGATCAAGGGGTTAAACCTTTATTAGGGGGGGTTAGGGGGCTACCCTGGACCTAAAGGGACCTACACTAACTGCCCTGACACTTTTACAGTTACAAATGTCACTGTTTGCAGTGATCAGTAAATAAATGATCACTGCAATCAGTGACACTGTGTCTGGGAGCTGGGGGGTGATCTGGGGGGTGATCTGGGGGTGACTGGGGGGGCGATCATGTTCCTATGTGTCAGTGTAGTGTTTGTGCACTAACCTGACATCTCCTCTCCACGGAGCTCGGTATATGCGAGCGCCGCAGGGAGAGATGACATCACTTCCTCTGCCTGTGTTTACATTACACAGGCAGAGGAAGCATTTCATTCGCCGGGAGCTATCGTGAGGGGGTGGCCAGAAACCAATGGCCGCTCCCTGATTACCGATCGCTCCCGGAGCGATACCGACCGCTCACTGTACCGGAGGGGGGTCCGATCGGACCCCCCACCCATACGAAGGCAGTCACATACAGGTACGTGATTGTGCCTGTCCGTGCCATTGTGCCAACGTATATATACAGTGAGCGGTCGTTAAGTGGGAGAACTTGCACAATTGGTAGCTGACTAAATACTTTTTTGACCCACTGTATATGCTGCAATAATGATTTTAAGAAATAGTTCTAAATGTGGGTGGAACTCCGCTTTAAAGCCAAACTGAACCTTCAATTTAATTTAGCTAAAAAAAGTAACAAAATATATTGTGGGTACATCAAAACAAAAGGTCTGCAACATCTTACATTTTGTTTTCTTTAAAAGGCAGCCTTAGCCACAGTAGAAAAGTCAGTCCCCTGACAACAGCTGCAGAATGGGATCCTTGCTTTTGTGTGGAGAAGCAGTGATCTCTTTACAAAATCTCTGATTCAGAGCTCCCTAATCACCAGGAGGCATTAACTTTGAAGATTGCAGAGACGTAGACCTGATAAAGTTGGGACTCCTACAGAGAGATCACTGCTCTCACACAGAAAGTAACAGTCCCACTCTGCTGATTCTGGCAGTGGACAGACCATTCTGCAAGGGCTGTAGCAGCTTTTGAAAAAACAAACAAAACAAAAAAAAAAAAAAACAAGCAAGCTGTAAGACATCAATCACCTCTGTTTTGATGGACCTGGATTGTATTTGGCTGATCTGAACTGAAGGTTGAAGGTCCATTTGGGCTTTCAAGAAGGTACAGTACATAGTTGGTCGATTAAATTCTTTGGGTATTTCTCAACTTTCCACCATTCTTTTTTTTAATTTTTTTTATTGAATATACACAGTTACAAGGTCATAGCAATGAGAAGAAAAAATTTAAATGATAACAATCTTATTACATATACATCAAGATATATTCAAGAAGTTTGAGCATTGTCACTTCCATCCATTCAAGAAGATAATCCTAGGAGTCAAAGACATGTATGATGACCTCATAAAAAAAAATATATATCTTGTTCCAACAAAAGAACCAAGTAGGCTAGGGAAATAAACCTATGTATGACCTTGCAGAAAAACAAAAAATAAAAACAACAACAAAAACAAAAAACACAAAAAAGAAAAAGCAAGGTTACCACAAATCCAGTAACCAATATTTGCGAATGTTAATCCTCATCTTTCAACTATGATTTATATTTATCCCGCTGTTTAATTGCTTACTTATCTATGTGCAGTACTATTTTACAGCATATCAGTCAGATTATACCTTTTAAGCTATACTTCCCAATGTTTAATAAATTTTCCTCTATTTCCTTGGGTGTTGGCAACAGAGTGCTCATAGGAACACTGTAGGGTCACTCTAGAAAAAATTTCTGCGATTGTGGGAACCAAATCTTTTTTCCAGTGACACATTATTGATAACCTTGCCGCAAAGAAGATGTGAAGAATTACTGTTCTAAAATTCGGGGGAAATTTCCCTATAGATAGTCCTAGCAATGCTAAATCTGGCGATGGACGGGTTATTATCCCTGTAATCTGTGAGATCAACTGGAAAATAGATTTCCAGAAGCTGCTTATTGACTTGCAATACCATAGTATATGAAGTAAGTTCCCTGATTGCCCACAATTACGCCAACAGTCCGGAAAGTGTTCTGTGTAGATTGTAGCCAAACGTACTGGTGTCATATACCATCTATATAGTATCTTATACATATTTTCCCAATGCAATACACAATGTGAGGCTTTTAAACTATAATTAATTGCTTGGGACCATTCTAATGTAGAGTATGATCTCTTTAGTTTTGATTCCCATTTAATTATCGATGGAGTATCTTTGATTGGAGAGTCAGGCTGTAGTAGGGAGTAAATAAGTGATATGCCTCTCTTTGGGGTAGATTCCGCGTGGTTAAATTCCCACACTGTTTTGTTTAGACTAATGATATTGGATTTACAGGTATGGAGAAAGTGTTGAATTTGCAGCATTGTAAATCTATCTTTAAGTTTAACTTCCTCTGGAATTTCTTGTAAGGTATGGTATCCCGCTTTTATCCAAGGTTGAAGCAAAAGGTTTGGTATTAGGAATGCAAAGGATTGAAGCGGGATATCAACCAATTTCACATGTGTGACCTCTTGACTTCTATTTAAAAGATCCTTCCAAGCAGTAAGCGAGGCAGAGATAGATGGATGATTCGGTATGTACAGTGGTTTATTAGTGGCCGCTGCTATAAGTAGAGCTGTCAGGTTAGTATTTTGTGCTAAATTACGTTCTAATAATACCCACTGTTTTCCTGTAGACGGATCACACCATGCTTTGAGCTGGTCTAAGAGGGTTGCTCTATAATAATCTTTAATAATCGGAACTCCCATACCTCCTTTCGATCTCAATTTTGTGTGAGTCGAAAATGCTATTCTTGCCTTAGTTCCTTTCCATATAAAGGATCGGAGTGATGTATCAAGTTTATTAAAAAAAAATGCCGGAAGGGTTATGGGTACTGTCCTAAAGATATAGAGGATTTTTGGTAGCACCATCATCTTGAATGATGCTATCCTGCCCATCCGGGAAATCTCAAATTTTGCCAAATGAGTAAGTTCGGCCTGAACTGAGTGAAGTAGCTTCTTGTAGTTAATGTCATAAAGGTGACCCGATTTGGCAGTGAGATAAATCCCTAGACATTAGATCTTACTATTATCCCAATCACAAGGAAATAAGGATCCCCCCCCCCCCCCTGGATTACAAATGTGTTCCTGAAATGTGCACCACCGTTTAAAGACTTGCATGCAAAGAATTTTACCCCCCCTAGAGACTGAGTTATATGGTCAGGCCTGGCCATCTAGGTAGTTTATTAAGTGGCTGCGCCATAGGGCGCATAGTGAAGTACTGTTACACGTGGCGCGTGTGCGCCATATCTTAATAGTTATAGTGTGACTATAGCTGCAGGGCTCTGCAGATAGATTCATATGATCTGTTATCACTGTTGATTGTTATTACCATAGAAAGTAAATTAGTTATTCTTCTATCACTGCCTTGGTGTTTGAATTTGATCATAGAGCATAAGATATACACATATTACCCTAGACTAACTGTGCCAGTAGGGGGTCGAGTTAATTGCCGGGGGTTGGCGGAGCTGTCTTCAGGGCCCAAACTAAATCTGCGGCCCTCTTAACTGAAGGTATCGCTACACGTGGGGGTTCTCGTCCGGGATCCTGATACAGCAGGTGAACGCCAGAAGTGCCGGCATGGACCCACAAGCAGTAGAAGAGTGGTGCAAAGCCTCTAGGGCAGAGCCAAACAACTCGATAGTCATCAGCCTCCCTGGGGAGGAATGGTCGACTGAGATGGTAGAGGAGTTAATGAAGTCAGTGTCCCCAGATCACACACTGTGGGTGACGGAGATAAAGTCAGACCCAGACACCTCATATCAGTATGCACTAGTGGAGTACTGGGACGGGATGCCAGAGGCTTACAAGCGCAAGTGTGTGCGGACGCCAGATAACAGAACCTATAGGTTGGCACACGCAGTAACTGTAAAGAAGGAACCATCACCAACGGGATCACCGCAGGCTGCGGCCCGTACCTCACCAGAAAGAGGAGACAGGGTGACGCCCCCAGTGACACCCGCACCTGCCACTGCTATATCACCAGAATTGATAAAGGCAATAGGGGATCTGCTAACCAAATGTCAGAAGACAAGCACGGTGCATGTAGAGACTAGCTACCGGAGACTGAAGACATTCTCAGGGAAGCTCCCTGTCCCTGCAGGGGAAGAAGATTTTGATACCTGGGTGGAGCAGGCATTACAAGCAGTAGAGGCATGGGAGGTGCCTGAAGCGCAGAAGAGGCAACGAGTGATAGAAAGCCTCAAAGGCGCAGCAGCAGAAGCAGTGAAAAGTTTTCGGTTTGGGAATGCAGACTGCACGGCTCAAGACTGTCTAGCCATGCTACAGGAAGAGTTTGGTCAATTGGAAAAGGTGACAGAGATGGTCTACCAATTTGAACATACTTTCCAACAGCCGAAAGAAAAACTTTCAGAGTATGTTAGGAGACTGAACAGGTTGCTGTGCAAGATTGTGTTGAAGAAGGGAATGAAGCCCCAAGATACAGATGCGGCAAGAATGAAGCAAGTCTTATAGGGAGCGTTGCGCTCGGATCCAGTCTGGCTGCACCTGAAAACCTCGGGAGGAGGAACGTTACTGACTTACTCTGATTTGATAAAAATCATCAGAGATGAGGAGGCACTACAACAGGACCAGCACATGATTAAGACAAATGTTGCCCCCGCACAGGTGTTAGTCAACCCAGTGATGACCCCTGAAAGAGACTCAGAGGTAGACACTTTAAAATCGCAAATGTCCAAGGTGTTAGAGATATTGACCTCTCTGATAGCAAAAGACCCAGAGGGCCCCAGGAGAGAAGTACCAAGGAAGGAACTATTCCCAGTTTCCTCAGCACCCGCATCTTTACAAGAGTGGGGAGATATAGTCTGCTTTAACTGTGGAGGAATTGGCCATATTGCAGCTACATGTTCCAGTCCCAAGAAGAAGAAAACAGATAACCGCAAGCCGGCGGGAAACTCCAGAGGGCCCCGGTGAAGGAGTCAACTGGATGCCCATCTTCTTCAGTGCGCTCCAAGCTGAATGAGAAGCAGAAGAAAAGAGGAGACAAAACCCCTCAGAAGAAACACAACATTCCTCAACAGAGATACACCCCAGAGAAAGGGGGCAAGACCCCTCAGAAGGGGCACAGCATTCCCCAGAGGGGATGCACACCTAAGAAAAACAATAATATCCCTCAGCGGGTCTGTACACCCATTGAAAGGAGGGAAATCAATGCATACCAGGCTCAAGAAAGACTAAAGTCCAAAGGGAGTTGGACGAGAGAGAGTCCGAAGGGAAAGGACCAGAAGAAGGCGACCCCTGCCAGGCCATATCCGGAGAAGCTGGTAGGCCCATCTCCTATAGTGCCCATTCAAGTAGAGGGAGTCTACACCAGAGCCATCTTGGATACTGGGGCACAAGTGACCCTATTATACCGGGATTTCTACGATAAGCACTTGAGTCACCTGCCCATCCAGAAGATAGAGGAATTGGAAATATGTGGGATTGGAACCCAGAGCTTCCCCTACGATGGCTATCTGCCCATCAAGATGACCTTTGACCCATCTGTGGCTGGGAAGGCCGAAGTGTTTGACACCCTGGCAGTTGTGTGCCCTCGGCCGCCAGGAGCCAACAAGAGTTCCCTTATAATAGGGATGAACACAGACCTGGTCCGAAGACTCCTGACCCCTCTAGTGAAAGAGAAGGGGCCAGCGGCCACCAAGATCCACCCCATGCTGAAGACGGCCTACCAACGGCTGGTCCTAGAGCAGAAGACCCCTGGGGAGGGGATAGGGAAGGTGTGGAGACTTGGAAGAGAAGGGGTAGTGCTGCAGCCCGGCGAAGTAACCTGTCTCAGAGCCACTGTGAAGCTTACTTGGGAGCAACCTGGACCCTTTGTCATGTTGGAGTCCGACCCAAGGGAAGAGTCCTCCGGTCTGGAAGTGATACCAGAAGTGATTCCACTGAAGGCCCTGAAGAAGGCCCCTTGTAGAGTTCCAGTGAGTGTTAGGAACACTACAGGTAGCCCCATGGAAATCCCAGCCAGGATGCTGCTGGGCCAGGTGAGCCCTGCTGCCCCGGTTACCCTGTCAGAAGTCAAGGGGACGGGTGAAGGAGGAGACGTTTGGGAGAAGCTGTCCATGGAAAACCCGAATCTGCCCAGGGCTTGGAAGGAGAGAGCCAAGGCCCAGTTGACCAGATGGGAGAAGATCTTCTCCAAAGATGAGTTCGATGTGGGGAGTGCAAGGAGTGCCACCCATCGAATCCGCCTCCAAGAAGACAAGCCCTTCAGAGAGAGGGTCAGGCGGGTCCCACTAGCAGATCTGGAGGATCTAAGGGAACAACTCGCAGAACTCAAGAGGACTGGTGTGATCCGGGAGTCTAGAAGCCCCTATGCCTCCCCGATAGTGGTGGTCAGGAAGAAGAATGGGTCGTTGAGGCTCTGTATAGACTACAGGACCCTCAACAGGAGAACCATCCCCGACCAGTACACCACTCCGAGGATAGAGGACGCTTTACAGAGTTTGTCTGGAGCCAAGTGGTTCAGCGTTATGGATCTCAAGAGTGGATACTACCAGATCCCTATGCATCCAGAAGACAAGGAGAAGACAGCCTTCATAACCCCAGTGGGGTTCTTTGAGTTTGATTGAATGCCTCAGGGATTGTCTGGAGCTCCTGCTACCTTCCAACGTCTCATGGAGAAGACGGTAGGAGACATGAACCTTATTGAAGTCCTTGTATACCTGGACGATGTCATTGTCTTTGGGAGAACCTTGGAAGAACACGAGGAGAGGCTGGAAAAAGTGTTGAGAAGACTCAGTGAGGAGGGACTCAAGCTTTCGCCTGAGAAGTGTCGGTTCTACCAGTCTTCTGTGAACTATCTGGGGCACATAGTATCTGAAGAAGGGGTGGCCACAGACCCTGAGAAATTGGAGGCAGTTACCTCCTGGCCACGACCCACCACAGTAACAGAACTCAGATCCTTCTTAGGGTTCTGCTCATATTACAGGAGGTTTGTGGAAGGATTCGCCCGAATTGCTAGACCATTGAATGAACTACTCAAGACCGAGGGGGAAGAGGACGACTCAGGGCCCAGGAAGCCGGGAGAGTCAGTCAGAGATCAGTGGAACCAGAAGTGTGAGGAGGCCTTCCAGGCATTGAAGAAGAGCCTAACCACTGCCCCAGTCTTGGCCTACGCATACCCAACCAAACCCTATGAACTACACGTAGATGCTAGTCATGACGGTCTGGGAGGAGTACTTTACCAAGAACACGAAGGACAACTGCGGCCTGTTGCCTACGTGAGTAGGAGCCTGACCCCCTCTGAAAAAAACTATCCCACTCACAAGCTGGAGTTCCTGGCCCTTAAGTGGGCGGTAGTAGACAAGCTCAAAGACTACCTGTATGGGCCGGAGTTCACTGTGAAGACCGACAACAACCCCCTTACCTTCCTTTTCACTACAGCAAAGCTGGACGCCACTGGACACAGGTGGCTGGCCGCATTGTCTGGATTCAATTTCAGCCTAAAGTACAGGCCAGGGACTGGAAATCGAGATGCAGACGCTCTGTCCAGGAGATCTCATGGCCCCACCAGGGACACGGAAGACTGGACTCAAGTGGCACCTGACGGGGTGCTGGCCCTTTGTCAAGGGGCTGAATTACAAGCCAGAGGAGGCTCAAGGGCGGAAGAGATAGGAGTTACCATGGTAGGAGTCCCCAAACAATACTGTGGAGTAACTCAACTTGAGGAAGACCATCTGCCAAAGTTGTCCAAGAAGGAACTAAGATGCGACCAATTAGAAGACCCCATGGGGAAATTGGTTCTGGAAGCCCTAGAGAATCCGGATCCCTCCACTGTTCATTTGGTGGAGGGCAACCCCCACACACTCTCTGGCACAGTTAGGCAGGCCACTCATGATAGTGTGTCAGAGAACGTACCTTGCCGGGCGTGTTGGTGGTCGCTTTGGTGTGCGTTTGCGCGTGCCGATGCGCGCTGATGTTGGGCATGTTCCTGTCCGCGCTGGTGCACTTCCCAGACTGCGGGCGCGCGCGCCTGTGTGCGATGGTGTGCCTGTGCGCGCGGGTGCATGTGCGCGCATTGCGTGCGCGCGCGTGCGCCATTGCGCACGCTGATGCGCCATTGCGCGCGCCGATGCACGCCGGTTTGCCCATTTAAACTCCTGGAACACTTCAGACCGGTGCTGTCTGATCTACAGTCCCCTGTGTATCCTGCTCCTGTTAATTGCCTGAAACCTGATCTTCTGACCACCCGGCTTGTTACTGGACTTTTCCTGCTATCCGCCTGCACCCGACCTCAGCCTGTCTTTGACCCTGAACTTGCCTACCCCGCTGTACCGTACTGCCTGAACGTTGCCGAACCCTGCTTGTCTTGACCACTCTCTCTGCACCTGCCCAGCTGCGCTGCTCTACACACCTGCCTGCCTACCTGCCTGCCTGCAGCCAGCCTGGCTCAGCTACTCTCCTGAACCCAGGATCCGGAGCTGCCTTCCAGTAACCACTCTCAGGCTCTCTTACCCTTCCGCACTCCCGTGCCTCCTGTCTGCACTACCAGGGGCCCGCGAGTCAGATCCGTACGGGGGACCTTCCTCTGCTCTAACGGACTCGCTGATCAGGTACGTACAACCCTGACATAGTGTGACCTGTGGGCAAGGGAATTCAACCCCTTTGTTTTGGTGGGAATTCCCTATGCCAACATCATACGAAATGTTGTCTAGGGTTGTACGCAATGTATGCTAGAATTATCTTTGGGGACCAAAGAGTTTAAGTGGGGGGAGTGTGTAGCGGGGTATTCCCCTTTAATAGAGAGAGACAGGACTTTCCGGGTGAGAGGTGAGTCGGGAGAGAGTAGAGAAGAGACTTTACTGGAAGTAAAAGCACAGGAGAGAGACTACGTTACCCAGAACCCCTTTCGGCAATGTTTCCACCCCAGAGACTCATGGGAGGGGTTATAAAAGGAGGAGGCGAGGCTGGGCTCGGCCTCTTTGGGACACGAGACTTCAGTGAGAGATCCTCCTGTGCGGACCTGCTGCTGTGCAAGGCCTGAAGCCTGGGGCCTTGTGCAGTTACCAAAGAGCCTTCCACCCCATCTCGAGCCTGGGTGGCATCTGACTGGGTTTTCTTCAACTGCTGCTGAGCTGGAGACCCGACCGCTGCAGAGGCTGTGTGTGGAGACACAGCAGGTGTGTCACGTACCTGACGGTGACGAGCCCGGTTAGCAGAGGGAGGCCTCCCTTACGGCTCCCACCGGCGGCCCCTGGTGGTATAACAGGAAGCACGGAGGTGGAAGGGGTACGAGTGCCTGGCAGGATCAAGAACTACCGCAGGTGATCAGGAACCAGCAGGTGAGGAGGCAGGAACCAGGAACTACAGCAGGTGAGTGGACAGGAACCAGGAACTACAGCAGGTGAGTAGACAGGAACCGGGAACTCAGAAGATGACCCAGACCGGGAGGCACAGCAGGTAGACTGGAACCACTGGGCAGCAGCAGATGAACAGGAACCAGCAGATGAGCAGACAGGAACCAGCAGATGAGCAGACAGGAACCAGGAACTGCAGCAGGTGAGTAGACAGGAACCAGGAACTCAGCAGATGACCCGGACCGGGAGGCACAGCAGGTAGACTGGAACCACTGGGCAGCAGCAGGTGAACAGGAACCAGCAGATGAGCAGACAGGAACCAGCAGATGAGCAGACAGGAACCAGCAGATGAGCAGCCAGGAACCAGGAACTCAGCAGATGACCCGGACCGGGAGGCACAGCAGGTAAACTGGAACCACTAGGCAGCAGCAGGTGAACAAGAGCCAAGGTCAGGCAGGATCGTCAGACAAGCCGGGGTCGGGTAAACTGGCAGGCAGCGAGGCACAAAAGGATCAGGCAATACCGAAGTCAGAAAACAGGCCGATGGTCAGGTACAGGCAGATAGCAGGAGGGTCACAGGAAGCCGGATCAGATACAGGTAAACAAGGCAGATCAGGTCACTTGGGATAAACGCTGTAGAGCAGACAGCAGGGACTGTCTGCAAGTGAGGAGTTTAAATAGCCCTTCGGGCGTCACCTGCGGGGGCGGGAACCAGGAAGTCCAGGGCGTCTGTTACTGACAGGGTTTCCATGACATTGCCCCCCCCAAGGGGCAGCCTCCAGATGCCCCCAGGAGCAAACTTCTCGGGGTGAGACCTCCTGAAGGCTTGTATCAGGTCTTTGGCGTGAATGTTCTCTTCGGGTTCCCAGGAGTTCTCCTCTGGTCCGTAACCCTTCCATTTTATTAAAAATTGACTCTGGCTATTTCTTCTTCGTGCGTCTAAAATAGCTTCTACCTCGAATTCCTGTTCCCCGTCTATTATGACGGGATCAGGGCGAGTCGGGGTCCGACCTGGGAATGGGTTGGAGACTGACGGTTTCAATAGAGAAACATGAAAAACAGGGTGGACCCTCAGGGAGTCGGGGAGCTCCAGCTCGTAGGCCACCTCGTTGATTTTCCTTTTGATAGGAAAAGGCCCTAGAAACTTGGGGCCCAATTTCTTGGACGGGCAAGCCAATCTTAGATTGATGGTGGAAAGCCATACTTGGTCGCCCGGTGCCAGCGCTAATTCACCCCGCCTCCTCCTGTCGTAGACCGTCTTGTTATACTCCTGAGTTCTTGCCATGGCTTCGCGTAGAAGCTGGTTGTTAGAGGAGAAGAAATTCACTTTTTCCAGAACTGCGGGCACTGAGCACTCAGGGAAAGAGTTGGGCAGAAATGTGGGGTGAAACCCGAAGTTCGGAAAAAATGGGGTCTGGTTAGTTGCGGAGTGGATGGAGTTATTGTAGGAGAACTCCGCTAGCGGAAGCAGGGAGAGCCAGTCATTCTGAGCAAAGGAGGAGAAACAACGCAAATATTGCTCGAGGGTCTGATTTGTTCTCTCAGTCTGTCCGTTGGTTTGAGGGTGGTAAGCCGAAGAGAATGATAGCTCTATTCCCAGAGTCTTGCAGAGGGACCTCCAGAACCGGGAGGTAAATTGTACCCCCCGATTGGAGACTATATTAGCAGGTACCCCGTGGAGCCTGACGACTTCTTTAATGAACATTTGTGCAGTTTCCGGGGCCGAGGGGGTCCCTCTCATAGGAACAAAATGTGCCATCTTGGACAGACGGTCCACAATCACAAAGATGGTGGTGTGATTCTCAGCCGGGGGGAGTTCAACTATGAAGTCGATAGAAAGCATTTTCCACGGTCTCTCTGGAACGGGTAAGGGCTTCAGTAGTCCCCAGGCTTTGGATCTGGACCCTTTATTCCGGGCACAAGTAGTACAGGACTCCACGAACCTCCTGCAATCCTCGCGTAGTCGAGGCCACCAGAAGGTACGTTGTACCAACTCAGTGGTCTTAGCCACGCCAAAGTGCCCAGCAAGGGCATGATCGTGGCAGAGCTCTAGCACGGTTATCTTTAGTTCTTCTGGTATGAATATCCTGTCTTGGTGCCAGAGTAATCCATCCTTGGTTTGCAGATCCAGTTCAGGAGAGGGTTCCTGTCTAGTGGTGGCTTGTCTGATCCGGGAGAGTAGGTCCTCCTGAAGTAGGAGAAAATTCCCCAGGAGCGAGGATTGTATCGGGTGAGGAGAGTTCTTTGGATCCATGAAACATTCGGGACAAGGCGTCAGGTTTAGTGTTCTTGGCACCGGGGCGGTATGTCACATGGAAGGAGAACCGGGAAAAAAACAGGGCCCATCTGGCTTGTCGTGGTTTTAGTCTTTTTGCAGTTTTCAGGTACTCTAAGTTCTTATGGTCGGTGAATACTAAGATCGGGTGAGCAGCACCTTCAAGTAAGTACCTCCATTCTTCCAGGGCGGACTTAATCGCCAAGAGTTCCCGGTCTCCCACGTCATAGTTCTTTTCTGCCGCAGATAATTTGCGAGAAAAGAAAGCCACCGGATGAAGCAAAGCCTTGGTTCCTTGCCTCTGTGACAATATTGCCCCTACTGCAACCTCAGAAGCATCTACCTCAAGTACAAATGGTAGGGAGGAATCTGGGTGTTTTAAGATGGCTGCAGAGGTGAAGAGCCCTTTGAGATCCTCAAAGGCCTTTTGGGCCTCAGGGGACCAGTGGAAGCGGGTACCTTGCTTGGTTAGCTGAGTAATGGGTGCAATGATGGCGGAGAACCCCCGGATGAATTTACGATAAAAGTTGGCGAATCCAACAAACCGTTGGATTCCCTTCTTATCCACTGGCGCTGGCCCGTCCAAGATTGCGGTGATCTTCTGTGGGTCCATCCTGATGCCTTCGCCAGAGATGATTAATCCCAGAAATGCTATGCTCTCCCGCTCAAACTCGCATTTCTCAGCCTTCGCATATAGTTTATGCTGCCGAAGCCGGTCTAACACACTTCTGACATGCCTGCGATGAGAGTCAAGGGAGGAAGAGAAGATTAGTATGTCATCTAAATAAGCAATCACAAAGAGATCTAAAAAGTCCCGAAGAACATCATTAATTAAATACTGGAAGGTGGCAGGGGCATTGCACAGCCCGAAGGGCATCACTAAATATTCGAAATGTCCGAACCGGGAGCGGAAGGCGGTTTTCCACTCATCGCCCCCCTTGATTCGGACCAGGTTATAGGCTCCCCGGAGGTCAAGCTTAGTAAAAATAACGGCAGCTCCCAATCTTTGGAACAACTCTGGTACCAGAGGAAGAGGATAACGATTTTTAATGGTGACCTTATTTAGTTCACGGTAGTCCACACATGGCCTGAGGGTATGGTCCTTCTTTTCTACAAAGAAAATGCCTGCGCCTGCTGGCGACGTAGAGGGGCGAATGAACCCCTTTAAAAGGTTCTCATCGATGTAGTCCTTCAGGGCCCCCTGTTCCACCTCCGTTAAAGCCACTGGGCAGCAGCAGGTGAACAGGAACCAGCAGATGAGCAGACAGGAACCAGCAGATGAGCAGACAGGAACCAGGAACTCAGCAGATGACCCAGACCGGGAGGCACAGCAGGTAAACTGGAACCACTAGGCAGCAGCAGGTGAACAAGAGCCAAGGTCAGGCAGGATCGTCAGACAAGCCGGGGTCGGGTAAACTGGCAGGCAGCGAGGCACAAAAGGATCAGGCAATACCGAAGTCAGAAAACAGGCCGATGGTCAGGTACAGGCAGATAGCAGGAGGGTCACAGGAAGCCGGATCAGATACAGGTAAACAAGGCAGATCAGGTCACTTGGGATAAACGCTGTAGAGCAGACAGCAGGGACTGTCTGCAAGTGAGGAGTTTAAATAGCCCTTCGGGCGTCACCTGCGGGGGCGGGAACCAGGAAGTCCAGGGCGTCTGTTACTGACAGGGTTTCCATGACAAGGTGGAAGTTCCCGGACTGGGATCGCGTCCGGAGGGGTGAGCGAGCACATGCTCAATCCATAAATACTGTATACCATTGTTAGGCCTACAGACTGCCGTGGCCCACCAGTTCCTATTTTAGTTCTTTCCCCCCACTTGAGATCCAAAGCAGAACTGAGTCAAACGGATCTCTAGTGGAGTGTACTGTGTTGGCATTTTTACCACCCCCCCCCCTTGGATTACAAATGTGTTCCTGAAATGTGCACCACCGTTTAAAGACTTGCATGCAAAGAATTTTACCCCCCCCTAGAGACTGAGTTATATGGTCAGGCCTGGCCATCTAGGTAGTTCATTAAGTGGCTTCGCCATATGGCGCATAGTGAAGTACTGTTACACGTAGCGCGTGTGCGCCATATCTTAATAGTTATAGTGTGACTATAGCTGCAGGGCTCTGCAGATAGATTCATATGATCTGTTATCACTGTTGATTGTTATTACCATAGAAAGTAAATTTTTTATTCTTCTATCACTGCCTTGATGTTTGAATTTGATCATAGAGCATAAGATATACACATATTACCCTAGACCAACTGTGCCAGTAGGGGGTCGAGTTAATTGCCGGGGGTTGGCGGAGCTGTCTTCAGGGCCCAAACTAAATCTGTGGCCCTCTTAACTGAAGGTATCGCTACATACCCTATCGAAAGCCTTTTCTGCATCTAAAGCTATAAAGGCAGTGGGTAATTTACGGCTTTCGGCTATACGGAGCAGATTAAGTATTCTGCGGGTGCCATCAGGAGCTTGGCGGCCTTTCACAAATCCTACTTGATCAGGGGCTATTAAGGATGGTGTTACTTCCGCTATTCTATTGGCAATAATCTTTGCATATACTTTAAGATCCGTATTAAGTAGGGATATCGGTCTAAAGTTTTGAGGTATATTGTGTTCTTTACCTGGCTTGGGCAGAGTGACTATTATAGCTTTAAGCATTTCTGATGGTATTGATCCTGAAGAAATAGCTTCATTGAAAACTTTGACTAGATGTGGAGTCAATACGGTTGAGAAGGTTCGATAATATTCCGCTGAAAGACCATCTGGTCCAGGAGATTTGTTTAGAGCTAGGGAATTAAGGACTAGTTCAATTTCCTCACAAGTAATTTGGGCATTAAGTCGTTCCAATAGCTGAGGAATGTTGACCAAGTTTAAAAATTTAATAATACTTTCCATGGATGGTTGGGTGGTATTGGGGTCTAATTTGAGATTATAAAGACTACTATAGTACTCTTTGAACATGTTCGCTATATCTTTAGGGTGTGATATTTTTGCACTGGTTTTGGGGTCAAGTAGATGAGCAATTCTCGTTTTGGCCTGCCTGACTTTAATTTGTTGGGCCAAGAGTTTCCCCGCTTTATTCCCAGAGGAGTAAAACAAAGCTTTTAGGTGTTTCAGTTTTCTTTCATAATTAGCTACTAACGTATGTTTAATAAAAAAGAAAAAATGGCGCAAAATGAGTTCTAGGCAGAGTACTGTATATAATAATAAAAAGAGTCAATGAATATAAATGTTGTAAGCACCAGCGGCAGCTACCATGAGCAGAAGCAGGCTCTGTAAAATATGATGCAAAAGAGAAAGGTGTGCCAAACTAAGTGCAGTAAAACAGGCTTTAATGGCAAAATTATATAAAAACCAGCCAAATGGCTACTCACAGGATGCAGGACAGCTCACCTTAATTCCCATTGTAGGGATGTATCAATGCAAAAAGGCCCTATGCCTTACCTGCTCTCATGTTACCCATGGCCAAAAAACTTTTAAGGCCAACAGTAAGACTTTCAATCTTAGCTCCTTTTACAACTGCTCTACCACGTATGTAGTGTACTGTATTTCCTGTCCATGCGGCCTACTATATGTAGGCAGAACCATCAGAGCTCTACGTACCAGATTTGGAGAACACCGTCGTGCAGTTCAAAAGAACAATCCCAAATACAGCGTGGCACGTCACTTTGCAACACATCATCACCAAGATATCAGCACCCTCCAGGTCTGGGCTATCGAGGCAATACCAGAAACTCCAACTGCGATAGAAAGATTCCAACGCCTGTGCAGACAGGAAACTTATTGGATTTATTCTTTGAATACCATGTCACCTAATGGCCTTAACGAAGAAATTGAAACCAACAACATTATCTAATATTCCTGCATTACCACCATTTTATAAATCGCAATTTTTCATCTGTGCGATTTCTTGTGCGTCTTCTTACCCATACACTAGTTTGTCCATTCTATTCGATTCTAATAATTTTTATCCCAAAAATATTCTTTTATTTTTGATTTTATTCAGATTTTATTATTATCATTCTATTTTACATAACAACTCTTTATAATAAGCTTTCATTTCCTAATAACCAATTTTTTCTCTTTGCTGCCCGTCCATTCCATATCCACCAGAGATGTATATATACCGGTATATGCATATGTATATGTGTATGTATGTATATATATACGGTATATATATTTTTCACAACTCGCATGTTTGCCTATTTATATGCATATATGCACACCGTTTTGCTTGTGTAGATCTGTAACTATTCATGCTGCTTGCTCCTTTGGTATATCCCTTATACTATTTGTTATGCACCTTTCTTGGTAATAAGCTTTGACTTGTTATATTGTATTTTCTTGTGCGCATTCTGCATGCACCTTATATATATATGTATGTATATGTATATATATATATATGTATGGATAACATATGTGTATATTCTCTTTGCACATGTGTGTGCGTGTATGTGTGTATGTATATATATGTATGTGCACTTTCGATACAATGTATCAGATATTTACTTTTGTAATGATCATACCCCTTTACTACTTATACATGATAGCCCTGCTTATCATTCATTGCATTGATTTATCCCATCTGCTTTCCCATCATGTCCCATCATGTCCTTTCTTCCATCTTTCCCCCCCTCCCCCCCTTTTCCCCCCCCGTAATATAATACATAATTTCCCTTATCCTTTTTCCCCCCCACCCCCAAAAACCCCCCCCCCCATTCCCCTCCCTTTCCCTTGTCCACACCAACTTGTTCTTGCTCCCATCCTATATATATTGTACCCATATATATTGTACCCCTAGTCGTTCCCATCCTATATACAGCCTTTCAAATGTACCCCCTAATAGTTCCCCTATAATAATCTTGTAATAATATCCATATATGTTCCCCATAATAGTGCTGCTCTTTCTCCTATATATTAATACAATACTTACATTCATTATTATTATATAATTTTCCATCCTAGCGCTGTTCACCACCACACACATAATTCTTAATATATCTTTATTTCCTATTTCTATTTGTTCTCCCACATACTATAATATAAATCTCCCATACAGAAATATCCCTTGCCAACCATTCTATCTTGTCCCTCTCCTCCTTCCCCCCCCCTGTACTTCTCACATAACTCTGTGTCATTATCTCTCCTTCAACCAATCACATTGCTGATATACTCCTGCTAGTATGTTTTCAACCAATCACGCCACGTCTCTCAACTATATTACATCCACCTATGATAATGCCTTCCATGGATCTGATGAAACAGCGGATGCTGTGAAACGCGTCATCCCATTGGTCCGTTCTATCCCCACGTCACTTCCGGTCC
Source organism: Rana muscosa (assembly GCA_029206835.1). Classification (NCBI taxonomy): domain Eukaryota; kingdom Metazoa; phylum Chordata; class Amphibia; order Anura; family Ranidae; genus Rana; species Rana muscosa. Next base: position 206,624,475 of record CM055127.1, on the reverse strand, counting down.
GACGGCGCGCTGTGCTCCACGCTGAAGCGCACGCTGAAGCGCTCGCTGAATTGCAGCTTCCTGGTTGTTTCCTGTCCATCCCAGCGATACAGGGCTTTTCACATCACCTGCAGCTCGGATGCCTTGACTTCCCCTGCTGACACCGCAACCTGCTTCCAGCCTTCCTGCCTTCAGCCATCTTCAGCAACTTCTGTCATCTGGAACCTACATCTCCCCTGAGGACCGCCTTAGATGACTCCGGACCACTATTAACCCCTTACATGCCTTAATTTGTCCTGCATCCTGTGAGTAGCCATTTGGCTGGTTTTTATATAATTTTGCCATTAAAGCCTGTTTTACTGCACTTAGTTTGGCGCACCTTTCTCTTTTGTAACATATGTTTAAGTTTCAGTCTACATTCTTTAAGGTCCTCTATCAGATCTTGGGACATATCGTTTTTATTTTGTGTTTTTGTGTTTCTAGGAGGCGTATTTTCTGTAACAGTAGATCAATTGTTTGTGACCTGCGCTTTTTTTTCCCTTGCAGCAATTTGTAATAGCAGGCCTCTAATGAAGGCTTTGTGAGCACACCAGTTAGTGGAGGCCAAGGTATCTTCTATGGTATTGAATCTAAAAAATTCCTCTAGTTGCTCTTTGACCTTTTCTCGTGGATCTTGTTGTTAAAAATATGTGTGTTGTTGCGCCATAGAAATGTGGGGGTTACATTAAGTTGTTCTTCTTGTTCAATTGTTATGGGCGCATGATCTGACCATGTGATGGTCTCAATAGTGGATGACTTTGTTTTATATAGGGAAGATAAGTCTGTAAGAATCAGATCTATTCTAGAATAAGATCTATGCGGATTGGAAAAAAACGTAAAGTCTTTCTCCTCTGGATGATGGCATCTCCAGACATCATATAAGGATTCTCTATGTATAGTAGATTGAAGTATAGATTTATGGTGTAATTTAGAGGGTGAGCAATCAATATGGGAGTCAATCACCGAGTTAAAGTCCCCTAGCAAAAGGAGGTTTCCTTTACAAATTGACTTAACCTTTTTGAGAAGGCTCCTCAAAAAGGTTATTTTTCCTTGGTTTGGGGCATACACTGTTACAGTGGTATATAAAACATTATTCAAAGTACATATTAAAATTATATAGTGGCCCTTTGTGTCTGTAATGATATCTTGTAAAGAAAATGCAATTGAGTTTTTGATTCCAATAAAAACTCCATTGTGTTTCGTGTCAGCATTCGCAAAAAAAATATGCGGGTATAGTCTATGAGAGCATTTTGGAGCTTTAGTGGTTGAGAAATTAGTCTCTTGTACACACAATACGTCTCCTCTCAATTTTTGGGCATCGGACCACAAAAGACTTTGTTTAAAAGGGCTGTTTAAACCCTTAGCATTAAGAGAAACAAACTTAATAGTCATCATAAACTAGGATATGAACAACCGATGCTTCATGTATGAACAAACGCTGAGAGCAATCCATGCTGTCCAAAAAATCAGCAATTATAAAAACATGTTTATACTTACAAACAGCAGATTTAAAGAAAAGGGAATGTCACCATCTAGTGGCAATGATAACTTCAGATGACCATTTGTAGTTTGGTAGGGACTGCAAAATAATCATACCTGCCTCTGAGGAGATGACAGAGGAAAAACAGCATTGTAAGCAAAAAAGCACATGAACGTAAAAGATAAGGATCTCACTTTTTTTTTAAAATAAAGAGAAAAAAGAGAAGACGAACAAATAGTAAAAAAGAGCCTGGAGCTCGCCCCAGCATCCAGAGGCAGACTAATCTGCTTGTCATCCAAGGGCGTCTATTCCACGCCAACATGGCGATAGGGAAAGTGTATCTGGGTATTTAAAGAATCATTATGCTCCTTTCAACCGCAGTAGTAGATGTGTATGAGGTATCCATCATCTTGAGGTCCCGATTTATTATTTAGACCAGTCTTTTTGAACTTTAGGAGGTTCACGTCGCCTAGTCGCTGGTTCTTCAGCAGGAAGAATGTCCCATTCTCTAAGAAGATGAAGGCCTGATTCCAATGAGTGTATGTTAAACGGCTTGCCTTGGTAAGTCACCGTGAGTTTTGATGGGGTCCCCCATCTGTAAGCAATGCTATGATTGCGTAAAGCTTTAGTGATTGTAAGGAGTTTCTTCCTATGTTGTATAGTGGCTTGCGAGAGATCTGTGAATAAGGCAATGCCCGCATACTGTCCAGTCATTTGGGGATTATTCCGCATAGCTCGCATAGCATCCTCTTTTATATGGTAGTAGTGTATACGTGCCAGAACATCCCTTGGTACTGTGTCTGGAAGGAAATTTGGTTTGGGCAGTCTGTGCGCTCTATCAATTGTTAGCTCAACGTCAGTTGCTTTGGGCAGTAAGGTGTGTAGCATTTGGCGTATGAACCTGCTCAGATCGATATTGGGGATAGATTCTGGAAACCTACGGAATTTAATATTATTTCTGCGAGAACGGTCTTCTAAGTCTGTTAACTTTGCTGCCATCCTCTGCATCTCAGTTTGTTGCTCTTTATATGCATCCACTAAGTCATTGTGGGCTGAGAAGGCATCCTCCATTTTATGTTCTGTGTATGTCATTCTATGCTGCAGTTCCTGCACATCAGCCTTAATGGGTTTCAACATTGTCAGCATATCTGAATGGACAGAGTCTCTTAATGAGATTAGCATGTCCCTCATATTAGACATAGTTACAGGCTGAGATGAGGAGGGAACATGCTCAAGCGGGGTCTGGTTAGAGACATCTGGTGTACTTTCCACCATGTCAGATTCTTCTTCCTGACTGTCTCCCTTAGCTTTCTTAAATTTAGTAGGGCTGCGAGTGGTGGGGCTATCAGGTGGAGAGATATCAGTGCCCCCCTTAGTAGTGTACTCGATGGCTGTACATACCGAGGACGTGCTGCTGGAGTCTGAGGAGGCTTCTCTGTCTCCGGTCCTCTGCACGTGTGCTCCGCCGCCGGCGCCATCTTGGGATATGCGGCCATTAGTGGAGGGGTAGAAATCAGTCAATTTCAGCAGGTTCTGGCGGTGTGAACCCCGTTTCCTGAGAGCTCCGGGTACAGAGTCTTCTTGGGAAGCCATGGGTAGTTGTAGAATTCACCTCCGTCGCTGGGTCACTTAGCTTGCGGTATCATGGAGCAGGAGCTCAGCTAGAAAGCAACAGTCGCTCACGCCGGCTAGACACGCCCCCTAACTTTCCACCATTCTTAAAGTAGCACAAGGCTGCAACCGTTACATGTTACACTTACTGTAAATTCCCCAGAGTTGCAGAATAATTCTAGAGTTTGTTCTTATCTGAGTTGTCTTTTTACAATTAGATAATATTGGTAAAGGAATGCAAACTAGCAATAACTTTAAGATTCCTTAATGTTTTATCACTAGGTTAACTATGTTTTAAGGGCTTCTGGTGTTTTTCAGTCTTACTCTGTTATTTATATAAATACTTTTTTTTTATAAATATGAGTATGAAACATATGTCTGCTGTTTCACACAAGATTCAAATAGCGCTGCAAGGTACACTTCATTTTTGTATAAGCAATTTAATCTTGTAAAATATTGAGTAGTGTTGTTAACCAAATGGCACTGTGTTTAGAAATAGCTATGGGCTATTATAAAGGTGTAATGGAAATCAGCTAAAAATACATTATTGTGTTCTACAACCTCATTTCCATTGTTAATCTTTGAATAATTAATGCAACTCTAGAAGTAAAGTTAATGTCATTTTGAAATGTGAAATTTTGCAGATAAATCACAAACACAAATGCTACAATCAAAGTCATGGTACTGCTAAATGTGCTGCTAAAACAATTCTGTTAATTTCTATTTGATATTATACGTATATTTTAAATATAATTAACATATTTATCAAAGATGATACAAGTTGTTGTTTTTTTGAAATGCTGCCTGGTCTATGAACCCAAAGTGAACAAAATGATTTATATAAAAGGGCTTTGGAACAGAATTGAGCTAATTTGCTTTTGATGAAAATCTGCAAAGTTTTGGTGATATGAACCAAGAAAGAAAAATTATTTTCACACAAAAAAATTACAGTTTCAAAATGCACTTTAGAATAAGGGAAGGCCCTTACCCTGTTATGCATGCTAATATAAAGATTGGACCCTTGACCCACACTCAGGATGTATCAGAGTAATTTACAGCCCCTATACTTACTGCAAGTACCGAGAAAAGCATTCACAGTTCATAGGCTCTTCCACATGGGTGGCAGTGTCTACTGTCCTCCAAAAGGCAATCTTTTGTGGATTGCTTTTAAAAGGACACTAGAGCAGCAGCTGTTAGGCACTCAGGATTTGATCTGGCCAGGTCCTGAGTGTCTGTTTTTTTTAATCCGAGGGGGGTTTTGTATTAAAATATTTCATCCCAACCGGCTTGCTATGGGGACATAGGCAAGGTAGAAAGGGTCCAGACCGCCAGTGAAGGAACCCCGAAAAGAGGAGGATCGGATTTTCTTTGTGAAAAAACACTTTTACAGAGCAGGTAAGTATGACTTGTTTGTTATTTTTTTAAATAACCTTTTTAATAAAACATTTTCCTTCACAATCACTTATGTGACATATGTGCTAAATGTACATGCGGTAGGGTTCCTTGAATGGATGAAAGCTAAAGCAGTACCTTCCATCAAGAAACCCTTGATCAAGTCACGTGATCTGTTATGCAAAGCATCGGGAGGAGCCAGGTGAAGTTTCTGATTCATGTGAAGCTTATTGTTTCCACAGGCAAAGTTAGATGTGGTCCGTCCTCAGGCAGGGCACCTTTGTCTCTGTTTAGTGATCTTGCCCATGCTATCCAGCCACAGCATGTAGACGTGAAGTGAAGGTGAAGTTTCTGATTAATGTGAAGCTGATTGTCGAATTTTTAGATGTAAGTTTGCTGCTGCTATTATAAAATAATTTTATTGTAATACTACACAAGCCCTCAAAAAATCCACTCGCCTGCTCGCATTTTGCGGTTGGATTTTGAGGGCTGGCGAGCTATATGGCTGCCTGGGAGCTGGGAGGCGAGCACCGCCGACAGCCTGAGTGGAATGGGAATCCTTCGCCCAGCAATCGGGGAGGGAAAGAGAGAGCCACCCAGGTGATCAGAGCGCAGCGCAGGGAACACAACGATAACAGTTTTAATTTCAATTGCCATGTTCCCCGCCGCTTGCTGTCAGATACAGCCCCTCCTGATCCTGGAACTTTGATAGACAGATCACCCATCCAATCCCGGTGACAGGTGATCTGTCAATCAAAGTTCCCCAGCCAGGGGGCAGGGCTGTATATGACGTTGAGCGGCGGGAACACGGCAATTGAAATGAAAGCTGTTATCATTGTGTTCCCTGCGCTGCGCTCTGATCACCTGGGCGGCTCTCCTGTTGCTCTCCTCCCCTGCACAGGTAGGCTGCACAGTGGACACAGGCTGCATGGTGGGCAAAAGGCTGCATGGTGGGCACAAGGCTGCATGGTGGACACACGGCTGCATTGGTGGACACACGGCTGCATTGGTGGGCACAAGGCTGCAATGGTGGGCACAAGGTTGCATTAGGACACAAGGCTGCATTAGGACACAAGGCTGCATTGGTGGGCTCAAGGCTGCATGGTGGGCACAAGGCTGCATGGTGGACACAAGGCTGCATGGTTGGCACTGGGCACAAGGCTGCATGGTGGACACAAGGCTGCATTGGTGGACACAAGGCTGCATTGGTGGGCACAAGGCTGCATGGTGGGCACAAGGCTGCATTGGTGGGCACAGGCTGCATTGGTGGGCACAGGCAGCCTGCATTGGTGGGTACGGATACAGTTGTTGTTGTTGTTAATATTCATTTAAAAAAAATAATTCTGCATAAAAAATGTAAGTGGCATTTCATGAGATAATTCATGAGGGCGTGTTTAGGGGCAGAATTAGGGTTGGGGCGGGGCCGGCTGGGTGGGGCAACTGGTGGCGAGTTACCCTTGAAGCCTGGCTAGTAGCTCAGGACTTGAAATTTTGAGCCCTGTACTACACTATGGAGATCTCTTTATATTCCATGTTAGATTTTAATGGAGGAGAGTGGAGGATATTAAGGAGGATAACATTTGCAGTGGAGTTACCTTTTCAAAATACACTCGATCTGGCTGGATGCTCCATGGATATTCGAGATATTCCACAACAGAAGCACTACTAGACCTATAGGGGTCTTAATTTGAGGTGAGAGAGCATCATTGGTGAGCATCATTGGTGCACGGATGGTGGAAGCTGATCACTAGGGATGAGCTTCGAGTTCGAGTCGAACACCCTGTAAAAGTCTATGGGAGAAATCTAAAGTGCTAATTTTAAAGGCTTATATGCAAGATATTGTCATAAAAAGTGTTTGGGGACCCGGGTCCTGCCCCAGGGGACATGTATCAATGCAAAAAAAAAGTTTTAAAAACTGCAGTTTTTTTGGGAACAGTGATTTTAATAATGCTTGAAGTAAAAGAATAAAAGTGAAATATTCCTTTAAATTTTGTACCTAGGGGGTGTGTATAGTATGCCTGTAAAGTAGCTCTTGTTTCCCGTGCTTAGAACTGTCCCTGCACAAAGTGTCATTTCTGAAGGAAAAAAAGTCATTTAAAAGTACTCGCAGCTATAATGAATGGTCGGCTCCCGGCAATACAGAGAAAAGTCATTGAAAGTCATTGATAAAGAAAAAAAAATGCGTGGGGGTCCCCCCAAATTCAATTATCAGGCCCTTCAGGTCTGATATGAATATTAAGGGGAACCCTGCGTCAAATAAAATAAAAAAAATTACGTGGGGTTCCCCCCAAATATTCATACCAGACCATTCAGGTCTGGTATGGATTTTAAGGGGAACTCCACCCCAAATTTAAAAGAAAAAATGGCATGGAGTTCCTCCCAAAAATCCATACCAGACCCTTTATCCGAGCACGCAACCTGGTAGGCCGCAGGAAAAGAGGGGGGGGGGGCGCTCCGTCACGTGAGTGGAGCGGGGTCACCCGCACGTCACTGGGTGAGCCCGGGTTTCCCCTTGCGTCAGAGGGGGACTGGGTCACGTGACGGGTAGCCCCATCCTCAGCTACATAAGACCTGTCAGGCTGTGGCGATGATATTCCCGGGGTGTCTCCAGTGGAGACAGGATGTGCTGCGCTGGACATCTCATCGCCGGAGCCTGAACCTGGATGGAGAGGAGATCATACACTGCTGGACCCCGGAGAGGAGATCATCCATCGCAGGATACCGACAGCGCTGGAGTGGAGACCGAGAGTGGATTACCACCGCTGGAACCTTTTTTTTATTTCTATTTTTTTATTTTTAATAAAGGACTTATCCCAACGGTGTCTGTGTGGTTTTTTTTTACAATTTTTTACACTTTCTTTGTGAAATGGTAAGGGTACAATGTACCCCTTACCAATTCACATGGGGGGGCTGGGATCTGGGGGTTTCCTTTGTTAAAGGTGTCTTCCGGATTCCGATAAGCCCCCCGCCCGCAGACCTCCTCAACCACCGGGCAAGGGTTGTGGGGATGAGGCCCTTGTACCCATCAACATGGGGACATGGTGCTTTGAGGGGTCACAGACCCCCAAAGCATCCTCCCCATGTTGAGGGCATGTGGCCTGGTACGGTTCAGGAGGGGGGGCACTCTCTCATCCCCCCCTCTTTTCCTGTGGCCTGCCAGATTGCGTGTTCGGATAAAGGGTCTGGTATGGATTTTTGGGGGGAACTCCACGCCATTTTTTTTACATTTGGGGTGGAGTTCCCCTTAAAATCCATACCAGACCTGAAGGGTGTGGTATGGATATTTGGGGGGAACACCACGTCATTTTTTCAGTTAGACGCAGGGTTCCCCTTAATATCCATACCAGACCTGAAGGGCCTGGTAATTGAATTTGGGGGGACCCCCACGCATTTTTTTTATTTTTATCAATGACTATCAATGACTTTTCTCTGTATTGCCGGGAGCAGACAATTCATTATAGCCGCGAGTACTTTTAAATGACTTTTTTTCCTTCAGAAATGACACTTTGTGCAGGGACAGTTCTAAGCACGGGAAACAAACGCTACTTTACAGGCATACTATACACACCCCCTAGGTACAAAATTTAAAGGAATATTCCCCTATTATTGTTTCACTTTAAACATTATTAAAATCACTGCTCCCCAAAAAACGGACGTCTTTAAACCTTTTTTTTGCATTGATACATGTCCCCTGAGGCAGGACCCGGATCCCCAAACACTTTTTATGACAATAAATTGCATATAAGCCTTTAAAATTAGCACTTTAGGTTTTTCATGTTCGAGTCCCATAGACTTTAACGGTGTTCGGATGTTCGAACAAATTTATTGCCTGTTCGCATGTTCTGATGCGAACCGAACTGGGGGGTGTTCGGCTCATCCCTACTGATCACTATATGAACTGAATTTTTGTACTGATGTCACATTTGAATACACATATTTTTGCACAAGCACTTTAATATCCATCCTTTCTTTTTCTGGACTGATTACGTTTTTGTATGAACACTTTATTTTGGGATCATTCAAGTTTTTGGGATCTACCAGCATTTATATATTTTGTACAATTATTATTCAATATTGATGCATTGTCACTTTGGAAGCTATTGCACTTTATATAGAGTAAATGCCACATTTATATATTAACAATATAATCTTTACTTTCCATCAAGTACTGTGTTGGCAATGTTTGTACCTCACTTAAATGATTAATGATACATAAAATAAGTGATTAAAACTTTTTGTCTATTGAAGAATCAACCAATGCAGTTGCAGCTATTACGGATCGAATTATGAATGAATGATAACTGTGCGAAAAGAGTAACAATCAAATTTATTTATACAGAAAATAAATGTTAGAATAATCAGAGATTTACCCAATATAACAGTGATGTTACAAATACAGTGTTGCCAGTAGACTAAGATAATTAATGCAAAAAGGAGATATGGTTACAATGGACATACACATGCTATCAATGTATTAAGGCAAATCCTAGGATAGAAAAAGTTAGAGTAAAGAAAAGAGAAACAAGGTAATATGGATCAGTTACAGACAGCTCTTACGTGACCATGCTTTGTCCAGACCAGGAGGCTGAGAGAGAGAGAATCCATTGGAGCTTTAATTTTTATGTTTCCTCTCTACCCATACCTACCAATCACACCCCTGGACTGAATTCATTGGTTCAGAAGTGGCATCAAACTCCGACTGGCTGTATCTGAAGCCTAGTTGGTCAGCATGCTTCCCACATAAGCATTAGACTCTCTTCGGTGCCTCTCTGTCTACCATGTTTTATGGTTGTTAGGTAAGCAACCCTCTTTTTTTATGTTTATTGGGTTTTGCACATTACATTGGCATATAGCAAATTAATGCTGAGGCATGTACAATCATAGAAAAGAGTAAACAATTGAAGAATGACCATGGGTGAAACGACAACCGAAACCTTAGTACCTTCAGGAGTGGAAGCAACGTTTGGAGTATTGAATTAGTAATCTCAGAGATTGGCTTAACTGTAACAGTGGAGGTGGGTGAAATTATTGGTTGTGAGCAGGAAAGAGTCATGGTCGTCAATGAGCTTCATGGGTTTGTGGTTGTTCTTCAGGGTGATAGGAAAGCAAAGGGGTCAGGCAAGTTGGATAGATTGAGGTTACCTAAAGAATTTTTAAGATCTCGTTTTAGATACCAGTTCGTATAGCGAAATGGTTGCATGAGTTCTTGTAAATCCTTTTGGGTGGAGGTGAGTTCCATATATTTGCGCCATCTTGCGAAGAAGCGTGGGGTTGAATGAAAGTTCAATGTAATGGTGTCTCGTCTCTCCAGATAAAAGAGCGATAAGAGGGCTTTTTTTACTGCCAGTAGGTTGGGCGGTGCTGACTTGATCCAATGCGACATGATAGTCCTGTGGGAAACCAGGAGACATATATTAGTTCATTGGGAGATGTTGAGTGACCCCTTTGCCCATGATGTGGGTACAGGTGGTTCACAGCCGAACAGGCATATTAGATGATGTTTTGGTATCCGGATTTTTGTGATCTTGTAGATAACGATCAGCATAGACTCCCAATATGTAGTGATAGGTGGGCATTCCCAGAGACGGTGAAGCAATGTGGGTCGTGGTAGGGAGCACCAGGGGAATTGTTCTTGATTAGGTTCTATGCTGTTTTGAAAAGGGTAGTATGCCCTGTGTGTAATGTTGAATTGCGTTTCATACCATGTTTCTGAGATAGAGAGTTTGTGTACGTGTCTGTATCTCTCAAGGATTTTCTCCGGTAAGTCATTGTCATCAAATATGTTAGACCATGTTTGGAATGGCTTGAGATGGTATTTTTCTGTTTGATGTGTAATAAGGTGTGAGTAAAGGCTGGAGATGGAGTAATCATCCCTCTGGAGTGCAGTATCGATAAAGGACTTTTGAAAGGGATCCGTTTTTTTTTTTCCAAATATAGTTTATTATATTAATGCCCAACACGGGCCAAAACAAATCGGTACAAACATACATAAGGGGACATTCAAAAAACAATAAAGAGAGTAAAAAAAAGGAAGGACGGGGAGGAGACAATATCAACAACATTATGAGGAGGGAGGAATAGGGCAGGGTTCATGTACAACCTCATATAATTGTTACATATCCATTGACAAATACCCCTATGAGCGACATTGTGAGGCCGAGGGCCTCTTCCGTAAGAAAGTCCTCCCATCAGAGACGACAAAGGCCAAAGGTCCCGGTCACTCCCTGTCTCCACGCCCCCAGCCACCCCCCACCCCATCTAAGCGGAGCTCCATCTCCAAAGACGGGGGGGGGGGGCAGCCCAAAAAGGGAATCAAAAAAAAAGAGAGAAAGAAATAGAAAAAAGGGGGGGGGACCAAGAATGGGATCGGGAGGGGGAGGGGGGGAGAGGCAGATACGGGAAGAGTATCGGGAAGCCCTGGTCGAGTCCGGACAGCCCCCATATTCGACTATATATGTAATAAAGTCGTCCTCAGGAAGTCCTAAGGGCGGTACCTTCTGACGAGAAGATTAACTGGTGCCATAACTCCCATGTCTCTTTATATTCGTCTTGTTGTTGCCATGCAGTGAGCACTACGTCTTCCAGTTTACTAATGTCCTCTACTCTCCGGATCCAGCGGGCGGGGTAGGACTTTTCCATAGGGGTGGGATACAAGATTTTGCGGCGTTCAACAGGTGGCGCACCAGAGATTTTTTGTACCTCTTAGGCGACATCATGTTTACGTGTAATAAGAAGAATGCTGGGTCATCAGGGATAGAGTAGTCAGTAAACTTCTGAATGGTAGATCTAATTGTAGACCAAAAGTGGGACAGCTTCTGGCATGACCAGAATATGTGCAACAATGTGCCCCTGTCCCTCAGGCACCTCCAGCACAATGCAGAGGTGTTCGGGTAGTAGTTTTGTAGGGCGTGTGGGGTCAGATACCACCGTGTCAAGAGTTTAAAATTAGTTTCCTGTACTTTCGTACAGATGGAAGACTTCAGGGCAAACACTATGATACGCTGGGTCTGATTCGGAGTAAACGTGCGGTTTAGGTCCCTTTCCCACCTATTCAAATATGGCGGATGTATTTTGTCCGTCTGGGAAACCAAGAGATTGTACATGATCGACAGCGTCCTTGGGAGCACATCGTCCTCCGAGCATAGGGCCTCAAAGGTAGTAAGGGGCCCATCAAACCCCTGTGGGTTGAACATGAACGCGAGGAAATGTCTGAGTTGGACCGCTGTCCAAAACGGCAACCTAAAGTTGCCCCTGTCATCCCTCAGCGTTTCCAAGGAGGGCCAGTAATCAGTCACCAAGAAGTGTCTGGCTTGTGTACATTGTATATCCGTAAAGACCTTTTGGATCTGGAGGTCTAGGCCTGGTGGAAATTTTGGGCTCCCTATAATGGGGTACAGGGGGGAGTTAGATGTGGATAGCGACTGTGTAAGGAGTGTTCGTGTCCCCACGCAGAGTGTCGTCCCTATCAGTGGGTGTTTTTTGACGCCAGCTGGGAGGTTTTCATAACACCAAACAGCTGCCTGTAAGGGCACGTGTGTTTGAGCTTGTTCGAGGTGTGTCCATAATTACAAGTCTACATGACGGTGCCAGTATATGATCCTAGCCAGATGTACAGCTTGGTAATATTTCTTCACATCCGGAACCGCAAGACCACCATGGATCTTCAGCAGGGAGAGTAGGGTACGGGGTAGTCTCGGTTTCTTATTTGCCCAGATAAATTTTTAAACTGACTATGTACTTGCTTAAAGAACGTTGCTGGAATCGAGATTGGAAGTGCCTGTAGTAAGTATAGAAATTTGGGCAGAATGCACATCTTGATCAGGTTGCAGAGGCCGAACCATGAGTGGAGGCCCTTGTGCCATGAGTCTAGTAATGTTCGGGTCTTGACTAATAAGGGGGAGAAATTCAGGGTGAAGGCCTGTCTGAGATTGGCTGGAACAGAGGTGCCCAGGTACTTCAGAGCAGTCCCTGTCCACTTGAAGTTAAAGTTGGACCACAGTGTTTGCATGGTAGTGTGTGGTACCCCTACCCCCATGGCCTCCTATTTATTGTAATTGATCTTGAGGTTGGATATGTGTCCATAAGTATTGAATTTGCGGAGGAGGTTGGGGAGGGAAATTGACGGGTTGGTAAGGGAGAAAAGCAAGTCATCAGCATAGGCAGAGACCTTGTATTGGGTGTCCAAGGGATTCGTTTTAGGTCCATAACAGGACCGCAGATAGTTGACTAATTGGTAGTAGAAGAAGGTGTGTGTCAACGGCAAGGAATATTCCCATGATAGGATTTGGAAGGCTTTAAACTCACCAGGGTTATTAAGGAACATGGAGGTAACTTTAGTAAGACCCTTAGTGCTCCATCGATCAAAGACTTTATGTAGAGTGGACGGGAGAAACATAGGGTTACCTTGGATCGGCAGATGGCATGAAATTCTTGAGGGTAGCCCCAGTAATCTCCGCACCTCTCTCCAAGCGATAATTGTATCTTTGATTAGTACACTTGACTTGAGGTGTGGTGGTAGTTTGTTAGGATTCAAGTGGAGGATGGCTGAAAGGGCGTGTTGATAGGTCGAGGCGCCCTCGAGTGTGGTGTTGGAGTATCTGGATCTTCCAAACAGCCAGTCAAGGCTAGAGGTCGACCGATATGGGTTTTTCTCTGGCCGATGCCGATATTTTGAAATTGGGGCGGCCGATGGCCGATATATGATGCCGATTTTTGTGGCCGATATTTTAGGCCGATTAAAAAAAAAAAAAAACCCTCACCCACTCTATTCCTTCCTGCTTACTCCTGTCACTCTAGCACACACTTGATGTCCTCAGTACAGATGGCACTGGTTTGGAACTGGCAGGTGGCACTGGTTTGGAACTGACAGATGGCACTGGCAGGTGGCACTATTGGAACTGACAGATGGCACTGGTTTGGAACTGACAGATGGCACTGGCATGTGGCACTGGCTGGCGGTACTGGTTTGGAACTGACAGATGGCTCTATTGGCACTGGCAGGTGGCACTGGTTTGGAACTGACAGATGGCACTGGTTTGGAACTGACAGATGGCACTGGCAGGTGGTACTGGTTCGGAACTGACAGATGGCACCGATTGGCAGCAGGGGGCACTGGTTTGGAACGGACAGATGGCACTAGTTTGGGACAGATGGCACTGATTGGCAGTGGCACTTGCAATTGGAACTGGGTGGCACTGGCGTGTGACACTGGTTGGCACTGGCTGGTGGCACTGACAGATGGCACTGATTGGCGGTGGCACTGACAGATGGCACTGATTGGCGGTGGCACTGACAGATGGCACCGATTGGCACTGGCTTGTGGCACTGACAGATGGCACTGGCTGGTGGCACTGGCTGGGGGCACTGACAGATGGCACTGGCTGTGGCACTGATAGATGGCACCGATTGGCGGTGGCACTGATTTGGGTGGCACTGACAGATGGCCCTGATTGACACTGGCTGGTGGCACTGACAGATGGCACCGATTGGCGGTGACACTGACACTGGCTGGTGGCACTGATTGACACTGGCTGGGGGCACTGACAGATGGCACTGGCTGGGGGCACTGACAGATGGCACTGGCTGGGGGCACTGGCTGGGGGCACTGACAGATGGCACTGGCTGGGGGCACTGATTTGGGTGACACTGATTGGCACTGGCTGGTGGCACTAACAGATGGCACCGATTGGCGGTGGCACTGATTGGCACTGGCTTGTGGCACTGACAGATGGCACTGGCTGGGGGCACTGACAGATGGCACTGGCTGGGGGCACTGACAGATGGCACTGGCTGGGGGCACTGGCTGGGGGCACTGACAGATGGCACTGGCTGGGGGCACTGGCTGGGGCACTGGCTGGGGCACTGGCTTGGGCACTGACAGATGGCACTGGCTTGGGCACTGACAGATGGCACTGGCTTGGGCACTGACAGATGGCACTGGCTGGGGGCACTGACAGATGGCACTGGCTGGGGGCACTGACAGATGGCACTGGCTGGGGGCACTGATTTGGGTGGCACTGGCTGGGGGCACTGACAGATGGCACTGGCTGGGGGCACTGACAGATGGCACTGGCTGGGGGCACTGACAGATGGCACTGACTTGGGCACTGACAGATGGCACTGGCTTGGGGCACTGGCAGGTTTCACACTAAGCCGAGTGTAATGTGTGAAACTGACAGAGAGGAGAGAGAGAGAGAGAGAGAGCTGTTAGAATTGAGCTCGATGTGGGGGTGGGCGGGCCAGCAGCTAAATTACACCAGCCAATGATTGGGCTGCTTTAGACGTAGTGGCCCGCCCAGATACCATCCCATTGGCTGGTGTAATATCTGCTGGGTCCCGCCCACCCCCGACATCAAGCTGACACATCCTCTCTCTCTCCTCTTACTTTCAGTTTCACACACACACACACAGCACGGCGCTTGATGCTGCTGAGTGTGGAGAAGTGTGGAGGAGGGAGGAGGAGGGGGGAGGAAGTGCAGCCAGTGAATAATATCGGCCAGTTTTGATATTAATCGGCCAAAGCCGATTTATCAAAAATGCCTAAATATCGGCCGATATATCGGCCAGCCGATATATCGGTCGACCTCTAGTCAAGGCCATGTCTAAGCAGGCAGGAAAGATTGTAAAAACCTATATTGGGCAAGCCTGCCCCCCTTCGGACTTAGGGAGACACAGTTTTTGCAATGCAACACGTGGCTTTTTCTGGGACCATATAAAGGCAGACCGTGCCTTGTGGATTCTTTGTACTGTATATCAGAGTGTTTTAATAGAAGAGGTATGGTCTACATTGGGTAGAGTTGTCATGCGAACGACACCATTTTAAAAAGATGACATCTCCCAAAGAGCGAGAGGGGGAGGGTTGCCCAAGCTTCCAGCTCCTTTACAATTTTGGATATTAATGGTGGAAAGTTAAGTACATATAAGGAGGATGGTTCTCGGCCTATATGAATGCCCAGATATGTGATATGTTACGTTGCTATGGCAAATGGGGATACATGTCGCAATTTAGCAGACATCCTGGCGTGGAGTGAGAGAACTTCACTTTTGTCAAAGGTAACTCAAAAGCCTGAACATAAACAAAAGGTCGTAAAGAGCTCTCAGAGTCTGTCGAAATCTGAGAGGGGGTTGGTGGAGAACATCAATATGTTATCCGCAAATAAAGCTGAGCGGAGAATTTGGTTACCCATAGTGATGCTACTAACACCGTCAGTTGAGTTAAGTATTCTGGATAAAGGCTCTATAGCAATGGTAAAAAGTAGAGGGGAGAGGGGGCGTCCTTGCCTCATTCCCTTTGTCAAGGGGATCGTCTCAGAGATAAAGTCGGGGGTGACCAGGCCTGCAGTTGGCATAAAACAAGTAAAAAAGGCGCAATGTGCAAGTACCTCAATATATGGATAGAATAGTACCAGATAGTCCAAGGCCAGGAAAAAATAAGAGGTGTATAATGGGAGCTTTTAAAGATGATTATTCCTGCGCTACCAAGAAGGGGAAAGTGGAAGAGCTAATGGAAACTATCGCAGACACCGAAAGGGGTTAATCCTAACCCAATTAGGTATAGAGATGAAGAGGGGGGGTGGTGTTGCGCTGTTTCTGGTATGAACATGTATTGGTGAAGATATATAAGGTGCACAGTGGCTAACTTGAACCAATAAATAGAATACAATATAATAAAAAATATGAATAAAATCAATACACAATCTAAAATGATAATGATGGATTAAGGTAATGAATATGTACTAGAACCATAAAACAATCAAATAAATAAATTAAAAGTGCAAAGTGCATGAAGAATACATACAAACTTCAATAAATATGACAGTGAACACTGCTGTGCAAATATGCTAAAAAGTGCATAAACTAAGAAATCTGCAAATAGCAGTACAATGAACTGTGCACAAGTGAGACGGCTAATTGCAAAGTGCAATAAAGTGCTAAAGTGAATTGCAAAATATATATATAACGTCCAATAAGCAATGGAACAGAAATAAAGATGTTGAACTCCAAAAGTTCATATGTGAAGAAGTGGCAAGTGGTGCCAGTGGAAAAATTAATAAATGATTTCTTCAAAGTGACGGAGAGGCAATCAGACAGACGGAAGCAAACGAGCTTGCCGCTCGTATAGGAGATAAGTTCATCTTTATGTTATTTTATGTGAGTTCATGTGAGTTTTTTATGCAAGCAATCCACTGCTAGACAAATAAACATACCATTTGGTTTTTTAAAACGTACTTCACGATCGAGACCCTATTCTTTTTCCTTTAATCCCGCTATCACTGGGAGGTGAAAGCAATCCCCTGGATACAATATAGGTCCACCTTATATCTGAGGAGCCACAGCGGTTGGCATAAGGTCTCTCTACTGATGATAGGACCATAACAGAGGAACTATTGACCCTAATTAACACATGCGGTTACCTCATTACCGCAAGGTAAGAGGCTATCTATTACCCTAGTGTGTGACACCGGAAGTCAAAATCCACACATCTTTTCACCATAGAATCACTTGTAGACGCAAAGTTCCAGGACCGTCACTTTGAAGAAATCATTTATTAATTTTTCCACTGGCACCACTTGCCACTTCTTCACATATGAACTTTTGGAGTTCAACATCTTTATTTCTGTTCCATTGCTTATTGGACGTTATATATATTTTTGCAATTCACTTTAGCACTTTATTGCACTTTGCAATTAGCCGTCTCACTTGTGCACAGTTCATTGTACTGCTATTTGCAGATTTCTTAGTTTATGCACTTTTTAGCATATTTGCACAGCAGTGTTCACTGTCATATTTATTGAAGTTTTTATGTATTCTTCATGCACTTTGCACTTTTAATTTATTTATTTGATTGTTTTATGGTTCTAGTACATATTCATTACCTTAATCCATCATTATCATTTTAGATTGTGTATTGATTTTATTCATATTTTTTATTATATTGTATTCTATTTATTGGTTCAAGTTAGCCACTGTGCACCTTATATATCTTCACCAATACATGTTCATACCAGAAACAGCGCAACACCACCCCCCCTCTTCATCTCTATAATGGGAGCTTATACTCTCAAATGCATTAGTGGACGAAGGTCAGTCAGGGCAGCCACCAAAAGGACCAGAAGCTGGTTTCCAGTAAGCTAGAACAAAAAAAACAAGGAGAGAGGCGCCTCTGAGATAGATATCAATGTAACATTTATTAATAGCAATGTTCGTTTACAGGTTCTAGGGCAAGTGGCTGGGAAAGGATGTCCGAGCCGGATGGCTGGCTGTGCTGCGCTGCGGTCACACGTGCTCGCTTGGCTTCCGGGTGGATAGAAACACACGGCCGTGTGATCGGTTCTCAAAACGAGGCTTGGACAGCTGATGACGTCACAACCCGGCGCGGCCTACTGTTGTGCTGTCCAAGCCTCGTTTTGAGAACCGACCACACGGGTCGGACGTCCTTCCCCAGCCACTGTCCTGGAACCTGCATCTGAATTGCCTGACTGAACATTTCACTCTGCATTAAAGTTAAAACCTGCTGGGCTGTAGAAAGAAACTCTCAGAAGGAACTCTCCTGCCGTGCCTGTCATCACACGCTTCCCTTACAGGATTCCTTGTGGTGCCAGCCCCATGGACCTACTGTGACTTGTAGTCCCTCTACTCTTCCACCCAGCTGAATACTACTACTTCATTCTACATGTGAGTGAACATTGCTATTAATAAATGTTACATTGATATCTATCTCAGAGGCGCCTCTCTCCTTGTTTTCTAGCCTGCAGTTGGGGGATTCGTACATTTGTCTTAAAAAATGCATGATTGGACCAGAAAAACTGCCATCACTCTAAATAGCCAGGACAAACTGATGTTGTCGGCATTGAGTGACACTATGGCGATGTCATGGTCAGGGTGTGATCTAGCCTACTCCAGTGCCATCAATACCTTACGTATGTTTAGGGTGGCTGATCGTCCCCGGGACAAAGCCAGATTGGGCTGGGACTAATAATGAGGGGAGTAAAGGAGCCAAATGGGATGCAATTGTTTTGGATAGGATTTTAACGTCCACATTGATTAGGGAGATTGGGTGGTAGGAGCCTGGGAGTAAGAGATCTTTTCCTTTTTTGGAGATTAATCTGATGTGTGCCTGTGTTCCTGTAGGGAGATAAGGGCCACCGTCCCACATAGCCGTATAGACATATTTCAGGGTGTCAGGGAGAAAGTCTTTTGTTAATTTATAGAATTCAGCCATGTAGCCAACTGGGCCTGGGGCTTTGGCAGATGCCAAAGATTTGATTGTCAGTTGGATGTCGTTAATGGTGATGGGAGCATTAAGTGCCTCCAGGTGGGCATCCTGAAGCTTAGGTAAACGTATCTTGGCTAGTAGGGCTTCGGCAGTCATTTGGTCATTCAGGTCAGCGGAGAACAAAGTTGTGTAGTAGTCTGCAATCAGTTTACTAATTTTCGGTACGTGAGGTATCTAGGGAGCCGGCCGTATTTTTTAGGGCAGAGATATGGGTAGGTCGTCTGGGTCCCGAGCATAGCTTAGCCAGAAGTTTGTGAAGAATGTATGTTGCCGGGGGTGCAGTTAAGTGTTAAAAGTTTGTTAGCTGAGCGTGAGGCTTCACTATCTTGCATGTCCCCATTGCAGCTATGTGTCCCCAATGCAGCCTGTGTCCCCAATGCAGCCTGTGTCCCCAATGCAGCCTGTGTCCCCATTGCAGCCTGTGTCCCCATTGCAGCTATGTGTCCCCATTGCAGCCTGTGTCCCCAATGCAGCTATGTGTCGCCAGTGCAGCCTGTGCCCGCCAGTGCAGCCTGTGCCCGCCAGTGCAGCCTGTGTCACCAAGGCAGCTCTGTGTCCACCAGTGCAGCCATGTGTCCCCAATGCAGCTCTGTGTCCCCATTGCAACCATGTGTCCCCAATGCAGCTCTGTGTCCCCAATGCAGCTCCGTGTCCCCATTGCAGCTCTGTGTCCCCATTGCAGCTCTGTGTCCCCATTGCAGCTCTGTGTCCCCAATGCAGCCATGTGTCACCAGTGCAGCCATGTGTCACCAGTGCAGCCTGTGCCCGCCAGTGCAGCCTGTGCCCGCCAGTGCAGCCATGTGTGACCAATGCAGTCTGTGTCTGCCAGTACAGCCATGTGTCCCCAATGCAGCTCTGTGTCCCCAATGCAACTCTGTGTCCACATTGCAGCTCTGTGTCCTCAATGCAGCCATGTGTCCCCAATGCAGCCTACCTGTGTAGGGGAATGGAGAGGAGATCTGCCGCTGCTGCTACCTGGTTGATCAGAGTGCGGGGAACATAACAGCTTTCATTTCAATAGCTGTGTGTTCCCCTCCACGCGCTGTCATATACAGCCCCTCCCCCTTGTCCGGGCACTTTGATAGACAGATCACCCGTCCAATCCTGGGGCAGGTGATCTGTCTATCAAAGTGCTCAGACAAGGGGGAGGGGCTGTAAATGACGGCGCGTGGCAGGGAACACAGCTATTGAAATGAAAGCTGTTATATTCCCCGCGCTCTGATCAACCAGGCGGCGGTGGCTCTCCTCTCCCTTCCCGTATGATCGCTCCGACAAACCCAGGCTGCCGGCGGTGCTAGTCCCCCTGCCCCCAGGCAGCCCACATTTGCCAGCCCTCAAAATCCATTTGCAAAATGCGAGTAGGCGAGTGGAATTTTTGAGGGCTGGTATAGGAAATGATTTTCCCCCTTTGCCAGCTTCCCAGAAAAGATTTGGTTTGGTAAGGTGTGCTCCGTTCGTAGAGGCATATTCTGCCCATGCTTCATATAGCATGTGCCGAAAGTCCTCATTGTCAGCTAGGTAGGAAGGAAAGCGCCATGTGGGCGAGGGAGAAGAGGGTTGTGCATTGGTCATGCGTATTGCGATGGGGCTGTGGTCCGATATTCTGGCGTCGCTGATTTCCGTGTCACATAGTGGCGGTAGCAATGCGTGAGAAGCAAAAAAGTAGTCGATACGCAACAAGGAGTTGTGGGGGGTGAGTAGAAAGTATATTCTCGGTCTGTCGGGTGAGTTAAACGCTATTTATCTACTAAGCGCATGGAGGCGATGGACTGTGCTAGAAGGGTCGAGGCAGGAATTGGTGAGGTAGAGTCAGTGGCGGCTGGTGCTCAAAATTTTTGGGGGGGCGCAAACAAACTGAAAAAAAAAAAACATCAATTGTTGCAACTGTGCCCATTAACCACTTAACGACCGCCCACTGTAATAATACGTCGGCAGAATGGCACCGACAGGCAAAGTCACGTATATCTACGTGATTGCCTTTGTATAGTTGGGGGGTCCGATCGGACCCCCCTCCTATACAGTGAGCGGTCGTTTTCCGTTGGGGAGCGATCCGAGATGAGGGGACGGCCGTTCGATTCCGGCCACCCCCTCGCGATCGCTCCCGGCGAATGAAAAGCTTCCTCTGCTGTGTAAATGTAAACACAGGCAGAGGAAGTGATGTCATCTCTCCTCGTGTCGGTCTTTTCGATCCGGCGCGAGGAGAGAAGACATCACATAGTAAGTGCACCAACAGCCCACTGACACCAGTACACGTAGGCACACTTTTCACCCCCACTCACCCCCAGATCACCCCCAGTACCCCCAGTCACAGTGCACCGTTTGCAGTGGTCATTTTTTTACTGATCACTGCAATCAGTGTCATTTGTGACAGTAAAAAGTTGTAGGGCAGTTAGGTTTAGGCCCCTTTAGGTCCAGGGTAGCCCCCTAACCCCCCCATATAAAGGTTTAACACCTTGATCGCCCCCCAGGTAACCCTTTCACCCCCTAACGCCAGCATCACTAAGCGATCGTATTTCCGATCACTGTATTTAGTGCCGGTGGTGCCCTAGATAGCCAGATATTTATTTTTAGTTTTGCCGCAGGTTTTTATAGCGTCAGGTACCCCCATATATTATTTTAACCCCCTGATTGCCCCTAGAGTTAACCCTTTCACCAGTGATCACCGTATAAGTTTTACTGGTGACACTGGTTAGCCAGTTAGTTATTTCGTTATTTAGGTTACCCGTCAGGTTTTTATATAGCGTCAGGTACCCCCATATATAACCTAATAAAGGTTTTAACCCCCTGATTGCCCCTAGTTAACCCTTTCACCAGTGATCACCATATAAGTTTTACGCTGGTTGGTTAGTTTGCTTTTTATAGCATCAGGGCACCCGCCGTATATAACCCAATAAAGGTTTAACCCCCTGATCGCCCGGCGGCTGATATCAATTAGGTTTTAGCGCCAGAGAGGGTCTGCGTCGCCCCAGGCAGCGTCAGGTTAGTGCCATTAACGCTCATACCCACGCGCAAAGCATACACCTCCCTTAGTGGTATAGTATCTGAACAGATCAATATCTGATCTGATCAGATCTATACTAGCGTCCCCAGCGGTTTAGTGTTCCCAAAAATGCAGTGTTAATGGGATCAGCCCAGATACCTGCTAGCACCTGCGTTTAGCCCCTCTGCCCAGCCCAGCCCACCCAAGTGCAGTATCGATCGATCACTGTCACTTACCAAACACAACACACATAACTGCAGCGTTCGCAGAGACAGTCCTGATCCCTGCGATAGCTAACAGTTTTTTTGGTAGCGTTTGATACATTTGCTGACAGTCAGGTGCTTTTTTTACCTGTGAACCTTTCTGTGCCTTTCCCTCAACATGGGCACACATAAATTATCGTCATTGCGTGCTTATTGGTCCACGCACCCAATTGACCACATGCCCGTGTTCTCTGCCTCCATGCCCAGGACACAATAAGAGCAGATTTTGCGGTTCATGCACTTCAACGACAATGAAATTTGTCGTCCACGTGGAGACCCTGAATACGACCGGCTCTATAAAATTCGGCCCCTCATAAACCACTTCAACAAACGTTTTGCAGCCTTGTTTATTCCCGATCAAGTTGTCTGCGTTGATGAGTCCCTGATTAAATTTTCTGCCCGCTTGTCTTTCAAGCAGTACCTTCCCAGCAAGCGTGCCAGATACGGGGTCAAGCTCTATAAGTTCTGTGACAGGGCAACAGGCTATGTATGGAGCTTTACGGTTTATGAGGGAAAAGACAGTCAGGTTGAGCCGGTCAACTGCCCGGATTACATAGGGAGCGCTGGCAAGATAGTGTGGAACTTGGTGTCACCCTTATTCGGAAAGGGGTACCACTTGTATGCGGACAATTATTACACGAGCGTGCCACTGTTTAGTCACTTGTTTGATCATCAGATTGGAGCATGTGGCACCGTGCGACCTAATCGCCGGGGCTTTCCCCAGCGGCTTGTAGATGCCCGTCTTAGGCTGGGGGAGAGAGCCTGCTTGAAGTGTAATAACTTGCTCGCTATGAAGTGGAGGGACAATAAGAATGTTTTCCTTCTTACCTCCCTTCATGCAGACACGACAGTCCAAATTTGTACGGCGACTGGTGTTGTGGAGAAACCCCTCTGTGTCCACGAATATAACCAAAATATGGGAGGGGTGGACCTCAACGACCAGTTGTTGGCGCCATATCTAATTGACCGTAAGGCGAGACGCTGGTACAAAAAAGTGTCTCTATCCTTATTCCAATTGGCTTTGCTGAACGCTCATGTGCTATACAGAGCTTCAGGCGGGACTTTATCTCTTCTAAAATTCCAGAATGAGATAGTCACAGACCTCCTGTATCCCGGCGGTTCTGCACCTCACCATCCCCAACCAAATGCAGTAAGCCGGCTGCATGAGAGGCATTATCCGTATGCCCTCCCGAGTACCCCTACCCAACGAACGCCCCAAAAAAGATGTCGTGTCTGTAGCAAGCGCGGATTTAGGCGTGACACCCGTGTTTTTTGTCCACTCTGTCCTGACAAACCTGGTCTTTGCCTTGGTGAATGTTTTGAACGCTACCACTCAAAAGTGAAGTTTTAGCATTGGGTACAGCATTTCACAGACTAGGACACACTTACACAGGGTCTCCCAAGATGCCATTACATTTTGAGAGACCCGAACCATTACAGTTGTTAAAGTTACAAAAAAAAGTGTAAAAAAGAAAAAAAAAAACGTAAAAACAAAACACTAAAAAAAATAAAATAAAAAAAACAAAAATAGTTGTCGTTTTATTGTTCTCTCTCTCTCTCTATTTTCTCTCTATTGTTCTGCTCTTTTTTACTGTATTCTATTCTGCAATGTTTTATCATGCTTGCTTTTCAGGTATGTAATTTTTTGTTTTCAGGTGCGCCATTCAGCTGCAGCGCGGAATTATTTATCTTGACAGCAACAGCGTTTGCTCCCACGATACATAAAGCCGTGACTCCAGTGCTGTAGGAGGTGATTTCACCACCACAGTTAAAAAACAAGAGCATATATGCCGAAGCATGGGGGCAGCAGGGGCGGAGGAGCGATCTTGCTCCTAATGCCGCGTACATACGGTCGAAATTCCGACGGAGGCTTGCCCGTGGAAAAGTCCGACCGTGTGTACGCGGCATAACTTTTTTGCGGGAGGATGCCCCCATGCTTCGGCATATATATATATATATATATATATATATATATTTTAGGCACAGGTTGCGTTAAAAAAATGTTTTATTTTTTACTAGGTTTTGTTTTGGTATTTGCTTTGCAGGTATGGTATGGTAAGGTCTTACTGTTGTACTGTAATGTTACTTTGTTTTAACGTTAACCATCATTTGCTTAGCAGGTACGCCATTCAGTTGCAGCGCGGATCTATTTATCTTGACAGCAACAGCGTTTGCTCCCACGATACATAAAGCCGTGACTCCAACGCTGTAGGAGGTGATTTCACCACCACACTTAAAAAACAAGAGCATATATGCCGAAGCATGGGGGCAGCAGGGGCGGAGGAGCGATTTTGCTCCTAATGCCGCGTATATACGGTCGAAATTCCGACGGAGGCTTGCCCGTGGAAAAGTCTGACCGTGTGTACGCGGCATAACCTTTTATGCCGCGTACATACGGTCGAAATTCTGACGAAGGCTTGCCCGTAGAAAAGTCTGACCGTGTGTACGCGGCATAACTTTTTTGCGGGAGGATGCCCCCATGCTTCGGCATATATAAATGGTGCATGTATGCCCATCATTAGAAGTGGGTGGATGAAGGGAGGTATTCTAATGGTGGGCATACCCACCGATCAATCTCTTTTTTTCGTTCAGCCAACAGGCTGCATGAAAAAAAAGATTACAATACATGTCCAACAAGGACCAGCAACATACTGGTATGTTGCTGGACTTTGAATGTTTATACCAGAATGATGCCTGCAGGTTTAGGTATCATCTTGATATCATTCTTTTCAGAAAGTGGCCGGCTTTCATGTAAAAGCAATTCTAGCAGATAATTAGCCTCTAGACTGCTTTTACAAGCAGTGGGAGGGAATGTCCCCCCCCCCGGATATAAACAGCGCCATTGGGAAATTGGGAAAGCATTTTATCACACCGATCTTGGTGAGGTCAGATGCTTTGAGGGCAGAGGAAAGATCTAGGGTCTAACCCCCCAATTTTTTTCAAAAAAAAGAGTACCTGTCACTATTTATTGCTATCATAGGGGATATTTACATTCCCTGAGATAACAATAAAAATGGTAAAAAAAAAAAAAAATATGGAAGGAACAGTTTAAAAATAAAATAAAAAAGCAAAATAAATAATAAAAAAAATTAAAATAAAATAAAAAAAGCACCGCTGTCCCCTCCTGCTCTTGCGCAAAGGCGAACGCAAGCGTCGGTCTAGCGTCATATGTAAACAGCAATTGCATCATACATGTGAGATATCACCGCGAAGGTCAGATCGAGGGCAGTAATTTTAGCAGTAGACCTCCTCTGTAAATCTAACGTGGTAACCTGTAAAGGCTTTTAAATGCTTTTAAAAATGAATGTAGTTTGTCGCCGCTGCGCGTTTGTGCGCAATTTTAAAGCATGTCGTGTTTGGTATCCATGTACTTGGCCTAAGATCATCTTTTTTATTTCATCAAACATTTGGGCAATATAGTGTTTTTTAGTGCATTAAGAATAAAAAAAGTGTGTTTTTCCCCCAAAAAATGCGTTTGAAAAATCGCTGCGCAAATACTGTGTGGGAAAAAAAATGCAACACCCACTATTTTAATCTGTAGGGCCTTTGCTTTAAAAATATATATTATGTTTGGGGGTTCAACATAATTTTCTAGCAAAAAAAAAAAAGTTTTCATGTAAACAAAAAGTGTCAGAAAGGGCTTTGTCTTCAAGTGGTTAGAAGAGTGGATGATGTGTGACATAAGCTTCCTAATGTTGTGCATAAAATGCCAGGACAGTTCAAAACCCCCCCAAATGACCCCATTTTGGAAAGTAGACACCTCAAGCTATTTGCTGAAAGGCATGTTGAGCCCATTGAATATTTATTTTTTTGTCCCAAGTGATTGAATAATGACAAAAAAAAAAAAAAATGTACAAAATGTTGTCACTAAATTATATATTGCTCAAACATGCCATAGTTATATGTGGAATTGCACCCCAAAATACATTCTGTTTCTTCTTCTGAGTACGGGGATACCACATGTGTGAGACATTTTGGGAGCCTAGCCGCGTACAGGACCACGAAAACCAAGCACCGCCTTCAGGATTTCTATGGGTGTAAATTTTTGATTTCACTCCTCACTGCCTATCACAGTTTCGGAGGCCATGGAATGCCCAGATGGCACAAAACCCCCCCAAATGACCCCATTTTGGAAAGTAGACACCCCAAGCTATTTGCTGAGAGGTATGTTGAGTATTTTGCAGATCTCGCTTTTTGTCACAAAGTTCTGAAAATTGAAAAAAGAAAAAAAAAATGTCTTTCTTCATTTTCAAAAACAAATAAGAGCTGTAAAATACTCACCATGCCTCTCAGCAAATAGCTTGGGGTGTCTACTTTCCAAAATGGGGTCATTTGTGGGGGTTTTGGGCTATCTTGGCATTTTATGGCCTTCAAAACTGTGATAGGTAGTGAGGAGTGAAATCAAAAATGTATGCCCTTAGAAACCTTGAAGGCGGTGCTTGGTTTTTGGGGTCCCGTACGCGGCTAGGCTCCCAAAAAGTCCCACACATGTGGTATCCCCGTACTCAGGAGAAGCAGCAGAATGTATTTTGGGGTCTCCCAGTACCACCTTCTTTTAGCTGATAAATAGGGGGCCCCTCCTCCCTTGCCCTTGTTCCACTTAACTGGAGGACGACAGGCTTATCGGGAGGGAAAAGAGCTGTGCTGACGTGAGGACAGGCCAGGAAAGGAAAATTACAGTAAGTATTGATAACAATTTTCCATTTTCCTGGCCAGCCTCACGTCAGCACACTATGGGATTTAATTTAGCTGATTTAGGGTGGGGAAAAGATAAGACTCGAACTACAACTGAAAATGCTGCTATAGTGAATATTTTATTTTGCTTGCAGAGGTGTGGACACCACTGCGTTTCCAAAATTTGATGCGTTGGCCGCTGTGACATCTAAACTGTAGTGTTTAGCGAAGGTTTCGCAGGAGCTCCAACTAGCGGTCCTGCATATGTCTTCAATCGGTATCTTAGCCGAAGCTGCCCATGAGGCTGCCACCCCTCTGGTAGAATGAGCTCTAAGAACTTGTGGAGGCGTCAGCCCCTGTTTCTCATACGTGAGGCTTATCACCTTGGTGATCCAAGTTGCTATGATTCTTGCGGATGCCGCTTGTCCTTTCCTAGGCCCGGATGGCAGGACGAAAAGGGTATTAGTTTTGCATACCTGTAGAGAGCGGTGTAGGTAAATTGAGAACAAGTTGACCATGTCCAGTGGTCTGAGATCTAGCTCTTCCGCTTGTTTTGGTGGTTGTGTGAAGCTTGGTAGGACTGTCTCCCAATTCACATGAAATTTGGAAACCACTTTAGGTTTTACGGCCGGTGAGGGCCTTAGGATCACTTTGTCCTGGAGAATGATGCAATATGGATTCTTGAAGGACAGAGCTGCTAGTTCTGAAACCCTTCTTGCCGACGTTATGGCTGTAAGGAAGATCAGCTTGACTGTCAAGAACCAAAGCGGGCATGTCTCCGAAGGGATGAATGGATGTAGGAGCAGGGCTTTTAGTACCGTGCCCAGATCCCATGCTGGGAACAGGGGTCTCCTTGGTGGTTTCAATTTTATGACTGCTCTGAGGAACTGTCTTATTAGAGGCTCACCTGCCCACTTGTGACCTGTGAAGCACGCCAATGCTGACACTTGAACCTTTATGGTGTTATAGGCTAAGCCCGCTTTTAGAGCTGACTGTAAGAAGTCCAACACTTGCGCAATGCTTGGGGATAACGGAGAAAACTTCTGTTGCAGGGCAAATGCCGTAAATTTCTTCCAAATTCTGTTATAAGTGACATTGGTTGTGGCTTTTCTAGATTTTAGTAGCGTCAAAATTACTTCCTCTGAGATGCCTTGTGACTGTAGTCTGGCCGATTCAACAACCAAGCCATCAGCTGTAACCTGCCCGGGTTGGGATGACACCATTGGCCCTGCTGTAGAAGGTCTCTCTTCAGCGGCAGCTGTATTGGGGGGACTGCCGCCATCTGTAGGAGCAGAGGGAACCATGGTCTCCGTGGCCAGAAGGGCAGGATTACAATTGCATGGACGTTCTCCCTCGCAATCTTCAGTAGGGTTTTCATTACCAGAGGTAACGGTGGAAAAAGGTAGACAAAGGGAAAATCCCACGGAATTGAGAAGGTGTCTTGGGCTGCTGCCTCGTTGCAGCGAAACCTTGACACAAACCGGGGTGTCTTCGCATTCCATGGAGTCGCCATTAGGTCTACCGAGGGTGTCCCCCACTTGTGGAAGATTGTCTCTAGGATGTCCCTGTTGAGTGTCCATTAGTTCTTGTTGGGGAAATCCCGGCTCAGACGGTCTGCTATGTGATTCTGACTGCCTGGAATGTAGGCTGCCGTTAGGGCTTCCACATGCGCTTCTGCCCAAACGAATATGTTGGTTGCCACCTGCAACAGTGTCAAGCTCTTGGTTCCACCCTGTTTGGCTATATAAGCCACCGCCGTTCAGTTGTCCAACATCAGTTTGACTCGAGCCCCGTTGTCAGGGAAATGGCCGAGTTATTGGCATTCCTGCCAGTGTTCGTCATGGCCGCGCCAGACTCATTCCTATGCGCATGCGCGCACGCAGATGCGCCGCGGCACGCATAGGCGCACGCAGATGCGCCACGGCGCGCACAGGCGCACGCAGACGGCGTGGACGCGCTCCCCGGCCTATTTAAACCTGTCACTGGTGCACACAGGTTGCTGGATTATCATCAGCTTCCTGTATCTCCTGTGTCTCCTGTATCCTGCTTATCCTGAATCCCCGGCTTGACCCTTGGCTTGTATCTGGACCTGTGACCCTGCCTGTCTCCTCGTATCTGACCCCGGCTTGGCTGACT
Organism: Rana muscosa; assembly: GCA_029206835.1. Taxonomy (NCBI): domain Eukaryota; kingdom Metazoa; phylum Chordata; class Amphibia; order Anura; family Ranidae; genus Rana; species Rana muscosa. The sequence continues at coordinate 206,595,646 of CM055127.1, read as the reverse complement.
ACTCCATTATCTTCTGCTTCCGTGCTTGACCCGGCTTGTTCCTGTGATTACTCTTGGACTGATTCCTGTGTTTGACCCCCGGCCTGGCTCCAGACCCTGTTCGTGGTTTACCTACTGCTCCACACCAGAACCTATCCTTGCACGGCTACTAAATCTGTTCTCCCAGCACACCCCAGCTACCCTCTGCCTGCATCGGTCAAGTCAGCAGCAGTACCGGCAATCCGTGCACCTTTGGGCCCCACACTCCCTGTCTCATCTCCAGGGGTGCGGTGCACTTAGCCACAAAGGGCGCCCTCTCAGCAATCCGGCCTCACACCAGAGACTTGACAGTATAATCCAGCCATGTCTGAGGTCGGCAGAGGTGCGTCCCCGTTAGAGGCTCTGTGCCAACAAACTGCAACTTTGGCCCATGAAGTCCAGAAACTGCAGGAAGCACATCTTCAGTTTGAAGGTCGTTTACAACACATGACGGTGTCACCTGCTCCTGTGGAACCAGGACCATCCGCTACCTGCTCCTCAGCAACCATCCAAGGGCAAACCCCAGCAGCCCTGACGATGTTGGCTCCTCCTCCTCCTGAACCCCGCGTTCCAATCCCTGAACGATTTTCTGGAGATCGGAAAAAGTTTAGGTCCTTCAAAAATGCCTGTTTATTACATCTGGCCTTGCAACCCCGGACTTTTGCTCTAGAGACTGTTAAGGTTGGGTTTCTCATTTCCCTGTTGTCTAATGAACCCCAGACCTGGGCCCACCACCTATGGGAACAGAAGAGCCCGGTTATCAGCACGGTGGACTCCTTCTCCGCCATGGCACAGCTCTACGAAGACCCCCAGCGGACGGCCACTGCAGAGGCCAACCTGCACTCCCTGCGGCAAGGGAAGCGGCCAGTGGAGGACTATACCGTGGACTTCCGTCGATGGTCTGCAGACACAGACTGGAATCAAGCGGCCCTAAAACACCAGTTCCGCCTGGGTCTTTCCGAGTCCCTCAAGGATGAGTTAGCCAGAGTTGGTATCCCCACTACTCTTGAGGGCCTCATTAAATTGGTCATTCAGCTTGACCGACGCCTGCGGGAGCGACAGTCAGAACGGTCTCAGACCTCCGGACCCACCAGGTTGCCAGCTGAAGTTCCCATTCCTTCTGCACCGCCGCAAGTAGGACTGGTACGATCGGCACTGACCCCTGATGAGAGACGTCGTCAGCGTCAAGCCAATCTTTGCCTCTATTGCGGAGGGAACGGACATTTCCTTTGCCACTGCCCCATAAGGCCCAAGAAGCCACGGTCATACACCCCAGTGTACTTCCAGGTCTCCGGAACTTCTCCTTCCCATATTGTTCTTCCCATTACGTTGCAGTTAGGGAAAGAGGAAGTACAGCTCCGGGCCATAATCGATTCTGGGGCATGTAGCTGCTTTGTGGACTTAAGCCTAGCAAAGAACCTTAGTTTACCCCTTCTCCACAAGTAGGGATGAGCTTCGTGTTCGAGTCGAACATACGTTCGACTCGAACATCGGCTGTTCGATCGTTCGACGAAGATCGAACGATTTGGGCCGTTCGCGCCAAATTCGAGTGACGCGAACGGCCCACAATGCACTACGCCATCGCAGTGTCATCCAGGCGCTGTGATTGGCCAAGCATGCACTGTGACCCCGCATGCTTGGCCAATCACAGCGCCGGCAGCGAGGAGAGCAATGATTGGCCACAGGCAGGATGCCTGTGGCCAATTATTGCTGAGGGTGTTTAGTACACGCCCCACACTATAAAAGGCCGCCAGCACGGCGGCCTAGTGTAGTGTGTTCCGGAGCAGGGATAGAGCAGCATAGGCAGGGACAGTGACTTTTATTTCTTTCTTGCTTAACCTGGATTCCTTTAGTTTAGGGAAAGAGAAGGATAGGTAGGGAGAGTGTCAGTGTGTTTTGTGCTTGTGCTATATTGTGCTTAAAAAAAACATTTTTTCTAGGGACAGAAAACTGTAGGTAGGGAGAGTGTCAGTTTCTTTCACTGTCAAAGTCCTTGTTTCCAGGGACCTGGAAGGACAGTGAGTGAATTCTCCTTGTGCTAAATTGTGCTTAAAAAAAACATTTTTTCTAGGGACAGAAAACTGTAGGTAGGGAGAGTGTCAGTTTCTTTCACTGTGAAAGTCCTTGTTTCCAGGGACCTGGAAGGACAGTGAGTGAATTCTCCTTGTGCTAAATTGTGCTTAAAAAAAACATTTTTTCTAGGGACAGAAAACTGTAGGTAGGGAGAGTGTCAGTTTCTTTCACTGTCAAAGTCCTTGTTTCCAGGGACCTGGAAGGACAGTGAGTGAATTCTCCTTGTGCTAAATTGTGCTTAAAAAAAACATTTTTTCTAGGGACAGAAAACTGTAGGTAGGGAGAGTGTCAGTTTCTTTCACTGTCAAAGTCCTTGTTTCCAGGGACCTGGAAGGACAGTGAGTGAATTCTCCTTGTGCTAAATTGTGCTTAAAAAAAACATTTTTTCTAGGGACAGAAAACTGTAGGTAGGGAGAGTGTCAGTTTCTTTCACTGTCAAAGTCCTTGTTTCCAGGGACCTGGAAGGACAGTGAGTGAATTCTCCTTGTGCTAAATTGTGCTTAAAAAAAACATTTTTTCTAGGGACAGAAAACTGTAGGTAGGGAGAGTGTCAGTTTCTTTCACTGTCAAAGTCCTTGTTTCCAGGGACCTGGAAGGACAGTGAGTGAATTCTCCTTGTGCTAAATTGTGCTTAAAAAAAACATTTTTTCTAGGGACAGAAAACTGTAGGTAGGGAGAGTGTCAGTTTCTTTCACTGTGAAAGTCCTTGTTTCCAGGGACCTGGAAGGACAGTGAGTGAATTCTCCTTGTGCTAAATTGTGCTTAAAAAAAACATTTTTTCTAGGGACAGAAAACTGTAGGTAGGGAGAGTGTCAGTTTCTTTCACTGTGAAAGTCCTTGTTTCCAGGGACCTGGAAGGACAGTGAGTGAATTCTCCTTGTGCTAAATTGTGCTTAAAAAAACATTTTTTCTAGGGACAGAAAACTGTAGGTAGGGAGAGTGTCAGTTTCTTTCACTGTCAAAGTCCTTGTTTCCAGGGACCTGGAAGGACAGTGAGTGAATTCTCCTTGTGCTAAATTGTGCTTAAAAAAAACATTTTTTCTAGGGACAGAAAACTGTAGGTAGGGAGAGTGTCAGTTTCTTTCACTGTCAAAGTCCTTGTTTCCAGGGACCTGGAAGGACAGTGAGTGAATTCTCCTTGTGCTAAATTGTGCTTAAAAAAAATTTTTTTCTAGGGACAGAAAACTGTAGGTAGGGAGAGTGTCAGTTTCTTTCACTGTGAAAGTCCTTGTTTCCAGGGACCTGGAAGGACAGTGAGTGAATTCTCCTTGTGCTAAATTGTGCTTAAAAAAAACATTTTTTCTAGGGACAGAAAACTGTAGGTAGGGAGAGTGTCAGTTTCTTTCACTGTGAAAGTCCTTGTTTCCAGGGACTTGGAAGGACAGTGAGTGAATTCTCCTTGTGCTAAATTGTGCTTAAAAAAAACATTTTTTCTAGGGACAGAAAACTGTAGGTAGGGAGAGTGTCAGTTTCTTTCACTGTCAAAGTCCTTGTTTCCAGGGACCTGGAAGGACAGTGAGTGAATTCTCCTTGTGCTAAATTGTGCTTAAAAAAAACATTTTTTCTAGGGACAGAAAACTGTAGGTAGGGAGAGTGTCAGTTTCTTTCACTGTCAAAGTCCTTGTTTCCAGGGACCTGGAAGGACAGTGAGTGAATTCTCCTTGTGCTAAATTGTGCTTAAAAAAAACATTTTTTCTAGGGACAGAAAACTGTAGGTAGGGAGAGTGTCAGTTTCTTTCACTGTCAAAGTCCTTGTTTCAAGGGACAGAGAAGGACACCTGAAGGTAGCCCTTATTGCTTTTTTCCCATCTCCCTGCAGGCCATCTATTAGAATGTCTGGAAGGCAAACAAGGAGAGGCAGACAGTCAGGAGGCAATAAAAGAGGGCAAGCAGGCTCTGTGTCTGGGGGCAACAGTGCTGGTCGTGGACGCGGTGCATTGTCATCAGCACATGGCCATGGGACACGCTTGTCCTTCTTTTCGGCAGCTGGACATGTTGAGCCACATCATGCCGAAGACTTGGTAGAGTGGATGACCAAGCCCTCCTCCTCCTCCTCATCCTCTCTCACCCAGGCTCAGGGTACTGGAAAAGCAGCTGCCAAAGCGTCCTCTTCCCTGGTATCAATGTCAGACTCATCATCAGTCACTCCTTCTCTAGACCCACCATGTCCTCCTCCTGAGGAGTCCCCCGAACTGTTTCAGCACAGTGTTGGGTACATGCTCCAGGAGGATGCCCAGCGTTTCGAAGGGTCTGATGATGAAACCCAGCTAGAGGAAGGCAGTAGCGTGAGAGCAGACAGAGGGGATGCTCAAGAAGGACACCAATCTGGCAGTCATGTTCCAGCAGCTGCAGCATACTGCCAGATTGGCTCCAGTGATGAGGAGGGAGGTGATGATGAGGTCACTGACTCCACGTGGGTGCCTAATAGGAGAGAGGAGGAGGAGGAGGATGAGGAGGAGGCACATCTCCAACGAGGCAGGATGCCCTTTGGTGGCCAGCGTAAGGGCAGTACACCGACGGAATCACACCGCAGAGCTCCGCCTGTGCAGGGCGCTGCCTCTGCCCGTCATTCAAAAAGTTCTTTGGTGTGGGCCTTTTTTGAGGCTAGTGCATCAGATCGCACAGCTGCTGTTTGCAACATATGTCTCAAGCGTATATCGCGTGGCCAAAACATCAGCCGCTTGGGTACCACATGCCTGACCAGACATATGTTGACCTGCCATGCAGCTCGTTGGCAAGCCTACCTCAAAGACCCAAACCAAAGAACAAAGCGGACCTCTCCTTGCACCGCATCAGCTGGGATCTCCAACCCCACTATAACTTCAGTCCTCTCTGAAACATGCACTGAGAGGAATGAAGGTGTAGAATTAGGTGTGTCACAGCCAAGTACTTGCGGCCACTCTGCTAGCAGTACACCGACGTCCGATTCTAGCAGGCAAATTTCCCTGCCCCAGCTGCTGGACCGTCGAAAGAAGTTCACTCCCAGGCATCCACATGCCCAGCAGTTGAATGCTAGCTTGGCTAAATTGCTAGCGCTTCAACTGCTGCCTTTTCAGTTGGTAGACTCGGCCCCCTTCCGTGAGTTTGTGCAATGTGCGGTTCCTCAGTGGCAGGTTCCCAAACGCCACTTTTTCTCACGGAAGGCTATTCCGGCTCTCTACCGGCATGTGGAAGGCAATGTCTTGGCCTCGCTGGACAGGGCGGTCAGCGGTAAGGTGCATATTACCGCTGACTCATGGTCCAGCAGGCATGGACAGGGACGTTACCTTTCTTTCACGGCCCATTGGGTCACTCTTTTGGCAGCTGGGAAGGATGCAGGACAAGGTGCAGTAGTGTTGGAGGTTGTCCCACCGCCACGCCTCCAAATGCTACTACTGGTTGTGACACACCTCTCTCCTCCACCCCCTCCTCTTCTTCTTCCTCCATGGCCTCTTCCTGTGGTTTGTCCTATGAACCAGCGGTGCTCCGTAGCCGTTCACGGGGCTACGCAAGTACACAGGCAAAAAGATGCCATGCCGTGCTTGCGCTGGTGTGTTTGGGGGACAGAAGCCACACTGGGGCAGAGGTCCTGTCTGCTCTGCAGGGCCAGGCCGAGAGGTGGTTGACGCCACGCCAGCTTAAGCCAGGAATGGTGGTTTGCGACAATGGCACCAACCTCCTCTCCGCCCTCCGACAGGGACAACTGACCCATGTGCCCTGTGTGGCTCACGTCCTTAACCTGGTGGTGCAGCGGTTCTTGGGCAGGTACCCGGGCTTACAGGATGTCCTGAGGCAGGCCAGGAAAGTCTGTGTGCATTTCCGCAGATCTTATAATGCCAGTGCTCGCCTGGCTGAGCTGCAAAAGGAGTTGAACCTGCCCAAGAACCGCCTTATATGTGACATGCCCACCAGGTGGAACTCAACGTTGGCCATGCTGCAGCGGCTGCACACGCAGCAGAGGGCCATCAATGAGTACCAGGACAGGGTCAGGGGAGCTTGGTTTTTTTTCTCCACGCCAGTGGGGCATGATCAGGGATGCATGCACTGTCCTGGCACCATTTGAGGAGGCCACGAGGATGGTGAGCAGTGACAGTGCATGCATCAGTGACACTGTACCTCTTGTCCACCTGTTGGAGCACACGCTGCGTGGAATAATGGACAGGGCACTTGAGGCAGAACAGAGGCAGGAAGAGGAGGACTTCCTTGCCTCTCAAGGCCCCCTTTACCCAGACAGTGTTCCTTCTGTCCCACCCATCGCACAGGAAGAGGAGGAGGAGGAGGAGGAGGAGGATTGTGTCAGCATGGAGGTGGAGGCTGGCACTCAGCATCATCAGCAGCAGTCTTTTAGGGATGATTTACAGTCCCAAGAAACCAGTGGACTTGTACGTGGCTGGGAGGAGGTGGCTGCTGATCATGTCGTCCTTAGTGACCCAGAGGACTCCGGAGCGAATGCCTCAGCAAACCTACGCTGCATGGCCTCCCTGATCCTGCAAAGTCTGCGGAAGGATCCTCGTATTCTTCGGATCAAGGAGAGGGACCATTACTGGCTGGCCACTCTCCTTTATCCACGGTACAAGGGTAAGGTTGCGGACCTTATGTTACCGTCGCAGAGGGAGCAGAGGATGAGACAACTCCGGGAGGCCTTGCAGAAAGGTCTGTGCAACGCGTTCCCAGAGACTGGGAGGTTACAAACTCCTGGTCCTGGACAACGAGTTGCTGAGGCTTCGGCCAGTCAAAGAAGGAGCGGTGGGGAAGGTGGCCGTCTGACCGATGCGTTCAGACAATTCTTTAGTCCGCAGCCCCAAAGTATGATCGGTTCCAGCAACCCTCGCCAGCGTCTGATAAACATGGTGCAGGAATATCTAGGGGCAAGGTCAGACTTGGACACCTTCCCCACCGAAAATCCTCTGGCTTACTGGGTCTTGAGGATGGATCACTGGCCAGAGCTTGCACAGTATGCAATTGAGCTACTGGCCTGTCCTGCATCCAGCGTTCTTTCGGAACGCACATTCAGTGCTGCTGGAGGATTTGTCACGGATCACAGGGTGCGCCTGTCCACCGACTCGGTTGATCGACTGACTTTCATCAAGATGAACCAGTCTTGGATCACCACCAGCTACCACACACCTGATGCTGATATAACAGACTAATTGATTTTAACATGTCACATCCCTTCAAGACTGATGCTGATGCTGAGTGCCTGTGCTGTTATGTTGACTGGCTATCCTCCTCCTCCGAGTCCTCAATGATACGATTGATGATGATAGCTTGGAAGATCATTTTTGTTTATGGGTGCCGCCACCAGTGGCTAAGGCCCAATTTTTCAGCCCCTGTTTTACAGGGGCGTGTAATTACAATTTTTTTAGCAATAATTTGCCATAGGGCTCATTGCTGTGCTCCAAGTACAGTATCTGTGAGGGCTTGGAGTGTTGTGGCACCAGTGCCTAAGGCCCAATTTTTCAGCCCCTGTTTAACAGGGGCGTGTCATTACAATTTTTGAAGCAATACTTTGCAACAGGGCTCATTGCTGTGCTCCAAGTACAGTATCTGTGAGGGGTTGTAGTGTTGTGCCACCAGTGCCTAAGGCCCAATTTTTCAGCCCCTGTTCAACAGGGGCATGCAATTACAATTCTTGATCTAATAATTCACAGCAGGGTCCATTGCTGCACCCACCAAGAGTAACTCTGAGGGCTTACAGTCTTGTGGCAACGCCACCACCACCACCACCACGAAAGGCCCAATTTTTCAGCCCCTGTTCAAAAGGGGCATGTAATTACAATTCTTGATCTAATAATTCACAGCAGGGCCCATTGCTGCACCCACCAAGAGTAACTGTCAGGGCTTACAGTGTTGTGGCACCAGCACCACCATCAAAGCCCCAATTTTTACTACCACTGTTCAACAATTATATGTAATTAAAATTCCTGATATAATAGTTGACAGCAGGGCGTTCCAGCACCAACCAAGAGTAACTGAGTGCTTACAGTGTTGTGCCAACACCAACAACTAAGGGGCCTATTTCTGCAGAGTATATACGGCAGGTCCCTACTTTCAAACATCCAACTTACAAACGACTCCTACTTGCAAACGAAAGAAGACAACAGGAAGTGAGAGGAAATCTACCCCTAGAAAGGAAAATTCTCTCCTGTAAGAATAAATATGGGAGAAAGGGGTCTCATCTGTACTGATGCTTTATCAGCAATCCTTGTTTCAAGAAAAACACCACATTTCAAAAACAGTTGTCATTGGGACGGAAAGTGAGGTGAAATGTTCTGAACAGGGGCACAGACAGCAAAACAAATGTTACAGGGGTGATAACCCTTACCTATGTTTCCCAAAAAGTTTAAAAATAGATTTTTGGGCTGGAGCTACACTTCAACAATGTACCTGTTCAAAATTACAAACACATTCTACATAAGAACAAACCTACAGTCCCTGTCTTGTATGCACCGCCTGTATACGGCTGTTCAGAGTATATAGGGCCTTTTTTATTTTATGTGCGGGGTTCCCCTTAATATCCATACAAGACCCAAAGGGGCTGGTAATGGGCTGGGGTAGGGGGGGGGTGTTGATGGGGTAGCTATGCCATTTTTCCTAAAGATTTTCATCCATATTACCGGGACCAGACATTGCATTAAAGCCGCAAGCAGTTTTAAATGACTTTTTTCCCTTTAGAAATGTTATTTTGTGCAGGGACAGTTCTAAACACGGGAAACACGTGGCACTTCACAGGCATACTTTAGACACCCCCCAGGTACGATATTTAAAGGAATATTTGACTTTTTTTTTTCACTTTATGCATCATTAAAATGACTGCTCCCGAAAAACGACCGTTTTTAAAACTTCTTTTTGCATTGATACATGTCCCCTGGTGCAGAACCCGGGTTCCCAAACCCTTTTTAGGACAATAACATGCATAATAGTTGTTATAATTAGCACTTTAGAATTCGAACGTTCGCATCCATTGTATTTAATAGGGTTCTAATGTTCGTTCGAACTTTCGGTCCGTTCGCGGGTTCTGGTGCGAACCGAACCCGGGGGTGTTCGGCTCATCACTATCCACAAGGAACGGGGACTGGAAGTTCGCCTGGCAGATGGTACAATGCCTAGTTCTGGCCCTGTTACCCTAGAGACTGCTCCTCTTCTTGTCACTACTCCTGATGGCCACCGGAAATTTCTAGGCTTCAACGCTTTAAGTTCACCTAGGTTCCCAGTCATCTTGGGGATCCCCTGGCTCCAAGCACACAATCCTCAGGTCAATTGGAGCACCAAGGAAGTTTTATTTACCTCGTCCTATTGCCAGCAGCACTGCTTGGTCCCTGAATCTGGAGATACCACCAGCTGCCTGACAGTTCAACCCACATCTGCCAATAACCAGAATATACCACCAGCTTATCAAGAGTTCCTGGATGTCTTTGATAAGAGAAAAGCAGATACCCTACCCCCACATCGGTCATACGACTGTCCTATCGAATTACTCCCTGGGGCTGAAATCCCGTTCGGGCATATCTTCCCACTCTCTGAGACGGAGTTAGGAACTCTAAGGCAATACATAGATGAAAATTTGGCAAAGGGTTTCATCCGCCCTTCCTCCTCTCCAGCCGGTGCCGGCATTTTCTTTGTAGAAAAAAAAGATAAGACTCTGAGACCATGTGTTGATTATAGGGAACTTAATAGGATTACCATAAAAAAACGCTACCCACTTCCACTTGTCCCTGAACTCTTTCAGAGATTCCGCACCGCCCAGATATTTACCAAACTGGATCTACGGGGGGCTTACAATCTTGTTCGCATCCGTGAGGGTGATGAATGGAAGACGGCCTTCAGAACACGGTTCGGACATTTCGAATATCTTGTAATGCCTTTCGGGCTCTGTAACGCCCCAGCAACGTTCCAGCACTTCGTTAATGATATTTTTCGGGAATATCTAGATTACTTTGTCATCATCTACTTGGACGACATCCTCATATTCTCAGCTACTCTGGAACTCCATCGGACACATGTGAAGACAGTATTACTCACACTAAGGAAACACGGACTTTACGCAAAATCTCCTGATGCTTTGGGTACCAGAAAAATTGGTGAATAAACTCCCGTTTTCCGCTGTTTTAGAGGTACCGGTGTGATTGCATTTTTTTGAAGTAATTCGGTTATATATTCTAGTAAGCACTTCCGTTTTTTCTGGTCTTGTGGCCATTCTATCTGGGCCACTATGTTGGGTGGTCTTTGTCGAAAAATTATTTTGTATCCTTGCTTGACCGTCTTCTGGACCCATTGGTCCTTGACCGTCTCCGCCCATACTCTCCAGAAGGATGCCAATCTGGCACCCACCTGGGGAGGATGGGCGGCTGACCCGTCAAAAAGACTTCTCCGATTTCTTAGCGGTCTGCGCGGCCTTGGTCTTTACGTTTTGTAGAAAAGAGTTCTGGGAGCTCTTCCAATAGGGCCTTGTGTATTCTCGCCCCGGTCTGTATGATCTGGCATCCTGCGCCCTTCTGTAGTCTGATTGGCCTGACCGGGTGGCCTGCTGTCTTCTTTTAGGTCTTTGTGGTATCAGGCCTGACTTCCCTCCTGTAGCTCGTTTAATAGCTTCTTCTAAGGTGCCACCAAACGTTTTGCCATTAAATGGAATATTACAGAGACCCAGTTTTGAGGTACTGTCTGCTACCCAATGACGCAGCCATAGGGCCCTTTTTGCGGTCACTGCAAAAGCCATGATCCTAGCGAGAAGTTTTACTAAGTCCATAGAGGCTTCTGCCAGGACGTCGGCTGAGAGATCCAATTCCTCCATTGCCGAAATGATTCTGTCCATTTCCACGTTAGACCTTAGAGCTGTCTGGACATTTGTGGTCCAAACCTTCAAAGCTCTGGAGACTGAGGTTAAGGCTATGGCAGGGCGGCAAGCCGCACCAGCAGATGAATAAACCTTCTTTAGGTCTGTATCCGCACGTCTGTCCATCGGGTCTCTGAAAGTTGTAGAATCCTGCAATGGCAGGGCCACTTGTCTAGCCAAGCGCTGTAAGGCCGCGTCTATGCCTAGTGGGGATTCCCAAAGGGCAGCTTCTGGAGTCTTAAATGGGTATAGCCTTGCGAAACGATTCTGTACATTTAACCTCTTTTCTGGCTTTTCCCATTCCTCCTCGAACCACTCTCGGATCTCTGGCAAGAGCGGAAAGGTCTCCCCTTGGTTCTTCTGGCTAGGAAAAAACCTTTTAATTTTTTTAGGTGGCTGGGCATTCTGTTCCCAGTCTATGGCCTCGTTTACAGCCGCAACGTAAGGCTCTATGCATTGAAAGTCAAATAAGTACTCAGAGGGTTCCTCTGAGTCCGAGGAATCTCGTGACGACACCTCTAGCACTGGAGACGAATCTCGCCTTTGCTCCGCTGTGCTCCTGATTCTAGCTTTAGTCCCCGGAGCCCTGAAGCCTGAGGCTGACTGTATACTTTCTGTCACTGCCTCGTGAATATAGTCTTTTATTCCTCCGCTTCTTTGTCTGTGGCTACCTCTTTGATGCACTCTGCGCATAAGAGTTTCCCAGGAGCGGATGGCGCTGAACATGCCCAGCAAAACCCCTCATAAGGGCGGCCTCCTGTCACATTTGGCTCTGCTACTGTAGCAGTTTGAGTAGTTTTGCGACCTGGGCTGGATTGGGATTTGTGCATTGTCCGAGACCCAGACGCTTGCGGAGATTTAGAACGGTGGCGGGACTTTTTCTTCCGCACTTGTCTTGTATTAGGGCTTCTGCTCCTAAAAAGACAAAACACCTCTTTAGTTTTGGTGTTGCACTCTTTTATATTGTGGCCCCCGTAGACCCCTCCTACCTTTCTGGTGATCTTCGTGCATTATGGGGCTGTGGTGAGCTCATGCTATATAAAAGACAGGATATAGCCAATAAGCAACAGGAAAATTCTCACTCTCTATTTATATATATATATATATATATATATAAGGGTGGTAAAACGATAAACAGGTAAAACTGTAAATAAGTTATACACAAAACAGCGCTAAAATAAAAATAACATAAAGGACCCGTGGATCATGCCACTGAAAAAGTCCAGCACGTATGAAGAAATGACCAGTTCAGAGTATTATGGTGAGTAATATCACAAAAAAAGTCCAAGTGTGCACTTTCCACCACCAAAGACAATTATTTGGAATCCACCGTGTGATGAAAAAAAACCCTTAGGGGTTCACACTTACCAGAGGTAAGATATAAATGAGCCTTAAATAGAAGGTAACATCAGCTACTCTGCATAAGCAAATCTTCTCCAATCAGGGTACACCAATAAGGATGGGCTCCAAAGCAGACCATAAAATAATAGGAAGATAACAGCACAATAGTGTAATCCTGTTTATTTCAAATCTGTTAACCCACCAGTAGGAAACCCCTTTAACCAAACTACGTACATCAAACAGCAGTAAAATAAGGAATGAATGGCCCAAGAGGGCGCTATCACCATTTCCAGCGTCCTAGGGAGAGTGTGTGTGTCCTCACGGATCCTGCAGACACTTCCGAATGGTAGCTGTGAGCGGTGGAACGCACGCTTGGAACGCAGACGTCACTTCCGGGTCGCGGGTAGTCGTGGTTACGCCCTGACGCGTTTCGTCACCTGACTTCAACAGAGGGCGTAACGTCACGACACACCCGCGATGTTTATATCACCATGTCTGTTGAACATCTGCCAATCAGCGTACTCGGCAACAGATGACGAGTGCGTACCTCTGATGTCTGATTGGACGCTGATTATGCATTGCACAAATAGAACATGGGGTCTATCTAAGCATAGACTTAATTGATGCGGAAAACAGCCACAAACAATATAAATATAGCATCACATATAACATGTAAATACTTGGTAATAAATAAACATCGACATTAAATGATAAAAATCGACATTAAATAAGAACAATATATTAAAGGAGGCTGCATAAACAGAGGAAAATATAGTTTTAAAATTATGTGCAGCGATAATAAATATAGATTATGCTGGTCACCATCCTCAGCCACTTAAGCAGTAACAGAGCTATGAGTTCATATCTCTATATAGTGATAGTAAAAAATACATACATAAAAATTATTATATTTGAAGTAACAAACTAAAGAATCACTACTGATATATAATGAGACTAATGATGAACCTGAGAAACCATATAACTATTTATGCTGCATGTACATATATACTATTATTACATCACCTAATAAGACATGATGTCAATACTATAATATCTAGTATGTAATAAAGATATTAAAATAGTATTAAAATGATAATAAAGACTGATGTGTATATTATGTATAAAAAATTGATAAAAATATATATACTATATTGCAGCAAATAAATAATCACCCACAGAAGTGATTTGATAAGGATGAAGAACATACATATAAAAACTATGGGAAAATTATCTATGTGTGTATGTCAACATAGTAATGTGGCCCCTTGTAAATAATAGATAAAATACTCAATAATATATGGTTAAAACTTGTGTGTAAAAGACATATAAATAGAAGTAAAAAACATATAAAATATATAAAATACCTCCATATGTCTTAAAAATGACATCACGTTATAACCAATAATAAGCAGAACATCAAATATAGAGGAAGACATAAGTACAAATAATAAATGTGGCCACTATTAATCAATAATCACTGATGAAGCAATTTATGTCTAAATCCACGTTTAACCCTTTGGGCGATAAAGTGTCAACCAAGAAGATCCACTGGGTTTCCCGTTTGGAGAGTTCTCTAACGAGATTGGAACCTCTCCAAAACGTTTTGAGATGGTCTATACCCCAAAATTTAAGCCCAATAGGATCCTGGTTGTGATACAACTTAAAGTGTAAGGACACATTGTGATCCTTGAATCCGATCTTAATGTTAGCTATGTGTTCTGCAATACGGATTCTTAATAATCTTTTTGTGCGACCTATGTAGATTAGCCCACATGGGCATTGGAGAGCATATACTACATAGGATGTGTTGCATGTAATGAATTCTTTTATTCTAAATTCTTTATGGTTCGAAGTAGATGTGAATCTGTCAAGGGCTCTGATAGGCAATCTAACTTCTTTGCATGCTCGACATTTTCTACAGGCGTAGAAGCCGTCTTGATCCCATAGGGAGGGAGGTCTGGTTGGAGGATCAATAACTTTTTTGACTATTTTGTCAGCAAAATTAGGTGATCTTCTATAAATAAATCCTGGTCTGTTTGGTAACGCACACTTGAGTACTCTGTCCATCTGTAGGATGTGCCAGTGGGTGGTAAAGATTTCTTCTACCTCCTTATATTGTGAATGAAATCCTGAGATAAAACTCCATTCCTGATTGTTTGCAATTACTCCGTGGGACGTATTGATCAGGAGATCTTCTCTGGGAATTAAGGATATCTCATTGATAGTGTGATCCAAAACATCTACACGGTAGCCTTTTTCCACAAACTTTTTCTTAATAACCATAGCTTGTGTTTTGTAATCTTCAGGATCCGTGCAGTTTCTCCTTATCCTAGTTAGCTGACCTTTAGGGACATTTCTAAGCCATAGAGGGTGGTGACCACTCTGCATAGGTAAGTAACTATTTGAGTCTGTTGGCTTAAAATAAACCGAAGTACCGAGTTTATCACCGTGTCTGAATATATTGACATCCAGGAAATGGATCTTAGAATCACTAATTTCATAGGTAAGTTTGATATTATTCGTGTTGTTATTCAATTCTTCCAAAAATGTATTCAAAGCTGATAGTGGACCTGACCAAATAAAAAAGAGGTCATCTATATACCTTCGGTATAATAATAATGAGTCCCTCTTGACCGCGAAGATGGTTTTATCTTCCCATTCCCCCATGAATAGGTTTGCAATGCTAGGTGCAAATTTGGCACCCATCGCAACCCCACGTTTCTGTAGATAAAAATTGCCATTATACCAAAAGTAATTATGCCCTAGACAGAAGTCTAGGGCATTCCTCAGAAACACTTTATGGTTATGGGTAATGTCATTTCTCTGACATAAAGCCCAGTTTAAGGCTAGGAGAGCATCATCATGCTGTATGATAGTGTACAGCGAGGAAACGTCGGCAGTAATTAAAAATACATCTGATCGCCCTGCCAAATCAATTGTTTGGAGGAGTTGTAATAAATTCTTAGTGTCCCGTAAGTAAGCTTTAGTCATAGTGACACTCTTCTGTAGGAATGTGTCAAGATATTGTCCTACTCTTGCTGAAATAGAACCTATGCCATTCACTATAGGTCTCCCAGGTGGGCATTTTGCATCCTTATGTATCTTCGGCAGAGTGTAGATTGTTGGTATTCTGCTGCTACTTGGGATTAAGAATATCTTTTCTTTTTCAGTCAGAACCCATTTAGAATATCCAGATTCCACTAAAATTCTCAAATCAGCCTCATATTGTACAGTGGGATCTTTTTCTAGCTTCTTATATGTATCATCCTCTGTCAACATACCATGTAATTGTTGGTGGTAGAATTCTTTAGTCATTAACACGATTCCCCCTCCTTTGTCCGCTGGTCGTATTACCAAATCCTTACGTTTTTCCAGTAATTCAATTCCTTGTTGTATATGACGCGGGTTCACATCTTTTTTGGGGATCAGGCCCTCTAAATCACGTAGAACTAAACCTTTAAAAACATCAACGTGTTGGTTTGCAGTGTTTAGGGGATTAAAAAGTGATTTATTCCGTAACCCACTTTCAGTAGATACAGATGCTAGGTTAGTAGTGGGTTGTGAATTTTTGTTCAGAAAGTATTTTTTTATATTTAGTTTCCTCATATATTTGTGTGCATCGATGAAAATATCAAACTTATTGACGGGTCTTTTCAAACCACATTTCAAGCCAAGGTGTAAAATGTTTGTTTCTTTATGAGTCAGTTGTGTTTCAGTAAGATTGAAGATGCCTCCTATTCCTGCTCTCTCCTTCTTTTTCTGGAGCCTTCGCCCTGCTCTGCATCCTCTGGATCTTCTCTCCTTTGATTGTAATAGGGTGTGTGTTCTTTCTCCCACCCCTCGCAGGGGAAGACCACCGATGCACTCTCAACCAACACAGGACCAGAGAGGCCCCCAATGGAGAGAGCCTCCATGGTGGGAGAAAGAACACACACCCTATTACAATCAAAGGAGAGAAGATCCAGAGGATGCAGAGCAGGGCGAAGGCTCCAGAAAAAGAAGGAGAGAGCAGGAATAGGAGGCATCTTCAATCTTACTGAAACACAACTGACTCATAAAGAAACAAACATTTTACACCTTGGCTTGAAATGTGGTTTGAAAAGACCCGTCAATAAGTTTGATATTTTCATCGATGCACACAAATATATGAGGAAACTAAATATAAAAAAATACTTTCTGAACAAAAATTCACAACCCACTACTAACCTAGCATCTGTATCTACTGAAAGTGTGTTACGGAATAAATCACTTTTTAATCCCCTAAACACTGCAAACCAACACGTTGATGTTTTTAAAGGTTTAGTTCTACGTGATTTAGAGGGCCTGATCCCCAAAAAAGATGTGAACCCGCGTCATATACAACAAGGAATTGAATTACTGGAAAAACGTAAGGATTTGGTAATACGACCAGCGGACAAAGGAGGGGGAATCGTGTTAATGACTAAAGAATTCTACCACCAACAATTACATGGCATGTTGACAGAGGATGATACATATAAGAAGCTAGAAAAAGATCCCACTGTACAATATGAGGCTGATTTGAGAATTTTAGTGGAATCTGGATATTCTAAATGGGTTCTGACTGAAAAAGAAAAGATATTCTTAATCCCAAGTAGCAGCAGGATACCAACAATCTACACTCTGCCGAAGATACATAAGGATGCAAAATGCCCACCTGGGAGACCTATAGTGAATGGCATAGGTTCTATTTCAGCAAGAGTAGGACAATATCTTGACACATTCCTACAGAAGAGTGTCACTATGACTAAAGCTTACTTACGGGACACTAAGAATTTATTACAACTCCTCCAAACAATTGATTTGGCAGGGAGATCAGATGTATTTTTAATTACTGCCGACGTTTCCTTGCTGTACACTATCATACAGCATGATGATGCTCTCCTAGCCTTAAACTGGGCTTTATGCCAGAGAAATGACATTACCCATAACCATAAAGTGTTTCTGAGGAATGCCCTAGACTTCTGTCTAGGGCATAATTACTTTTGGTATAATGGCAATTTTTATCTACAGAAACGTGGGGTTGCGATGGGTGCCAAATTTGCACCTAGCATTGCAAACCTATTCATGGGGGAATGGGAAGATAAAACCATCTTCGCGGTCAAGAGGGACTCATTATTATTATACCGAAGGTATATAGATGACCTCTTTTTTATTTGGTCAGGTCCACTATCAGCTTTGAATACATTTTTGGAAGAATTGAATAACAACACGAATAATATCAAACTTACCTATGAAATTAGTGATTCTAAGATCCATTTCCTGGATGTCAATATATTCAGACACGGTGATAAACTCGGTACTTCGGTTTATTTTAAGCCAACAGACTCAAATAGTTACTTACCTATGCAGAGTGGTCACCACCCTCTATGGCTTAGAAATGTCCCTAAAGGTCAGCTAACTAGGATAAGGAGAAACTGCACGGATCCTGAAGATTACAAAACACAAGCTATGGTTATTAAGAAAAAGTTTGTGGAAAAAGGCTACCGTGTAGATGTTTTGGATCACACTATCAATGAGATATCCTTAATTCCCAGAGAAGATCTCCTGATCAATACGTCCCACGGAGTAATTGCAAACAATCAGGAATGGAGTTTTATCTCAGAATTTCATTCACAATATAAGGAGGTAGAAGAAATCTTTACCACCCACTGGCACATCCTACAGATGGACAGAGTACTCAAGTGTGCGTTACCAAACAGACCAGGATTTATTTATAGAAGATCACCTAATTTTGCTGACAAAATAGTCAAAAAAGTTATTGATCCTCCAACCAGACCTCCCTCCCTATGGGATCAAGACGGCTTCTACGCCTGTAGAAAATGTCGAGCATGCAAAGAAGTTAGATTGCCTATCAGAGCCCTTGACAGATTCACATCTACTTCGAACCATAAAGAATTTAGAATAAAAGAATTCATTACATGCAACACATCCTATGTAGTATATGCTCTCCAATGCCCATGTGGGCTAATCTACATAGGTCGCACAAAAAGATTATTAAGAATCCGTATTGCAGAACACATAGCTAACATTAAGATCGGATTCAAGGATCACAATGTGTCCTTACACTTTAAGTTGTATCACAACCAGGATCCTATTGGGCTTAAATTTTGGGGTATAGACCATCTCAAACCGTTTTGGAGAGGTTCCAATCTCGTTAGAGAACTCTCCAAACGGGAAACCCAGTGGATCTTCTTGGTTGACACTTTATCGCCCAAAGGGTTAAACGTGGATTTAGACATAAATTGCTTCATCAGTGATTATTGATTAATAGTGGCCACATTTATTATTTGTAATTATGTCTTCCTCTATATTTGATGTTCTGCTTATTATTGGTTATAACGTGATGTCATTTTTAAGACATATGGAGGTATTTTATATATTTTATATGTTTTTTACTTCTATTTATATGTCTTTTACACACAAGTTTTAACCATATATTATTGAGTATTTTATCTATTATTTACAAGGTGCCACATTACTATGTTGACATACACACATAGATAATTTTCCCATAGTTTTTATATGTATGTTCTTCATCCTTATCAAATCACTTCTGTGGGTGATTATTTATTTGCTGCAATATAGTATATATATTTTTATCAATTTTTTATACATAATATACACATCAGTCTTTATTATCATTTTAATACTATTTTAATATCTTTATTACATACTAGATATTATAGTATTGACATCATGTCTTATTAGGTGATGTAATAATAGTATATATGTACATGCAGCATAAATAGTTATATGGTTTCTCAGGTTCATCATTAGTCTCATAATATATCAGTAGTGATTCTTTAGTTTGTTACTTCAAATATAATAATTTTTATGTATGTATTTTTTACTATCACTATATAGAGATATGAACTCATAGCTCTGTTACTGCTTAAGTGGCTGAGGATGGTGACCAGCATAATCTATATTTATTATCGCTGCACATAATTTTAAAACTATATTTTCCTCTGTTTATGCAGCCTCCTTTAATATATTGTTCTTATTTAATGTCGATTTTTATCATTTAATGTCGATGTTTATTTATTACCAAGTATTTACATGTTATATGTGATGCTATATTTATATTGTTTGTGGCTGTTTTCCGCATCAATTAAGTCTATGCTTAGATAGACCCCATGTTCTCTATTTGTGCAATGCATAATCAGCGTCCAATCAGACATCAGAGGTACGCACTCGTCATCTGTTGCCGAGTACGCTGATTGGCAGATGTTCAACAGACATGGTGATATAAACATCGCGGGTGCGTCGTGACGTTACGCCCTCTGTTGAAGTCAGGTGACGAAACGCGTCAGGGGGCGTAACCACGACTACCCGCGACCCGGAAGTGACGTCTGCGTTCCAAGCGTGCGTTCCACCGCTCACAGCTACCATTCGGAAGTGTCTGCAGGATCCGTGAGGACACACACACTCTCCCTAGGACGCTGGAAATGGTGATAGCGCCCTCTTGGGCCATTCATTCCTTATTTTACTGCTGTTTGATGTACGTAGTTTGGTTAAAGGGGTTTCCTACTGGTGGGTTAACAGATTTGAAATAAACAGGATTACACTATTGTGCTGTTATCTTCCTATTATTTTATGGTCTGCTTTGGAGCCCATCCTTATTGGTGTACCCTGATTGGAGAAGATTTGCTTATGCAGAGTAGCTGATGTTACCTTCTATTTAAGGCTCATTTATATCTTACCTCTGGTAAGTGTGAACCCCTAAGGGTTTTTTTTCATCACACGGTGGATTCCAAATAATTGTCTTTGGTGGTGGAAAGTGCACACTTGGACTTTTTTTGTGATATTACTCACCATAATACTCTGAACTGGTCATTTCTTCATACGTGCTGGACTTTTTCAGTGGCATGATCCACGGGTCCTTTATGTTATTTTTATTTTAGCGCTGTTTTGTGTATAACTTATTTACAGTTTTACCTGTTTATCGTTTTACCACCCTTTATTTATTTATTTACTAATTTTAAACAGCTGCTTTACCATTTAATGTGTTTTGTATAAAAATACCTTGAATTTTACTGTTCAGGCTGCCTTGTATTTTGCAAGTTTGAACTGGCGCTAAGTGTGTGTTCTGTCAGGCCTTCATATAACACACCTTTATTCATATATATATATATATATATATATATATTGTGAGGGGGTTAACTCGGTAGCGGGTGTGTGTGACCCCCTGGTTGGGCTCCCCACACAAAAACAGGGCCAGCAGACGGAGGTTGTGGTTTTCAAAATCAAAAGGTGCGGTTTATTTCTCTATTTACAGTGACAAAAACACAGCAAAGCAAAAAGAAACATAAACAAAATAAATCCTGGTCAGTTTGACCTCTGACTAAACATGCAGGTTTCCTAAACTAACAACTGGGATCAGCCTGGTGCTGTCCTAGTCCCTAAGTCCCTGGTTTAGTAAAAGTCCAAACAAATAGCCACACAGGCTTTGCCTCACAGGTCTGGTTCCAGGCATGAGCTCACACCTAATGAATCTGGGAGTTCTTATAGAGGCCTAAATGAGCTGACAAGCTTCAGCTGGTCTCATCAACTCCCTGCCTCACGACGCCCAGCACTCTCCCTAGAGGTATGAGTCATTCATGAGCCCACTAGCCTCAGCTGGGCTTCATCAACTCCCTAGTTGTATAAGTCGGCATAAAGCCTGAATCTGGGAGAAATATATCTACCCCCCTGGATGCAACCAGGTGACTTTACCTTCCTGCTGTCACATACCCCCCCCTCTTGTTTTAACCTTGGGGTTGGAACACCAGCAATCAGGCATTCATGTACTCGAGACAAAGCATCCACATTCCCCATTTGAACGCCAGGGAGATGCTTTACTGTGAAGTTGAATTCCTGTAGGGCCAGGAACCACCTATTCACTCTTCTATTTGTCTCCTTGTTTTGAGCCATCCACTTTAACGGAGCGTGATCCGTAACCATGTCAAAGTGCCTACCTAGCAGATTTGATTATAGGACCTACCAAATCCATTGCGATTCTCTCAAACGGGACCTCAATGATGGGTAGAGGGACCAGCGGGCTACGGAAATGTGGCATCGGGGCCAACCTCTGACACACAGGGCAGGAGGAACAATAATTTTCTATGTCCTTCATCACCCCAGGCCAATAGAATCTCTGTAATACCCTCTCTCGGGTTTTCTCTGTCCCCAGATGACCTCCAAGAATGTGCCCATGGGCCAACTCCAACACCAACTTCCTGTAAGGTTTGGGCACCACAAGCTGCTCAACGGTTTCTTCTGCCCTTTTTGCCACCCGATACAGTAGGTCCTTCTCTACGCTGAAGTATGGGTAAGTGCAGGTATTATCTGGGTTCACTAACTCGCCATCTATTTCCACTACGTTTTCCCGTGCCTTTATTAGGGCGGGGTCTTTCAACTGTTCTGTGGCAAAGTTTTCCCTGTGAACCTCAAGATCAGAAAACTCCACAGACGGTAGGTTTTCGTCTGAGGAGGTGGGCTCCTCTCCAGTTTCTTGAGTCTCCCCTGCCAATACTGACAAGGGAAATTCTGGAGAGTCCTCACCACTCTCAGAGGAGTTCTGGCTATCACATTCCTGGTACATAGGGGCACCAGTGGGGGGCTCAGGATCATCCCACAGTTCCCAGAACTTCGGAAAATCCCTTCCCACAATGGCGTCATACGGTAACTGAGATACTAAGCCCACTGGATGAGAGAGGGTACCTTTGGGGGTCTCGAAACACACTGTAGTCACTGGATACTCTCGGGTGTCCCCATGCACACAAATAACAGCTACCTTGCTATTCCCAGAGACCTCTGTTTTAACTAATTCAGCCTTTATCAGGGTCACAAGGCTACCTGAATCCAGTAATACCACAACATTTCTACCATTAATACACATTTTGCATAAATGTTTCTCAGTTCCCCGAATGGCAGTGCATGCGACTGTCGCACACAGCGACTGACGTCTGTCCATCAGAAAGTCACATTGCATGGGTTCCTCCACAATCGGGCAATTTGCTGCAATATGTCCCGCTTGCCGGCAGCGGTAGCAAACAATCCATTTGGCTGCCTCTTGAGCCCCTGACTTCCCAGGCTGTTCTCGCCAAACTTTGGGTAGAGCTCCCACCCTCTCACTCTCTCCACCCTCACCCCTTGGAATCCTCTTATCCGCCCCTGGGGATGGTCTGGTCTTAGGGTGGAAAGTCCGAGAGTCTCTGGAAGAGGCCGTCAGGTTCTCTGTAGCCAAGTATTTCTCTACACGATCCACAAGACCACCGGCCGTCTCTGGGTCTCCATGGCTTACCCACTTTTGGATGGCAGTAGGAAGAGCTCTCAAAAACCGATCCATTACAACACGTTCCACAATCTCTGGTGCGGACAAAGTCTCTGGCTGTAGCCACTTCCTGCTCAGGTGAATGAGATCATACATTTGAGACCTGGGGGGTTTTCCAAGCTGGAAAGTCCAGTTATGCACACGCTGAGCCCGGACAGCCAGGGTGACACCCAGCCTTGCCAATATTTCAGCTTTTAGCATCACATAGTCTTTTGCTTGGTCAGGCTCTAGGTCATAGTAAGCCTTCTGCGATTCACCAGTTAACAGAGGAGCCACCAGTCCAGCCCACTGCTCCTCAGGCCACTTTTCTCTTTCAGCGGTCCTTTCAAATGTGGTCAAAAATACCTCTGGATCATCCTCTCCAGTCATTTTTGTCAATAAACGACTCACCCCAAAGGACGCGGTATTAGTGGGACGGCTTTCCTCACTGGTCTGCGGACGTTGCTGCATTACTGCTTCCATTTGTTGTAGTCTCTGCTCTTGCTTCTGCAACAGGTCTATGAAGCGGGCCTCAGATTGCTGCTGGGCTTGTTGATGAGCTTGCTGCTGGGCTGCAAGGCTCCTTTGCAAACCTGCATTTGTCTGCTGTTGATTGGCATTTGCTAGAGCCAGCTGTTTCAGTATCTCCTCCATGCTGGCTTAAAAAAAACTGCCACTGGTTCTCCACCAACTGTGAGGGGGTTAACTCGGTAGCGGGTGTGTGTGACCCCCTGGTTGGGCTCCCCACACAAAAACAGGGCCAGCAGACGGAGGTTGTGGTTTTCAAAATCAAAAGGTGCGGTTTATTTCTCTATTTACAGTGACAAAAACACAGCAAAGCAAAAAGAAACATAAACAAAATAAATCCTGGTCAGTTTGACCTCTGACTAAACATGCAGGTTTCCTAAACTAACAACTGGGATCAGCCTGGTGCTGTCCTAGTCCCTAAGTCCCTGGTTTAGTAAAAGTCCAAACAAATAGCCACACAGGCTTTGCCTCACCGCACAGGGGTTCACTCTCCCTAGACAGTCCACACAGGTCTGGTTCCAGGCATGAGCTCACACCTAATGAATCTGGGAGTTCTTATAGAGGCCTAAATGAGCTGACAAGCTTCAGCTGGTCTCATCAACTCCCTGCCTCACGACGCCCAGCACTCTCCCTAGAGGTATGAGTCATTCATGAGCCCACTAGCCTCAGCTGGGCTTCATCAACTCCCTAGTTGTATAAGTCGGCATAAAGCCTGAATCTGGGAGAAATATATCTACCCCCCTGGATGCAACCAGGTGACTTTACCTTCCTGCTGTCACAATATATATATATATATATATATTATAGTTATCTCTTTTAAATAAATGCTCTTTACCTTGCATTTAGTCCAAATTCTCTAGGGGTGGCAGCAGTATATTTGAGAAACACTGAGTGCTGTTAGGTAAAATAAAGTTCATGTCACTTTAAAAAACAGGCAGTGTATAATGCTGACACAATCTCTCCACTCCCCCTCACTGAAGGAGACTCACCAGGACGTCTCTCTCAAGCGCTGAGGCATACAGCAATGATTTTCCTGGCTTACAGGGCTTTTCTAGCCACGCTAGTTCACGCCCCCAGCGCCGCCCACAGTGCCGCCCCCCTCCGTGACGTCATCGCAATTCGACAGAAAGCACGGAGGGGGCGGCCAGCACGCTCCTAAGGAGCCTAGCAGCATGGAGCATGAGAGGAGACAGCATCACCACAGCCCTGTATGTAAGCTCCTATAGCTCAATATGCCCGCATAGCTCATGCACCTTGAGCGTCCAGTGTTCTAAAAGGATGTTACCTTTAGTATTCTGGACCTTCCAGTCCCAGGAGAGGCTTGAACCTGGGTGGGTGGGTTCGGCAGGGGGGTTTGTTCTGGTTGTTTTGTTGTTTTTCGTGATTCTGGTGGTCTGGTCGTCCGACCAAAAAAAAGGAACAAGGGCAAGGGAGGAGGGGCCCCCTATTTATCAGCTAAAAGAAGGTGGTACTGGGAGACCGGAGGAAGGGGTTAACCCATAGTGTGCTGACGTGAGGCTGGCCAGGAAATAAAATATTCCATGAACCCAACATGCCTCTCAGTAAATAGCTTGGGGTGTCTACTTTCCAAAATGGGGTCATTTGGGGGTGGGGTTTTGTGCTATTTTGGCATTTTATGGCCTTCAAAACTGTGATAGATAGTGAGGAGTGAAATCAAAAATTTACGCCCTTAGAAATCCTGAAGGCGGTGGTTTTTGGGGCCCCGTACGCGGCTAGGCTCCCAAAAAGTCCCACACATGTGGTATCCCCGTACTCAGGAGAAGCAGCAGAATGTATTTTGGGGTGCAATTCCACATATAACCATGGCATGTGTGAGTAATATATCATTTAGTGACAACTTTTTGTAAATTTTTTTTTCTTTTTGTCATTATTCAATCATTTGGGACCAAAAAAAAAAATATTCAATGGGCTCAACATGCCTCTCAGCAATTTCCTTGGGGTGTCTACTTTCCAAAATGGGGTAATTTGGGGGGGTTTTGTACTGCCCTGCCATTTTAGCACCTCAAGAAATGAGATAGGCAGTCATAAATTTAAAGCTGTGTAAATTCCAGAAAATGTACCCTAGTTTGTAAACGCTATAACTTTTGCGCAAACCAATAAATATACGCTTATTGACACTTTTTTTTACTAAAGACATGTGGCTGAATACATTTTGGCCTAAATGTATGACTAAAATTGAGTTTATTCGATTTTTCTTATAACAAAAAGTAGAAAATATCATTTTTTTTCAAAATTTTCGGTCTTTTTCCGTTTATATCGCAAAAAATAAAAATCGCAGAGGCAATCAAATACCATTAAAAGAAAGCTCTATTTGTGGGAAGAAAAGGACGCAAATTTCGTTTGGGTACAACATTGCATGTCCGTACAATTTCCAGTTAAAGCAGTGCAGTGCAAAATTCTGAAAACAAATCTGGTCCTTTAGCTACCAAATGGTCCGGGGCTTAAGTGGTTAAACGCAGCCACTGTGCCCAAACACCACCAGTTTTCCTCCTCAAATGCAGCTAGTTTTCCCCCAAATACAGCCAGTTTGTCCCCAAATGCCAACAGTTTGTCCCCAAATACAGCCAGTTTCCCCCCAAATACAGCCAGTTTGTCCCCAAATGCCAACAGTTTGTCCCCAAATACAGCCAGTTTCCCCCCAAATACAGCCAGTTTGTCCCCAAATGCAGCCAGTTTCCCCCAAATGCAGCCAGTTTGTCCCCAAATGCAGCCAGTTTGTCCCCATATACAGCCAGTTTCCCCCCAAATGCAGCCAGTTTCCCCCCAAATGCAGCCAGTTTGTCCCCAAATGCAGCCAGTTTGTTCCCATATACAGCCAGGTTGTCCCCAAATACAGCAAGTTTGTCCCCAAATGCAGCCAGTTTGTCCCCAAATGCAGCCAGTTTGTTCCCATATACAGCCAGGTTGTCCCCAAATACAGCAAGTTTGTCCCCAAATGCAGCCAGTTTCCCCCCAAATGCAGCCAGTTTCCCCCCAAATACAGCCAGTTTGTCCCCAAATGCAGCCAGTTTCCCTGAAAATACAGCCAGTTTGTCCCCGAAATGCAGCCAGTTTCCCCCGAAATGCAGCCAGTTTGTCCCCAAATGCAGTCAGTTTGTCCCCAAATGCAGCCAGTTTGTCCCCAAATACAGCCAATTTGTTCCCAAATGCAGCCAGTTTGTCCCCAAATGCAGCCAGTTTCCACCCAAATGCAGGCAGTTTGTCCCCAATTGCAGCCAGTTTGTCCCCAAATACAGCCAGTTTCCCCCCAAATACAGCCAGTTTCCCTCCAAATACAGCCAGTTTCCCCCCACATACAGACAATTTGTTCCCATATGCACCCAGTTTGTCTCCAAATGCAGCCAGTTTGTCCCCAAATATAGCCAGTTTGTTCCCAAATACAGCCAATTTGTCCCCAAATGCAGCCAGTTTGTCCCCAAATGCAGCCAGTTTGTCCCCAAATACAGCCAATTTGTCCCCAAATGCAGCCAGTTTGTCCCCAAATGCAGCCAGTTTGTCCCCAAATGCAGCCAGTTTCCACCC
>CM055127.1:206236750-206568916 GCA_029206835.1 Rana muscosa | reverse complement strand
GCCACAGCAGCAGGCATTGGTAATACAGGGGAAGGAACATCTCCTTCCCCACATGCAGGGGCTTCCACCCAGGGTGCAGTTTCCCAGAATCCATGGGTGATCCCTCTTTTATGCTTCGGGGTGCGGACAACAGGGTTTTGTCCCATCACTTCCTAGAAAATAGTTCATCTACCTCAAAATCATCTCCCACATCAGAAGACGACTCCAAATCGGAGGTATCATACTCCTCTGCCGGCAGGTAGTTTTTGGTCGACATTGATTCATTGTCTCTTAAAAGTTCCCGCGGGTCAGACACCCAAGCGTCCCCTATGGTACGGACACTGAGCCTCTTCCCTTTCCCCGGCAAACTTTTTACTGACATGGCCCCAGCCTCCTTACCGTGGCCTGGCATGGATCTCCTGGAGGTCCCACCGGGTTGGAGCTCCGGCTCAGGTAGGCGCTGTGGTGTACCCCGACCGCAGCCGCGGGAGGCTTTCACATAGCCCACTCTCCACTTGGGAGGTGGAAGGGAAGTCTCGGTAGCGACAGAGGCAGCATCCGCCGGCTTCTCTGTCTCCGGTCTCGCAGCAACCAGAACCTCGAGCTTGACTTCCTTCTCGGTCACAGTGGTGCACGTGGGGGTGGTTGTGGAAACGCAGGTTTCCTCCTCTAGAGTGGTGGCGCCTGTTAAGCAATTCACCCGATATGGCCGGGGGTTTTCCATAGGCTGCTCCACCTCAAAGAGGAACTCTCCACATCTGGTACATCTCCCGAAAGGTCGGAGGTGCACCACCAGTCCCTGGCACGCGGGACAGATCATCCCCAAGACCTCAGCATCTCGGCATGTATACAGTGCAAAGCGGCCCGAGGCTTCAACTGAAAACCCTGTATCTGTCAAAGGGGCAGCCAGTGAGGCAAGGTCCATGGTGGAAGTAGACACCGAACTCCATGGAACAGCAGACATGTTGTTCACTCACTTTTCCAGCACACACTGTCTACTTAGCACCAAGGTCACCACGTGCAACTCACGATATGTTGGGGCTCCTCCCCTTTTCTTCCCGTTGCACGCAACTCGCAGGCTTTTCTTGTTGAGACATGCCCACAAACTACGCAGCCAGAAATAGAGTTTAGGCCTGTACTTCCATTACTCACATCACTGGCGCAGTTCAAAATTCACCAAAATGTCCGACCTCCTCGGAACCACACGGGGAAACAAAGTCCAACTTCTGGGGGGGTATAGCTGTAGAATCCCGGACGAGCCCCCACGTGTAGCACACAGACCCTTTTCCCTAGCTTTGGCTCACTTGCAGGAAAAAGGCACACCGTACTATATGCCTGCACCCTCCTGGTTGAGGAGGTTGAGCGGTGTTATGTATTTGGGTCCCACAGCTAGGTTCTTCCATCAGTTGGTTCTCATCTCCTAGGATATAGGGACAAGTCTCTGTTATCCCCCAAGAAAATTCCACACCACTTTAAACTCCAACATTGAGTTTATTTTCTCAATGCTCAGCAGATAGGAAAGGGTAGATAAGAGACAGGACAGCAAGGTTTTGGGAGGTTAGTCCAGGCACAAATGGATATCACAATCGCTACTCTATCCCAGGGTAGGTTTTGCTCACCCAGATAGTCTCCTACAAGTGGATCCTAGCAGCCGAAGTGATGCTCGGACGTTTGATCAGGTTCTTTTTCCTAGATGCGATCGGGAGACTCTCTGCCACAGAGTCTATCGGAACAACGAACATCTTAGCTTTGGTACATAAGGACAGGTGCCAGCAGCAGCACATTACTAGGCCCTTGGTGGATAGATGAATCCCTCCAGAAATTTACCGGGCCCCTTCCTTCACCGTGAACTCTCTTAGAAGCGGGCTCCCTCGCGAGGGACACCCTGGGATTCCTCTTCCCAGAAGTGGGCTCCAGCTAAAGGTGCTGGGTCCAGTGTTGAAGATGCAGCCCCAGGGCTAAAGGTGCCTGGGACTGATGCACATGTGGCCCCATGGCCTGGAGGGCCATGCACCACGCACCTGGACTCCGACTCCTCTCCTCCTCCGAAGACCCCTCCCAGGCGGCGGCTGCCCCTTATGTATCCTCTCCCAGCATGCACAGCAGGCCAAACACGCCCACTGTACCGCTGCCGAGAGAGGACACCCCAAGGCACAGCACTAATACCAGTGGTTCAACCCTGACCCCCTATAGCAGTGCCACCTACAGGCCACAGGGAACTGCACACCAGTATACCACCTGGAAATAAAATAGCACAACCTATAAATTGAGAATGGTCTGAGCCCAACTACTATCTCAGACCAGCCCCTAAATTTGGGTATATTGCACCCCTAAATGGGGTGGGCGCTACACATACACTAAAATCATTTTTACCACACACAAGCAAAACATAACTGAAAGTGTAACTCCACTTTTGTTGAGAATTTATTTTTTTCCCTCTGGGTGACATTGCAGGGATTATAACAACCTTTGTTGCAGATTTCTACCCTTTGTTATTCTGAAGAAATTCATGTGTGTTTGTCTGTGCCTCTGGCCTGAGTGGGTCTAATGGGAGTGGTTTCATAATTATCAGTCAGCTGTGGCAGGGCACTAATGAGCAAATCTGATGGGCCTGCATCCCTTTAAACGTGTTCCTATTGGGAATATCTCACCAAAAATGACATTTTTGTTGCAGGGAATGCCTGAAATCTAACTTGAATCTCAGGGCAGACATCTGGGAGAATTGGTGAGCCAATCACACAAGCAGAAAAATATGTTTCTGGGGAGTGGTTAGTACACACTCTGTGTACAGAACACCTCCATGTAGCCATATTGCTTTGCATTTATAGAAAATTACAGCGGCTGCAGATTGAAAAGCAAAGGTAATTTTTAATAACATTCAATTATAATATGACTTGTATCCCAATTGTACAAGCTATATTATTTTTTCTTTACTTGCTATTTTTTCCCCCACAAAAAAGTTCCCCCTTTAAAAAATCCTGCTAAATTCCTATTAAGTCTTTGTTCACATGGGGCCTACTAAAGCGTACACCTGTGAAGGGACATGTTTAGCCACAGGGAGCTGCACAGGTGTTCTGTGAACCCCCGTGCAGGCAGTAGGGATGAGCGAACAATTTGGGTTGTTCGCGGCAAATTCGAAAAGCCGCGGAACACCCTGTAAAAGTCTATGGGAGAAATCTAAAGTGCTAATTTTAAAGGCTTATATGCAAGTTATTGTCATAAAAAGTGTTTGGGGACCCGGGTCCTGCCCCAGGGGACATGTATCAATGCAAAAAGAAGTTTTAAAAACATCTGTTTTTTCGGGAGCAGTGATTTTAATAATGCTTAAAGTCAAACAATAAAAGTGAAATATTCCTTTAAATTTCGTACCTAGGGGGTGTGTATAGTATGCCTGTAAAGTAGCACTTGTTTCCCGTGCTTAGAACTGTCCCTGCACAAAGTATCATTTCTGAAGGAAAAAAAGGCAGTACTCGCGGCTATAATGAATTGTCGGCTCCCGGCGATATAAAGAAAAGTAATTGAAAGTCATTGATAAAAAAAAAAAATGCGTGGGGGTCCCCCCGAATTCAATTACCAGGCCCTTCAGGTCTGCTGTGGATATTAAGGGGAACCCTGCGTCAAATTAAAAAAAAAATTACGTGGGGATCCCCCCAAATATCCATACCAGACCCTTTATCCGAGCACGCAAACTGGCAGGCCCCCCTCCTGAACCGTACCAGGCCACATGCCCTCAACATGGAGAGTATGCTTTGGGGGTCTGTGACCCCTCAAAGCACTATGTCCCCATGTTGATGGGGACAAGGGCCTCATCCCCACAACCCTTGCCCGGTGGTTGTGGGGGTCTGTGGGTGGGGGGCTTATTGGAATCTAATCTAATTTAACAAAGGGGACCCCCAGATCCCGCCCCCTATGTGAATTGGTAAGGGGTACATTGTACCCCTACCATTTCACGAAGAAAGTGTAATTTAAAAAAAAAAAAAACACACAGACACCTTGGAAAAGTCCTTTATTAAAAATAAAAAAATAAAAACCCATTCCAGCGATGTAATCCAATGTCCCGCGGCGATCCGATGTCCAGCGCTGCAGTCTCCACTTGAAACGTCATTGGCTGAGCAGACCTACACTGCGGAGGAAGTTCCCCATCAGGTCCACTCAGCCAATGACGTAGGCGGGGTCTGAGGTACGAGGGGGTGGGGGTGCCCTCGTATCTCAGACCCTGCCTACGTCATTGGCTAAGCAGACCTGATGGGGAACTTCCTCTTCAGTGTAAAAAAATGAATAGACCCGCCCCTTCTCACGTTCCCCATTAGGAGCTGACCTGATGGGGAACGTGAGAAGGGGCAGGTCTATTCATTTTTTAACACTGAAGAGGAAGTTCCCCATCAGGTCCGCTTAGCCAAGATGTAGGCGGGGTCTGAGATACGAGGGCGCCCCCGCCCCCTCGTACCTCAGACCCCGCCTACGTCATTGGCTGAATGGACCTGATGGGGAACTTCCTCCACAGTGTAGGTCCGCTCAGCCAATGAATTTTCGAGTGGAGACTGCAGCGCTGGACATCGGATCGCCGCGGGACATTGGATTACATCGCTGGAATGTGTTTTTTATTTTTTTATTTTTAATAAAGGACTTTTCCAAGGTATTTGTGTGTTTTTTTTACATTTTTTTTACACTTTCTTTGTGAAATGGCAGGGGTACAATGTACCCCTTACCAATTTACATAAGGGGAGGGCGGGATATGGGGGTCCCCTTTGTTAAAGGGGTCTTCCAGATTCCGATAAGCCTCCTGCCCGCAGACCCCCACAACCACCGGGCAAAGGTTGTGGGGTTGAGGCCCTTGTCCCCATCAACATGGGGACATCCTCCCCATGTTGAGGGCATGTGGCCTGGTACGGTTCAGGAGGGGGGGGCGCTCTCTCGTTCCCCCTATTTTCCTGCGACCTGCCAGGTTGCGTGCTCGGATAAAGGGTCTGGTATGGATTTTTGGGGGAACTCCACACCATTTTTTTTTTAATTTGGGATGGAGTTCCCCTTAAAATCCATACCAGACCTGAAGGGTCTAGTTTGGATATTTGGGGGGAACCCCACGTATTTTTTTTTACATTTGATGCAGGGTTCCCCTTAATATCCATACCAGACCTGAAGGGCCTGGTAATTGAATTTGGGGGGACCCCTACGCATTTATAATTTTTTTTTATCAATTACTTTTCTCTGTATTGCTGGAAGCCGACATTATAGCCGCGAGTGGTTTTAAATGGCTTTTTTTCCTTCAGAAATTACATTTTGTGCAGGGACAGTTCTAAGCAAGGGAAACAAGCGCTGCTTTACAGGCATACTATACACCCCCCCCCCCCCCCCAGGTACGAAATTTAAAGGAATATTTCACTTTTTATTGTTTCACTTTATGCACTATTAAAATCACTGCTCCCGAAAAAACTGCAGTTTTTAAAACTTTATTTTGCATTGATACATGTCCCCTGAGGCAGGACCCCTTTTTAGGACAATAACTTGCATATTAGCCTTTATAATTAGCACTTTAGATTTGGAACATTCGAGTCCATTGTATTTAATAGGGTTCTAAAGTTCACGCAAACTTTAGGTCTGTTCGCAGGTTCTGGTGCGAACCGAACAGGGGGGTGTTCGGCTCATCCCTAATGGCAAGCTGCAGTTTATAAAGAAAGAAACATACTGTACTTTCTTTCTGAAATATGCAAATCACTTTTGGGCACCAGTTCACAAAAAGATATTATAGAACTGAAGAAAGTGCAGAGAAGGGAAACCAAACTGAGGTATGGAGAAGTTCAACTTCAGCTATAAGGAAAGATTAGTTGAATTGAACTTACTTTCTCTTGATAAGAGACAATTAAGGGTGAATATGACGATGATGGAAGTGCAAGAGGTGGATACAGTTGGCCCACACCTGACTGGGGGGTGTGGCTGATTATGGCAGAGTGAGAGTGAGACATGCAGTGCTGGGTGTCCTGACAGTGCTCTCCTGAGAAGCACTAGTGGAAGTGCTGAGATAGACTGGACCGGAGAATCAGGCGGCCCATCCCGGGGCATGAGAAACAGATAGGAGGGTTGAGCACTCCCTCCCATCCATACCCCACACGCCTGCAGTTTTAATCTGGTGGTGGCGTGAGCCCGTTGAGCGGTGGACTGAACGGTGCAGCTATTAACAAGGAAGCTGGGATAGACACACGCTATCAACGGTCAGTGGGGAGACAGCCGAAGCAGACCCGTCAGACGCGACAAGTAAAGAAGCGAGTGAAGGAGCGGGTGAAAGAGCAATTGGTGGTACAACACTGCATGTCAGATGAGAGGCGAATAGCGGTGAGCGAAGCATCTCCCTCAGTAGCTTTGTTACCAGTAGTGATGAGCCGAACACCCCCGGGTTCGGTTCGCACCAGAACCCGCGAACGGACCGAAAGTTCGAACGAACATTAGAACCCTATTAAATACAATGGATGCGAACGTTCGAATTCTAAAGTGCTAATTATAACAACTATTATGCATGTTATTGTCATAAATAGGGTTTGGGAACCCGGGTTGTGCACCAGGGGACATGTATCAATGCAAAAAGAAGTTTTAAAAACGGTCGTTTTTCGGGAGCAGTCATTTTAATGATGCATAAAGTGAAAAAAAAAAAGTCAAATATTCCTTTAAATATCGTACCTGGGGGGTGTCTAAAGTATGCCTGTGAAGTGCCACGTGTTTCCCGTGTTTAGAACTGTCCCTGCACAAAATGACACTTCTAAAGGAAAAAAAAGCCATTTAAAACTGCTTGCGGCTTTAATGTAATGTCTGGTCCCGGTAATATGGATGAAATTCTTTAAGAAAAATGGCATAGCTACCCCATGACCCCCCCCCCTACCCCAGCCCATTACCAGCCCCTTTGGGTCTTGTATGGATATTAAGGGGAACCCCGCACATAAAATAAAAAAGGCCCTATATACTCTGAACAGCCGTATACAGGCGGTGCATACAAGACAGGGACTGTAGGTTTGTTCTTATGTAGAATGTGTTTGTAATTTTGAACAGGTACATTGTTGAAGTGTAGCTCCAGCCCAAAAATCTATTTTTAAACTTTTTGGGAAACATAGGTAAGGGTTATCACCCCTGTAACATTTGTTTTGCTGTCTGTGCCCCTGTTCAGAACATTTCACCTCACTTTCCGTCCCAATGACAACTGTTTTTGAAATGTGGTGTTTTTCTTGAAACAAGGATTGCTGATAAAGCATCAGTACAGATGAGACCCCTTTCTCCCATATTTATTCTTACAGGAGAGAATTTTCCTTTCTAGGGGTAGATTTCCTCTCACTTCCTGTTGTCTTCTTTCGTTTGCAAGTAGGAGTCGTTTGTAAGTTGGATGTTTGAAAGTAGGGACCTGCCGTATATACTCTGCAGAAATAGGCCCCTTAGTTGTTGGTGTTGGCACAACACTGTAAGCACTCAGTTACTCTTGGTTGGTGCTGGAACGCCCTGCTGTCAACTATTATATCAGGAATTTTAATTACATATAATTGTTGAACAGTGGTAGTAAAAATTGGGGCTTTGATGGTGGTGCTGGTGCCACAACACTGTAAGCCCTGACAGTTACTCTTGGTGGGTGCAGCAATGGGCCCTGCTGTGAATTATTAGATCAAGAATTGTAATTACATGCCCCTTTTGAACAGGGGCTGAAAAATTGGGCCTTTCGTGGTGGTGGTGGTGGTGGCGTTGCCACAAGACTGTAAGCCCTCAGAGTTACTCTTGGTGGGTGCAGCAATGGACCCTGCTGTGAATTATTAGATCAAGAATTGTAATTGCATGCCCCTGTTGAACAGGGGCTGAAAAATTGGGCCTTAGGCACTGGTGGCACAACACTACAACCCCTCACAGATACTGTACTTGGAGCACAGCAATGAGCCCTGTTGCAAAGTATTGCTTCAAAAATTGTAATGACACGCCCCTGTTAAACAGGGGCTGAAAAATTGGGCCTTAGGCACTGGTGCCACAACACTCCAACCCCTCACAGATACTGTACTTGGAGCACAGCAATGAGCCCTATGGCAAATTATTGCTAAAAAAATTGTAATTACACGCCCCTGTAAAACAGGGGCTGAAAAATTGGGCCTTAGCCACTGGTGGCGGCACCCATAAACAAAAATGATCTTCCAAGCTATCATCATCAATCGTATCATTGAGGACTCGGAGGAGGAGGATAGCCAGTCAACATAACAGCACAGGCACTCAGCATCAGCATCAGTCTTGAAGGGATGTGACATGTTAAAATCAATTAGTCTGTTATATCAGCATCAGGTGTGTGGTAGCTGGTGGTGATCCAAGACTGGTTCATCTTGATGAAAGTCAGTCGATCAACCGAGTCGGTGGACAGGCGCACCCTGTGATCCGTGACAAATCCTCCAGCAGCACTGAATGTGCGTTCCGAAAGAACGCTGGATGCAGGACAGGCCAGTAGCTCAATTGCATACTGTGCAAGCTCTGGCCAGTGATCCATCCTCAAGACCCAGTAAGCCAGAGGATTTTCGGTGGGAAAGGTGTCCAAGTCTGACCTTGCCCCTAGATATTCCTGCACCATGTTTATCAGACGCTGGCGATGGTTGCTGGAACCGATCATACTTTGGGGCTGCGGACTAAAGAATTGTCTGAACGCATCGGTCAGACGGCCACCTTCCCCACCGCTCCTTCTTTGACTGGCCGAAGCCTCAGCAACTCGTTGTCCAGGACCAGGAGTTTGTAACCTCCCAGTCTCTGGGAACGCGTTGCACAGACCTTTCTGCAAGGCCTCCCGGAGTTGTCTCATCCTCTGCTCCCTCTGCGACGGTAACATAAGGTCCGCAACCTTACCCTTGTACCGTGGATCAAGGAGAGTGGCCAGCCAGTAATGGTCCCTCTCCTTGATCCGAAGAATACGAGGATCCTTCCGCAGACTTTGCAGGATCAGGGAGGCCATGCAGCGTAGGTTTGCTGAGGCATTCGCTCCGGAGTCCTCTGGGTCACTAAGGACGACATGATCCGCAGCCACCTCCTCCCAGCCACGTACAAGTCCACTGGTTTCTTGGGACTGTAAATCATCCCTAAAAGACTGCTGCTGATGATGCTGAGTGCCAGCCTCCACCTCCATGCTGACACAATCCTCCTCCTCCTCCTCCTCCTCCTCCTCCTCTTCCTGTGCGATGGGTGGGACAGAAGGAACACTGTCTGGGTAAAGGGGGCCTTGAGAGGCAAGGAAGTCCTCCTCTTCCTGCCTCTGTTCTGCCTCAAGTGCCCTGTCCATTATTCCACGCAGCGTGTGCTCCAACAGGTGGACAAGAGGTACAGTGTCACTGATGCATGCACTGTCACTGCTCACCATCCTCGTGGCCTCCTCAAATGGTGCCAGGACAGTGCATGCATCCCTGATCATGCCCCACTGGCGTGGAGAAAAAAAACCAAGCTCCCCTGACCCTGTCCTGGTGCCGTAGTCGCACAGGTACTCATTGATGGCCCTCTGCTGCGTGTGCAGCCGCTGCAGCATGGCCAACGTTGAGTTCCACCTGGTGGGCATGTCACATATAAGGCAGTTCTTGGGCAGGTTCAACTCCTTTTGCAGCTCAGCCAGGCGAGCACTGGCATTATAAGATCTGCGGAAATGCACACAGACTTTCCTGGCCTGCCTCAGGACATCCTGTAAGCCCGGGTACCTGCCCAAGAACCGCTGCACCACCAGGTTAAGGACGTGAGCCACACAGGGCACATGGGTCAGTTGTCCCTGTCGGAGGGCGGAGAGGAGGTTGGTGCCATTGTCGCAAACCACCATTCCTGGCTTAAGCTGGCGTGGCGTCAACCACCTCTCGGCCTGGCCCTGCAGAGCAGACAGGACCTCTGCCCCAGTGTGGCTTCTGTCCCCCAAACACACCAGCGCAAGCACGGCATGGCATCTATTTGCCTGCGTACTTGCGTAGCCCCGTGAACGGCTACGGAGCACCGCTGGTTCATAGGACAAACCACAGGAAGAGGCCATGGAGGAAGAAGAAGAGGAGGGGGTGGAGGAGAGAGGTGTGTCACAACCAGTAGTAGCATTTTGGAGGCGTGGCGGTGGGACAACCTCCAACACTACTGCACCTTGTCCTGCATCCTTCCCAGCTGCCAAAAGAGTGACCCAATGGGCCGTGAAAGAAAGGTAACGTCCCTGTCCATGCCTGCTGGACCATGAGTCAGCGGTAATATGCACCTTACCGCTGACCGCCCTGTCCAGCGAGGCCAAGACATTGCCTTCCACATGCCGGTAGAGAGCCGGAATAGCCTTCCGTGAGAAAAAGTGGCGTTTGGGAACCTGCCACTGAGGAACCGCACATTGCACAAACTCACGGAAGGGGGCCGAGTCTACCAACTGAAAAGGCAGCAGTTGAAGCGCTAGCAATTTAGCCAAGCTAGCATTCAACCGCTGGGCATGTGGATGGCTGGGAGTGAACTTCTTTCGACGGTCCAGCAGCTGGGGCAGGGAAATTTGCCTGCTAGAATCGGACGTCGGTGTACTGCTAGCAGAGTGGCCGCAAGTACTTGGCTGTGACACACCTAATTCTACACCTTCATTCCTCTCAGTGCATGTTTCAGAGAGGACTGAAGTTATAGTGGGGTTGGAGATCCCAGCTGATGCGGTGCAAGGAGAGGTCCGCTTTGTTCTTTGGTGTGGGTCTTTGAGGTAGGCTTGCCAACGAGCTGCATGGCAGGTCAACATATGTCTGGTCAGGCATGTGGTACCCAAGCGGCTGATGTTTTGGCCACGCGATATACGCTTGAGACATATGTTGCAAACAGCAGCTGTGCGATCTGATGCACTAGCCTCAAAAAAGGCCCACACCAAAGAACTTTTTGAATGACGGGCAGAGGCAGCGCCCTGCACAGGCGGAGCTCTGCGGTGTGATTCCGTCGGTGTACTGCCCTTACGCTGGCCACCAAAGGGCATCCTGCCTCGTTGGAGATGTGCCTCCTCCTCATCCTCCTACTCCTCCTCTCTCCTATTAGGCACCCACGTGGAGTCAGTGACCTCATCATCCCCTCCCTCCTCATCACTGGAGCCAATCTGGCAGTATGCTGCAGCTGCTGGAACATGACTGCCAGATTGGTGTCCTTCTTGAGCATCCCCTCTGTCTGCTCTCACGCTACTGCCTTCCTCTAGCTGGGTTTCATCATCAGACCCTTCGAAACGCTGGGCATCCTCCTGGAGCATGTACCCAACACTGTGCTGAAACAGTTCGGGGGACTCCTCAGGAGGAGGACATGGTGGGTCTAGGGAAGGAGTGACTGATGATTTGTCTGACATTGATACCAGGGAAGACGACGCTTTGGCAGCTGCTTTTCCAGTACCCTGAGCCTGGGTGAGAGAGGATGAGGAGGAGGAGGAGGGCTTGGTCATCCACTCTACCAAGTCTTCGGCATGATGTGGCTCAACATGTCCAGCTGCCGAAAAGAAGGACAAGCGTGTCCCATGGCCATGTGCTGATGACAATGCACCGCGTCCACGACCAGCACTGTTGCCCCCAGACACAGAGCCTGCTTGCCCTCTTTTATTGCCTCCTGACTGTCTGCCTCTCCTTGTTTGCCTTCCAGACATTCTAATAGATGGCCTGCAGGGAGATGGGGAAAAAAGCAATAAGGGCTACCTTCAGGTGTCCTTCTCTGTCCCTTGAAACAAGGACTTTCACAGTGAAAGAAACTGACACTCTCCCTACCTACAGTTTTCTGTCCCTAGAAAAAATGTTTTTTTTAATCACAATATAGCACAAGGACAATTCACTCACTGTCCTTCCAGGTCCCTGGAAACAAGGACTTGCAGAGTGAAAGAAAAAAAACACTCTCCCTACCTACAGTTTTCTGTCCCTAGAAAAAATGTTTTTTTTAATCACAATATAGCACAAGGACAATTCACTCACTGTCCTTACAGGTCCCTGGAAACAAGGACTTGCAGAGTGAAATAAACTGACACTCTCCCTACCTACAGTTTTCTGTCCCTAGAATAAATGTTTTTTTTAAGCACAATATAGCACAAGGACAATTCACTCACTGTCCTTCCAGGTCCCTGGAAACAAGGACTTGCAGAGTGAAAGAAAAAAAACACTCTCCCTACCTACAGTTTTCTGTCCCTAGAAAAAATGTTTTTTTTAATCACAATATAGCACAAGGACAATTCACTCACTGTCCTTACAGGTCCCTGGAAACAAGGACTTGCAGAGTGAAATAAACTGACACTCTCCCTACCTACAGTTTTCTGTCCCTAGAATAAATGTTTTTTTTAAGCACAATATAGCACAAGGACAATTCACTCACTGTCCTTCCAGGTCCCTGGAAACAAGGACTTGCAGAGTGAAAGAAAAAAAACACTCTCCCTACCTACAGTTTTCTGTCCCTAGAAAAAATGTTTTTTTTAATCACAATATAGCACAAGGACAATTCACTCACTGTCCTTACAGGTCCCTGGAAACAAGGACTTGCAGAGTGAAAGAAAAAAAACACTCTCCCTACCTACAGTTTTCTGTCCCTAGAAAAAATGTTTTTTTTAATCACAATATAGCACAAGGACAATTCACTCACTGTCCTTACAGGTCCCTGGAAACAAGGACTTGCAGAGTGAAATAAACTGACACTCTCCCTACCTACAGTTTTCTGTCCCTAGAATAAATGTTTTTTTTAAGCACAATATAGCACAAGGACAATTCACTCACTGTCCTTACAGGTCCCTGGAAACAAGGACTTGCAGAGTGAAATAAACTGACACTCTCCCTACCTACAGTTTTCTGTCCCTAGAATAAATGTTTTTTTTAATCACAATATAGCACAAGGACAATTCACTCACTGTCCTTACAGGTCCCTGGAAACAAGGACTTGCAGAGTGAAAGAAAATAAACACTCTCCCTACCTACAGTTTTCTGTCCCTAGAATAAATGTTTTTTTTAAGCACAATATAGCACAAGGACAATTCACTCACTGTCCTTACAGGTCCCTGGAAACAAGGACTTGCAGAGTGAAATAAACTGACACTCTCCCTACCTACAGTTTTCTGTCCCTAGAATAAATGTTTTTTTTAAGCACAATATAGCACAAGGACAATTCACTCACTGTCCTTCCAGGTCCCTGGAAACAAGGACTTGCAGAGTGAAAGAAAAAAAACACTCTCCCTACCTACAGTTTTCTGTCCCTAGAAAAAATGTTTTTTTTAATCACAATATAGCACAAGGACAATTCACTCACTGTCCTTACAGGTCCCTGGAAACAAGGACTTGCAGAGTGAAATAAACTGACACTCTCCCTACCTACAGTTTTCTGTCCCTAGAATAAATGTTTTTTTTAAGCACAATATAGCACAAGGACAATTCACTCACTGTCCTTACAGGTCCCTGGAAACAAGGACTTGCAGAGTGAAAGAAAAAAAACACTCTCCCTACCTACAGTTTTCTGTCCCTAGAATAAATGTTTTTTTTAAGCACAATATAGCACAAGGACAATTCACTCACTGTCCTTACAGGTCCCTGGAAACAAGGACTTGCAGAGTGAAATAAACTGACACTCTCCCTACCTACAGTTTTCTGTCCCTAGAATAAATGTTTTTTTTAAGCACAATATAGCACAAGGACAATTCACTCACTGTCCTTCCAGGTCCCTGGAAACAAGGACTTGCAGAGTGAAAGAAAAAAAACACTCTCCCTACCTACAGTTTTCTGTCCCTAGAAAAAATGTTTTTTTTAATCACAATATAGCACAAGGACAATTCACTCACTGTCCTTACAGGTCCCTGGAAACAAGGACTTGCAGAGTGAAATAAACTGACACTCTCCCTACCTACAGTTTTCTGTCCCTAGAATAAATGTTTTTTTTAAGCACAATATAGCACAAGGACAATTCACTCACTGTCCTTACAGGTCCCTGGAAACAAGGACTTGCAGAGTGAAAGAAAAAAAACACTCTCCCTACCTACAGTTTTCTGTCCCTAGAAAAAATGTTTTTTTTTTAATCACAATATAGCACAAGGACAATTCACTCACTGTCCTTACAGGTCCCTGGAAACAAGGACTTGCAGAGTGAAAGAAAATAAACACTCTCCCTACCTACAGTTTTCTGTCCCTAGAATAAATGTTTTTTTTAAGCACAATATAGCACAAGGACAATTCACTCACTGTCCTTACAGGTCCCTGGAAACAAGGACTTGCAGAGTGAAATAAACTGACACTCTCCCTACCTACAGTTTTCTGTCCCTAGAATTAATGTTTTTTTTAAGCACAATATAGCACAAGGAGAATTCACTCACTGTCCTTCCAGGTCCCTGGAAACAAGGACTTGCAGAGTGAAAGAAAAAAAACACTCTCCCTACCTACAGTTTTCTGTCCCTAGAAAAAATGTTTTTTTTAATCACAATATAGCACAAGGACAATTCACTCACTGTCCTTACAGGTCCCTGGAAACAAGGACTTGCAGAGTGAAATAAACTGACACTCTCCCTACCTACAGTTTTCTGTCCCTAGAATTAATGTTTTTTTTAAGCACAATATAGCACAAGGAGAATTCACTCACTGTCCTTCCAGGTCCCTGGAAACAAGGACTTGCAGAGTGAAAGAAAAAAAACACTCTCCCTACCTACAGTTTTCTGTCCCTAGAAAAAATGTTTTTTTTAATCACAATATAGCACAAGGACAATTCACTCACTGTCCTTACAGGTCCCTGGAAACAAGGACTTGCAGAGTGAAATAAACTGACACTCTCCCTACCTACAGTTTTCTGTCCCTAGAATAAATGTTTTTTTTAATCACAATATAGCACAAGGACAATTCACTCACTGTCCTTACAGGTCCCTGGAAACAAGGACTTGCAGAGTGAAATAAACTGACACTCTCCCTACCTACAGTTTTCTGTCCCTAGAATAAATGTTTTTTTTAAGCACAATATAGCACAAGGACAATTCACTCACTGTCCTTACAGGTCCCTGGAAACAAGGACTTGCAGAGTGAAAGAAAAAAAACACTC
Source organism: Rana muscosa (assembly GCA_029206835.1). Lineage (NCBI taxonomy): Eukaryota > Metazoa > Chordata > Amphibia > Anura > Ranidae > Rana > Rana muscosa. Next base: position 206,553,940 of record CM055127.1, on the reverse strand, counting down.
TCCCTACCTACAGTTTTCTGTCCCTAGAAAAAATGTTTTTTTTTAAATCACAATATAGCACAAGGACAATTCACTCACTGTCCTTACAGGTCCCTGGAAACAAGGACTTGCAGAGTGAAAGAAAATAAACACTCTCCCTACCTACAGTTTTCTGTCCCTAGAATAAATGTTTTTTTTAAGCACAATATAGCACAAGGACAATTCACTCACTGTCCTTACAGGTCCCTGGAAACAAGGACTTGCAGAGTGAAATAAACTGACACTCTCCCTACCTACAGTTTTCTGTCCCTAGAATTAATGTTTTTTTTAAGCACAATATAGCACAAGGAGAATTCACTCACTGTCCTTCCAGGTCCCTGGAAACAAGGACTTGCAGAGTGAAAGAAAAAAAACACTCTCCCTACCTACAGTTTTCTGTCCCTAGAAAAAATGTTTTTTTTAATCACAATATAGCACAAGGACAATTCACTCACTGTCCTTACAGGTCCCTGGAAACAAGGACTTGCAGAGTGAAATAAACTGACACTCTCCCTACCTACAGTTTTCTGTCCCTAGAATAAATGTTTTTTTTAAGCACAATATAGCACAAGGACAATTCACTCACTGTCCTTCCAGGTCCCTGGAAACAAGGACTTGCAGAGTGAAAGAAAAAAAACACTCTCCCTACCTACAGTTTTCTGTCCCTAGAAAAAATGTTTTTTTTAATCACAATATAGCACAAGGACAATTCACTCACTGTCCTTACAGGTCCCTGGAAACAAGGACTTGCAGAGTGAAATAAACTGACACTCTCCCTACCTACAGTTTTCTGTCCCTAGAATAAATGTTTTTTTTAAGCACAATATAGCACAAGGACAATTCACTCACTGTCCTTACAGGTCCCTGGAAACAAGGACTTGCAGAGTGAAATAAACTGACACTCTCCCTACCTACAGTTTTCTGTCCCTAGAATAAATGTTTTTTTTAATCACAATATAGCACAAGGACAATTCACTCACTGTCCTTACAGGTCCCTGGAAACAAGGACTTGCAGAGTGAAAGAAAATAAACACTCTCCCTACCTACAGTTTTCTGTCCCTAGAATAAATGTTTTTTTTAAGCACAATATAGCACAAGGACAATTCACTCACTGTCCTTACAGGTCCCTGGAAACAAGGACTTGCAGAGTGAAATAAACTGACACTCTCCCTACCTACAGTTTTCTGTCCCTAGAATAAATGTTTTTTTTAAGCACAATATAGCACAAGGACAATTCACTCACTGTCCTTCCAGGTCCCTGGAAACAAGGACTTGCAGAGTGAAAGAAAAAAAACACTCTCCCTACCTACAGTTTTCTGTCCCTAGAAAAAATGTTTTTTTTAATCACAATATAGCACAAGGACAATTCACTCACTGTCCTTACAGGTCCCTGGAAACAAGGACTTGCAGAGTGAAATAAACTGACACTCTCCCTACCTACAGTTTTCTGTCCCTAGAATAAATGTTTTTTTTAAGCACAATATAGCACAAGGACAATTCACTCACTGTCCTTACAGGTCCCTGGAAACAAGGACTTGCAGAGTGAAAGAAAAAAAACACTCTCCCTACCTACAGTTTTCTGTCCCTAGAATAAATGTTTTTTTTAAGCACAATATAGCACAAGGACAATTCACTCACTGTCCTTACAGGTCCCTGGAAACAAGGACTTGCAGAGTGAAATAAACTGACACTCTCCCTACCTACAGTTTTCTGTCCCTAGAATAAATGTTTTTTTTAAGCACAATATAGCACAAGGACAATTCACTCACTGTCCTTCCAGGTCCCTGGAAACAAGGACTTGCAGAGTGAAAGAAAAAAAACACTCTCCCTACCTACAGTTTTCTGTCCCTAGAAAAAATGTTTTTTTTAATCACAATATAGCACAAGGACAATTCACTCACTGTCCTTACAGGTCCCTGGAAACAAGGACTTGCAGAGTGAAATAAACTGACACTCTCCCTACCTACAGTTTTCTGTCCCTAGAATAAATGTTTTTTTTAAGCACAATATAGCACAAGGACAATTCACTCACTGTCCTTACAGGTCCCTGGAAACAAGGACTTGCAGAGTGAAAGAAAAAAAACACTCTCCCTACCTACAGTTTTCTGTCCCTAGAAAAAATGTTTTTTTTTTAATCACAATATAGCACAAGGACAATTCACTCACTGTCCTTACAGGTCCCTGGAAACAAGGACTTACAGAGTGAAAGAAAATAAACACTCTCCCTACCTACAGTTTTCTGTCCCTAGAATAAATGTTTTTTTTAAGCACAATATAGCACAAGGACAATTCACTCACTGTCCTTACAGGTCCCTGGAAACAAGGACTTGCAGAGTGAAATAAACTGACACTCTCCCTACCTACAGTTTTCTGTCCCTAGAATTAATGTTTTTTTTAAGCACAATATAGCACAAGGAGAATTCACTCACTGTCCTTCCAGGTCCCTGGAAACAAGGACTTGCAGAGTGAAAGAAAAAAAACACTCTCCCTACCTACAGTTTTCTGTCCCTAGAAAAAATGTTTTTTTTAATCACAATATAGCACAAGGACAATTCACTCACTGTCCTTACAGGTCCCTGGAAACAAGGACTTGCAGAGTGAAATAAACTGACACTCTCCCTACCTACAGTTTTCTGTCCCTAGAATTAATGTTTTTTTTAAGCACAATATAGCACAAGGAGAATTCACTCACTGTCCTTCCAGGTCCCTGGAAACAAGGACTTGCAGAGTGAAAGAAAAAAAACACTCTCCCTACCTACAGTTTTCTGTCCCTAGAAAAAATGTTTTTTTTAATCACAATATAGCACAAGGACAATTCACTCACTGTCCTTACAGGTCCCTGGAAACAAGGACTTGCAGAGTGAAATAAACTGACACTCTCCCTACCTACAGTTTTCTGTCCCTAGAATAAATGTTTTTTTTAAGCACAATATAGCACAAGGACAATTCACTCACTGTCCTTCCAGGTCCCTGGAAACAAGGACTTGCAGAGTGAAAGAAAAAAAACACTCTCCCTACCTACAGTTTTCTGTCCCTAGAAAAAATGTTTTTTTTAATCACAATATAGCACAAGGACAATTCACTCACTGTCCTTACAGGTCCCTGGAAACAAGGACTTGCAGAGTGAAAGAAAAAAAACACTCTCCCTACCTACAGTTTTCTGTCCCTAGAAAAAATGTTTTTTTAATCACAATATAGCACAAGGACAATTCACTCACTGTCCTTACAGGTCCCTGGAAACAAGGACTTGCAGAGTGAAATAAACTGACACTCTCCCTACCTACAGTTTTCTGTCCCTAGAATAAATGTTTTTTTTAAGCACAATATAGCACAAGGACAATTCACTCACTGTCCTTACAGGTCCCTGGAAACAAGGACTTGCAGAGTGAAAAAAAAAAAACACTCTCCCTACCTACAGTTTTCTGTCCCTAGAAAAAATGTTTTTTTTTAAGCACAATATAGCACAAGGACAATTCACTCACTGTCCTTCCAGGTCCCTGGAAACAAGGACTTGCAGAGTGAAAGAAAAAAAACACTCTCCCTACCTACAGTTTTCTGTCCCTAGAAAAAATGTTTTTTTTAATCACAATATAGCACAAGGACAATTCACTCACTGTCCTTACAGGTCCCTGGAAACAAGGACTTGCAGAGTGAAAGAAACTGACACTCTCCCTACCTACAGTTTTCTGTCCCTAGAATAAATGTTTTTTTAAGCACAATATAGCACAAGGACAATTCACTCACTGTCCTTCCAGGTCCCTGGAAACAAGGACTTGCAGAGTGAAAGAAACTGACACTGTCCCTACCTACAGTTTTCTGTTCCTAGAATAAATGTTTTTTTTAAGCACACTATAGCACAAGCACAAAACACACTGACACTCTCCCTACCTATCCTTCTCTTTCCCTAAACTAAAGGAATCCAGGTTAAGCAAGAAAGAAATAACAGTCACTGTCCCTGCCTATGCTGCTCTATCCCTGCTCCGGAACACACTACACTAGGCCGCCGTGCTGGCGGCCTTTTATAGTGTGGGGCGTGTACTAAACACCCTCAGCAATAATTGGCCACAGGCATCCTGCCTGTGGCCAATCATTGCTCTCCTCGCTGCCGGCGCTGTGATTGGCCAAGCATGCGGGGTCACAGTGCATGCTTGGCCAATCACAGCGCCTGGATGACACTGCGATGGCGTAGTGCATTGTGGGCCGTTCGCGTCACTCGAATTTGGCGCGAACGGCCCAAATCGTTCGATCTTCGTCGAACGATCGAACAGCCGATGTTCGAGTCGAACGTATGTTCGACTCGAACACGAAGCTCATCCCTAGTTACCAGACGCAAACATATTGCAGGAAAACATGACTGATATGATAGGTATGGCTGACAATGACCCACTGGCTAGTAGCCTAAAGGTACATGGTACAGAGGCAACGCTGGAAATTATGGCTGACATGACAGGTAGGCCTGATGATGGCTCATTGGATAATCGCTTAAAAGGACAGGGCATAGTGACAAGAGACCTGGGAGGGAAGCAGGATATCAGGAAATAAATAAGTGCTCTCCCCACTAAGGAGGACATTCAAGTGATGATGAGCAAGTGGCTGGGCCCTCTAATGCCCCATACACACGATCGTTTTTCATGCCGTTAAAAATGCCATTTTTAAAAATGGGCATTAAAACCTATCGTGTGTATGCTCCAGAGCATTTTTAACGACGTGAAAAACGGGCATTAAAAAATTTTGAACATGCTCTATATTTTCACGTCGTTTTTCATGTCGTTTTTTTTAACGACGTGAAAAACGATAGTGTGTATGCTTTAACGACGTGAAAAAAAACGCGCATACTCAGAATCAAGTATGAGACGGGAGCGCTCGTTCTGGTAAAACTAGCGTTCGTAATAGAGATAGCACATTCATCACACAGTAACGGACTGAAAAGCACGAGGCTGAAAAGCGCGAATCGTCGCTCAACAAACTTTACTAACATGAAGGGTGGCACCATTCGAACGGAACTTCCCCTTTATAGTGCCGTCGTACGTGCTGTACGTCACTGCGCTTTGCTCGAGCGGTTTTTTTAATGATCCTGTGTACGCAAGACAGGCTTGAGAGGAAACATGAAAAAAAACGACAAGAAAAACGTTGGTTTAAAAAATGGCATGAAAAATTATCGTGTGTATGGGGCATCAGAGAGGAAATTGATGAGATACGGCAGAGTACAGAGGTATTAGACGAAAAAATGCACAGCTGTACAACATTGCAAGGTTTAACTGATAAACGTATAGATTTGATGGAGGAGAAAATTAAAATACAACACCAGAGACTGCAGGCACTACAACTACAAGCAGAAGAAAATGAAAATAGAAGCAGAAGAAATAATATACGGATCAAAGCTGTCTCAGAAGTAGTTACAACTGCAGAGCTAAGAGGAAAAGTGGTAGCCATCTTTAATGAAATATTGGGGAACCCCCCGACAATTATATTAAACTGGACAGGGTGCATAGGATCCCTACAGCCCGCAATCTCGCTCAAATAAATCCAAGAGATATTTTATGCAGAGTACATTTCTTTAGGATAAAGGAGGAGATAATGAGAGCAGCATGGCAGAAAGGATCAATAGAATTAAACAAAGAGGAGATTCAGGTGTTCCCTGATTTATGTCGTCAAACGAGGGATAGACGACGGAGGCTGAAACCTTATTGGACCATATACGACTAAAGGGGGCATCATATAGATGGGGGTACCCAATTTCTTTGACAATTAAAAAAGATGGTGACACATTTAAGTTACATGATCCAGAGCAGTTGCCAGAACTTTTTCAGTTCCTGGGCTCAGAGGCCTTTGAAGTACCTAACTGGAACTGGATAGACTTACCAACAGACATAGAGAGAGGATCAGCCCTGCAGAGGAAATCTCAGACATATAAGAATAAAGGGACAACACCGCCTGAGTACAGCAGACCACTGAAGGGGGAGACAGGATGGGCTTCCCCCTCTCCCCGCTTACTCCCCCTGGACCATGAGGGGAGGGAATGGGATTGTGGGAGGGTTTTTTTGTTTTTGTTTTTTGGTGTGGAAATAGATATTAAGTTTTACGTGAAGATAATTGTAATAACTGCGATTTGGTATAAGTCAGATACAATTCAGATAAGGGATGAGGTACAGCAACAGGGTAAGGTAGGAGGGGGGGTAATGGGTTGAGAGGGGAAGTAAGGGGTAAAGTAAGGGGGGAGTAGGGGGGGAGGAGATCATAGAATGGGGATGTAAAATCACGGAGGAGATAGGTAGCAAGGTGGGTCTCTTTTTTATTGGGGGGGGGGTTTGTAGAAAGGAAGAAGGGAATTTAAACATAGATTAATTGCAACGATAGTTGCCTGTTCACAAAGGATAAAGGGGACGGGAAAGGGTGAAGACTAGAATGGTTCATAGAATACATGAAAAAGTTTTGTGTTTTTTTTTGTCACTGGGGTAGAACACCGGGTTAGAAGGAATAAGGGGGTTGGGCTGTGAGCAGCTGGGCGTGGTCTGGAGATGGCTGACAGAGAGACGTGAGAGACATGGTCTAGATCGAGCTCCAGGACCTCCGTATAACCCCTGACTAAACGGCGGGACGTAAAGGCTGATATTGTGGTATGAGTGGTATGAGTAGCAGCGGCCGCAAGTACGGGACCAGAGCAGTCACAAAGAAAGGAGATATTCAGCAGTACCTGATACCGTCCTTTGCATCACGGGGGGGCTTGAATGTGGGGAAGTCGGAGCGGAGAGGCTCGGCAGGCGACGTCGGTGCAAGGCTAAGCACACGTCGGATCTCTTCCGGGTCAGAGTGCAGGCAGGAAACGAAGACGCCAGTACAGACCGGATGACAGAAGAGTGCGGACACTGTGATAGAAGCTGATACGACCAATATGGAGGTAGGAGACATCAAAGCAATACTAGCAACGCTGCCTACAAGGCAGGACATTGCTGCATTACCGACCCGTCAGGATATAGAAGCACTAATCCTGCGGGTTGAAGAGGCACATCGTCAGGACCTCCTGTTAGTAAGATCTGATGTGAAAGCGCTAACGGAGAGGGTGGAGATAGGAGAGGATTCTATGGCTGCTTTGGGACAGCGTGTTGGGGCTATTGAAAAGACGCAGCTCAAGCAGGCAGATGCAATGATAAACCTACAACTGCAAACAGAAGTCGCCGAAACAATTTGCGACTTAGAGGCCTCCCAGAAACAACAGAAATAGAAGATTTAAATACTAAAGTGGTGGGGGTGTTTCAGACTATTTTGAATCTACCGCTGATCGCGATTGAGCTGGACAGAGTACATAGAGCACTAGGTCCTAAACCCCAAAACCCAGATAGACCTAGGGATGTAATTTGCCGTTTGAATAGATACAACCAAAGGGAGCAGATTCTCAGAGCAGCATGGGATATGGGGGACATCCTTTTCGACGGGGTCAAGATAAAAGTGCTACCAGATATCTCCAGGGACACACTCCAGCGTAGAGCATGCCTGTGGCCAATTTTAGATCGGGCCAGAGAACAAGGGTGTGCATACAGGTGGGGGTACCCATTAACAGTTACATTTCGAAGGGCATCAACTATGTTCACCCTCCAGATACCAGCAGATTTACCCGAAATTTTTCTTTTCTTGGGAATCACTCCCTTCCAAATCCTGAATTGGCTTTTACCTTTTACATATACTGGGGGCCGCAGGGTGCTCTCAGACAAGGAAGTAGACTACAGTTAAAGAATCAGACCACCCAGGGAGCAAATGGGGAACTGAATTAGGAGTAGGGCTCCAATATTGAATAGAGATTCTCCCCCCCCCTATATACCTGGTGTGAGGGGGTTAGCTCGGCAGCGGGTGTGTGTGACCCCCGGGATGGGCTCCCCACACAAAAACAGGCCCAGCAAACTGAGGTTGTGGTTTTCAAAATCAAAAAGGTGCGGTTTATTTTCTATTTACAGTGACAAAACACAGCAAAGCAAAAGAAACATAAATAAAATAAATCCTGGTCAACTTGACCTCTGACTAAACACAGGTTTCCTAACTAACAACTGGGATCAGCCTAGTGCTGTCCTAGTCCCTAAGTCCCTGGTTTTAAATGTCCAAGCAAATAGCCACACAGGCTTTGTCTCACCGCACAGGGGTTCACTCTCCCTAGACAGTCCACACAGGTCTGGTTCCAGGCATGAGCTAACATCTAATGAAGCTGGGAGTTCTTATAGAGGCCTAAATGAGCTGACAAGGTTCAGCTGGTCTCCTCATCTCTGTCTGCACGACGCCCAGCACTCTCCCTAGAGGTATGAGTCATCCATGAGCCTACTAGCCTCAGCTGGGCTTATACAACTCTCCACCTAGTTGTATAAGTCGGCGTAAAGCCTGAATCTGGGCGAAATATATCTACCCCCCTGGATGCAACCAGGTGACTTTACCTTCCTGCTGTCACATACCCCCCCTCTTGTTTTAACCTCGGGGTTGGAACACCAGCAATCAGGCATTCATGTACTCGAGACAAAGCATCCACATTCCCCATTTGAACGCCAGGGCGATGCTTTACTGTGAAGTTGAATTCCTGGAGGGCCAGGAACCACCTATTCACTCTTCTATTTGTTTCCTTGTTTTGAGCCATCCACTTTAACGGAGCGTGATCCGTAACCATGTCAAAGTGCCTACCTAGCAGGTAGTACCGAAGGGAATCTAGAGCCCACTTCACCGCTAAACACTCCTTTTCAACGGTGGCGTAATTTACCTCATGGGACTTCCTGCTGAGGTAAATGACTGGGTGCTCTTCCCCGTTCCAGACCTGGGACAATACTGCTCCTAACCCCACATCTGACGCATCACTTTGTACGACAAAGTCTTTAGAGAAGTCGGGTGAGTACAACACTGGCTGGCTACATAAGGCTTGTTTCAAGAATTGGAATGCTGCCTCAGCCTCGGGGGTCCATTTAATCATGACCGACCCTTTCCCCTTCGTCAGGTTGGTTAGGGGCACAGCCTTAGAAGCAAAGTGGGGAATGAATCGCCGATAATACCCAGCGATTCCCAGAAAGGCTCGTACCTGCTTCTTGCTGTTGGGACGTGGCCAACTCTGGATGGCCTCGACTTTGTTGAGTTGGGGTTTTATTACTCCCCTCCCAATGGTGTACCCAAGATATTTGGCCTCCTCCTGCCCAATGGTACACTTCTTGGGGTTAGCCGTAAACCCCGCTTCCCGAACAGAGTCCAGGACTGCTTGCACTTTTGGCAGATGTGAGGCCCAATCTGTGCTATGGACAATTACGTCATCCAGGTAAGCCGCAGCATACTTCCGATGGGGCCTCAGCATCTGGTCCATTTTCCGCTGGAATGTGGCCGGCGCATTCTGTAACCCGAACGGCATTCTTTTATATTGGAACGCCCCGTCTGGGGTTACAAATGCGGTTTTCTCTTTGGCCGACTTGGCCAGGGGGATTTGCCAATACCCTTTTGTGAGGTCAAGAGTCGTCATGTATCGGGCTGTTCCCAGCCGGTCGATCAACTCATCTATACGTGGCATGGGGTAGGTGTCAAATTTTGTAACTTTGTTCAACTGACGAAAATCGTTACAAAATCGCCAGCTCCCATCCGGTTTAGGCACCAACACAATGGGACTAGACCAATCACTTTGGGACTCCTCTATCACCCCTAAGTTCAGCATTTTCTGTACTTCCTCCCGTATTGCCTCCCGTCGGGCCTCTGGGATCCGATAGGGTTTTAACTTCACCCTTTCACCGGGCGGGGTAATGATGTCATGCTCTACCCCAGATGTTTGTCCCGGCAGCTCAGAGAATACCTCCTTGTTGCGAAGCACAAACTCCTTAACCTCCTGTTGTTGGGGTTGTGACAAGGTGGCTGCTATTCCAACCTCAGGAATCACGCAACCAGTTTGAGCTGGTGACCAAGTGTCTGCGACTAGGGACTCTCTATCCCTCCAGGCTTTCAACAGATTAACGTGATAGATCTGTTCGGGCTTTCGCCTTCCTGGTTGTCTGACCTTGTAATTCACTTCGCTCACTTTTTCCATTATCTCATAGGGGCCTTGCCATTTGGCAAGGAATTTACTTTCAACCGTAGGGACAAGTACCAGTATCCTATCCCCCGGGGAAAAGGTACGGGTCTTGGCTCCACGGTTGTACACTCTCTGCTGTGCTAACTGCGCTTGGGCCAAATGTTCCTTCACGATGGGCATTACCTGTGCAATTCGATCTTGCATCAGGGCGACATGCTCAATCACACTCCTGTGGGGAGAACTCTCACTTTCCCAAGTTTCCTTGGCAATATCCAACAGCCCTCTTGGGTGTCTCCCATACAGTAACTCAAAGGGGGAGAATCCCGTAGAGGATTGGGGCACCTCCCTAATAGCAAACATCAAATAAGGAAGTAGACAGTCCCAATCCTTTCCATCTCTATCCACCACTTTCTTCAACATTTGTTTTAGGGTTTTGTTGAATCTTTCAACCAGCCCATCGGTTTGGGGGTGATACACAGATGTACGTAATTGCGTCACTTTGAACAATTTACACAGCTCCTTCATAACCCGGGACATAAAGGGTGTACCTTGGTCCGTAAGCAGTTCTTTACAAATACCCACCCGGCTAAACACAAGAGATAGCTCTTTGGCTATGGTTTTGGCCGAGGTATTTCGGAGAGGGATCGCTTCTGGATAACGGGTGGCATAGTCCATTATAACTAATATGTACTGGTGCCCCCTAGCGGACTTGATTATAGGCCCTACCAAATCCATGGCGATCCTCTCAAACGGGACCTCAATGATGGGTAGAGGGACCAGCGGGCTACGGAAATGTGGCATCGGGGCCGACCTCTGACACACAGGGCAGGAGGAACAATAATTTTCTATGTCCTTCATCACCCCCGGCCAATAGAATCTCTGTAATACCCTCTCTCGGGTTTTCTCTGTCCCCAGATGACCTCCAAGAATGTGCCCATGGGCCAACTCCAACACCAACTTCCTGTAAGGTTTGGGCACCACAAGCTGCTCAACGGTTTCTTCTGCCCTTTTTGCCACCCGATACAGTAGGTCCTTCTCTACGCTGAAGTATGGGTAAGTGCAGGTATTATCTGGGTTCACTAACTCGCCATCTATTTTCACTACGTTTTCCCGTGCCTTTATTAGGGCGGGGTCTTTCAACTGTTCTGTGGCAAAGTTTTCCCTGTGAACCTCAAGATCAGAAAACTCCACAGACGGTAGGTTTTCGTCTGAGGAGGTGGGCTCCTCTCCAGTTTCTTGAGTCTCCCCTGCCAATACTGTTAAGGGAAATTCCGGAGAGTCCTCACCACTCTCAGGGGAGTTCTGGCTATCACATTCCTGGTACATAGGGGCACCAGTGGGGGGCTCAGGATCATCCCACAGTTCCCAGAACTTCGGAAAATCCCTTCCCACAATGGCGTCATGCGGTAACTGAGATACTAAGCCCACTGGATGAGAGAGGGTACCTTTTGGGGGTCTCGAAACACACTGTAGTCACTGGATACTCTCGGGTGTCCCCATGCACACAAATAACAGCTACCTTGCTATTCCCAAAGACCTCTGTTTTAACTAACTCAGCCTTTATCAGGGTCACAAGGCTACCTGAATCCAGCAATACCACAAAATTTCTACCATTAACACACATTTTGCATAAATGTTTCTCAGTTCCTCGAATGGCAGTGCATGCGACTATCGCACACAGCGACTGACGTCTGCCCGTCAGAAAGTCACACTGCATGGGTTCCTCCACAACCGGGCAATTGGCTGCAATATGTCCCGCTTGCCGGCAGCGGTAGCAAACGATCCTTCTTGCCGCCTCTTGAGCCGCTGATTTCCCAGGCTGTTCTCGCCAAACTTGGGGTAGAGCTCCCACCCTCTCACTCTCTCCACCCTCACCCCTTGGAATCCTCTTATCCGCCCCTGGGGATGGTCTGGTCTTAGGGTGGAAAGTCCGAGTGTCTCTGGAAGAGGCCGTCAGGTTCTCTGTAGCCAAGTATTTCTCCACACGATCCACAAGACCATCGGCCGTCTCTGGGTCTCCATGGCTTACCCACTTTTGGATGGCAGTAGGAAGAGCTCTCAAAAACCGATCCATTACAACACGTTCCACAATCTTTGGTGCGGACAAAGTCTCTGGCTGTAGCCACTTTCTGCTCAGGTGAATGAGATCATACATTTGAGACCTGGGGGGTTTTCCAAGCTGGAAAGTCCAGTTATGCACACGCTGAGCCCGGACAGCCTGGGTGACACCCAGCCCTGCCAAAATTTCAGCTTTTAGCATCACATAGTCTTTTGCTTGGTTAGGCTCTAGGTCATAGTAAGCTTTCTGCGATTCACCAGTTAACAGAGGAGCCACCAGTCCAGCCCACTGCTCCTCAGGCCACTTTTCTCTTTCAGCGGTCCTTTCAAATGTGGTCAAAAATACCTCTGGATCATCCTCTCCAGTCATTTTTGTCAATAAACGACTCACCCCAAAGGACGCGGTATTAGTGGGACGGCTTTCCTCACTGGTCTGCGGACGTTGCTGCATTACTGCTTCCATTTGTTGTAGTCTCTGCTCTTGCTTCTGTAACAGGTCTATGAAGCGGGCCTCAGATTGCTGCTGGGCTTGTTGCTGAGCTTCCAGACTCTGTTGGTGAGCTTGCTGCTGGGCTGCAAGGCTCTGTTGATGAGCTTGCTGCTGGGCTGCAAGGCTCCTTTGCAAACCTGCATTTGTCTGCTGTTGATTGGCATTTGCTAGAGCCAGCTGTTTCAGTATCTCCTCCATGCTGGCTTAAAAAAAACTGCCACTGGTTCTCCACCAACTGTGAGGGGGTTAGCTCGGCAGCGGGTGTGTGTGACCCCCGGGATGGGCTCCCCACACAAAAACAGGCCCAGCAAACGGAGGTTGTGGTTTTCAAAATCAAAAAGGTGCGGTTTATTTTCTATTTACAGTGACAAAACACAGCAAAGCAAAAGAAACATAAATAAAATAAATCCTGGTCAACTTGACCTCTGACTAAACATACAGGTTTCCTAACTAACAACTGGGATCAGCCTAGTGCTGTCCTAGTCCCTAAGTCCCTGGTTTTAAATGTCCAAGCAAATAGCCACACAGGCTTTGTCTCACCGCACAGGGGTTCACTCTCCCTAGACAGTCCACACAGGTCTGGTTCCAGGCATGAGCTAACATCTAATGAAGCTGGGAGTTCTTATAGAGGCCTAAATGAGCTGACAAGGTTCAGCTGGTCTCCTCATCTCTGTCTGCACGACGCCCAGCACTCTCCCTAGAGGTATGAGTCATCCATGAGCCTACTAGCCTCAGCTGGGCTTATACAACTCTCCACCTAGTTGTATAAGTCGGCGTAAAGCCTGAATCTGGGCGAAATATATCTACCCCCCTGGATGCAACCAGGTGACTTTACCTTCCTGCTGTCACACTGGACATATTTGGAACGTTAAGAAAATTAGTTTTCCGGGCTCCTTTCTGTTATTTTTATGATTTTTTGTTGATGGCCTGTTGAAACTAGGAACTAGGCACCCAAGATCCTGGGAGTCAAGAAAAGGGAATGGTTAGCAGATACACACCCCCCCCCCTCATGGGAGGGGAGGTTTATGATTTTGACATGGGATAAGGGGTTATGGATTAAGGGGCTGCACTTTGGTGCGCATAATGTTTGGTGTGGTTAAGATAAGGATAAGAAGGGTATATATAGTGAGATAAACTTAGTGGTATAGATGGACCCATGTACAGAGAAGCACAGAACACCCTGACACTTTTTTTTTATGGGGGGTTGCTTAACTCCCCCCCTTAAATACACTAGTAGACGGAATAGGGAATATCAGAGGGCATATTACACTCTGACACTAGGGGATTTTTTTTTTTTTTTGTCTATTCCAGGGAATTTTTTATTTTATCTTTTTCTCTCCCCCATCCACCCCCCTCCTTTCTTTTTAAGGGGGGGGCAGCTGGCTTAAGTGGAGTCCCCACCCCCCCCCCTTTTTTTTTTTCTTTAGCGCTTGGACGCTACAGAAATGAGACACATAAAACACTAGTTAAATACGAGTTAACAATCACTGTTAAAGAATAGGCTGCACTAAGGAGGAGTAGGGGGGGGTAACCCTCTCTTTTTCCGGAATCCCGTACCCCCCTTTTTTTTTTTCTCCCCCTCTCCTGAAGTATGGTATACTTTAAGGAAGGTATACAAAGAAACAATAAGAAACACGAAATCACAAAAAACACACGGTGGTTCCCCTTTATTTTTATTTTTTTTTTAATTTTTTTTTCAACAGCAACACTAGTAACACCAGTAACAAGCAAATAGGTAGACTCCAGGATAGAAGAGGTTAAATAAATAAATAAATAATTCACCATAATAAATATAAGAAAATGAGTTATTAGGGACAACGACATTCCCCCTCTTGGTGAGTGAATAGAAATACCTGAAACATTACAAAGTAGGGCCGTATATTGGAGATACGAAGCACAGGTGGGAGGGAGGTGGGGATGGGGAGGGGAATACTGAAGATACATAGATTTATAGAAATATAAGGAATGACGTCTAGATATGGGAACAGGGGGTGGACAGAGGATTGGAATGAGATAGGGAAGAGAGCTGCCCCTTCCACCCCACCCTCAATTTTTAATTTAATGAAGGAGAGAATGGGTAGACTTAGATAAAGATAAGATATGGTATCAGGGTAGGATACTATATGCTATATGTCTTGCTTCTTAACTTGTTTTATTTATTTATTTTTTGTCTACCTATTGTTCTTTGGAGGAGGGGGAGGGGTGGGGAGGTGGGGGACGGGGACATGGGAGTGGTAATCTAAGGGACGTAGCTCAGGAAGAAGGAGAAGGGAAGGTTCTATGGATAAGATAAGAATTAAGCAGGTGGTTAAAAAAGAATAAGTTTGTGGTTTAAACTAATCTGATGGATAAGGAGTTACATATTATGTTAGATATTATGTTATTATTTTCTTTTTAAGAAGAGGAAGGATATATATAATGATATATAGAATGCAATGTATATGGATGTATATTAATGTATAATGTAATAGTATAATTATAAAGAGACATCTTATTAGCCTCTTATAGGCTGAGGTTATTGATATCTAATACGAGAGAAATGATTATTATATACCCATGTTCCCGGGCCCGCCCTTTCTGCCCTCCTTGCCCCCCCCCCCCCGAACTTTGGGGTGATATAAATTTATTTACTCCCTGTTACCTTCTCTTTCTTCTTTCTCTTCTCTCTTATTTTTTTTTTTATCTACTCTTCCGGTTCTCTAGGAAGGATTGTTAGTCTTTAAATAACCCAGGGAATGCGGAGGTCTTTGGAGCTCGTATCTTGGACCTTCTTTTTTCTTTTTTTAATTTTTTTTTCTTCTCTCTGTCGGCCAATCCAGGCACACGCACCTAAATAGGTAGACGCTCAGATACCGATAATCGGTGAGCGTTCGTTTTTTAGCATATAGCTAAGTATAGTAGATAGTGGGGGTCTCCCTTTCACCCCCCCTTTTTTTTTTTTTTTTGCCTTTTCTATTATAATTAAGGGTAAAGATGGATGGTGTTCAGGTGATGTCACTTAATGCGAGGGGCTTAAACACTCCTGAGAAGAGACGCATGCTCCTTAATGATATGAAAAGATACAATACTGACATTGCCTTTATTCAGGAAACACACTTTAAATACGATAAGCTCCCTTATTTGAGAAATAGATTTTACCCCACTGCTTACCACTCTACCAACCCGACAGGTAAATCAAGAGGGGTTTCGGTGCTACTTTCCAGTAAAATACCTTGGAAATGCCAGAGTTCTATTATAGATCAGACAGGGCGCTATGTTTTCCTCAAAGGGCTGATCTGGGATAAACAGGTGACATTAGCCACGATATATACTCCTAATGAATTACAAGCTACCTTCTTGAGAGACACACTAGAGAAATTGCAAGAATTTAGAGAGGGACAACTGATTTTTGGCGGAGACTTCAATGTCCCGCTAATTCCCTCAGTGGATACTTCGACCGGCAAATCGTCAATCCCACCGAGCCAACTTAAAAGGATAGCTAAGACGCTTCATAGAGCCCAATTAATAGATGTCTGGCGCCTGCAACATTCAGGGGAACACGACTATTCGTATTATTCCCCGATGCATCGGGTATATACTTGGATAGACTATTTCTTAATCCCACATACCCAGTTGCACGCGGTAAGTAAGACGTCGATTGGAGATAGGACATGGTCGGACCATGCGCCGATATTTTTGACCTATAGACTCAATGACACCCTCACGCCACGACATCGCTTCTGGCGTCACAATGAGAGCCTTTTACAAGCTCCGGAGGTACTGACTGAAGTGAATGAAACGCTGAAGCTATACTTTCGGGAGAATGATCAACCAGACTGTGACCCGGGCATTTTATGGGAAGCCCATAAACCGGTGATCAGGGGAATTCTGATTAAACACGGGGCACGAATTAAGCGGGAGCGGAATGAACAACTTCGTGGTTGGTTACAGAAACTGTCAGAGACTGCAGCTAGACATAAACATACCCCTACGCAATTCTCAGAGGCCGAACTGACGTCAATTAGGACACAGATTACGGATTTGCTTCGGTATAAGGCCAAGGCGGCTTTACAGTTCTGTCGTAGAGTGAGCTATGAGTCGGGAGACAAGTGCGGAAAAATGTTAGCGAAAGCGGTTAGAGAACATAAACTGACTACATATATTCCCCATATTAATACGAGTAGTGGTCAAAAGGTAGTCTTACCGGCACAAGTCACTCAAGCATTTAAAGACTTTTACTTTCGCCTATACAATTTGCCCGGGAGTGACAACGAGCGGAGCAGACCTAGAGGATTATATCACAGCCTCTCAGATGCCCTCTCTATCACAGGAGATACGAATAGATCTAGACTCCCCTATCACCTTAACGGAACTTGAGCTGGCAGTTAGACATATGAAACCAGGGAAAGCCCCAGGCCCAGACGGCCTTACACTACAATATTACAGGACACTGCTACCAACATTGGGCACTCGTATGCTAACATTGTATAACACGGTAGGCGCAGGGGGAACATTTGCTAGAGAGACTCTGGGAGCCCACATTTCAGTGATCCATAAGGAAGGAAAAGACCCGATGGCCTGTGGCAGCTATCAGCCCATATCGCTTTTGAATGTGGACCTCAAGCTGTACACGACTATTCTGGCTACTCGGTTGGCACACCACATTAAACAACTCATCCACCTGGATCAAGTGGGCTTTATACCATCTAGAGAGGCGAGAGATAGTACCATTAAGGTACTAAATCTACTCCATGTTGCACGCTCTACAAACACCCCAAGTATATTCTTAAACACAGATGCCGAAAAGGCTTTTGATCGGGTGGAATGGTAATTTATGTTTGCGGTGCTTAGACACATTGGACTGGGGGAGGTGATGCTCAACCGAATAGCCGGAATATACTCTAATCCGACAGCCCAGGTAAAGGTGAATGGGGTCCTATCGGACCCCTTCCCAATACAAAACGGTACAAGACAGGGATGCCCTCTGACCCCTCTTTTGTTTGTCCTTTCCCTGGAACCCTTTTTAGCTACAATTAGACTGAACCCGGACATACAAGGGATAAGGGTAGGCCAGATGCAATGTAAGATTTCAGCGTATGCTGATGACTTACTGTTTTCCCTGACCAACCCGGTAGTTTCCCTGCTAAATCTTCTTAAGGAGTTTGAGAGATATGGGGCAGTGTCTAACTTTAAAATCAACTTCTCGAAGTCAGAAGCGATGGGAGTGACATTGACATCACAGGCTTCACTAAATATGGGCACAAACTTCCAGTTTAAATGGACGACATCCGCATTGAATTATTTGGGGACTAGTATTCCGTCTGATCTTTCTCGTATATACGAGAATAATTTTCCCCCCTTACTTGCTAAAACTAGGGTGCAGTTAGAGACGTGGAACAAGGGACTACATTCATGGTTTGGGAGGTGTAATTTGCTAAAGATGATTGTTTTGCCTAAATTTTTATACCTCCTTCAGGCCCTCCCGATTAGGATACCCCCTGCATATTTCAAACAAGCCCAAGCTCTTTTTATTCGTTTTGTTTGGGCCCATAAAAAACCTTGAATCTCCCACACCCAGCTCTCGATGCCAAAACAATGTGGAGGTCTGGCATTACCAGACGTCAGGAGATACTAGTAGGCGGTTCACTTGGGCAGAGTGATCGATTGGGGGCGACATTATGAGTCCAAACTGTGGGCACAAATAGAACAACACCAAACTGATATTCCTTTATGGACCGTGTTGTGGTGTGAAGATTCTTTACCCACTGAACTGAAATCACATCCACTGATAGGTAATACCCTGCGACAGAGCGCCCGTGTTATCTTAAAACCCTCTTTAACAACCATGACATCGCCCTTGACCCCGATCTTAGGTAATCCTAGATTCGCCCCGGGGCTCTCACCTACGCAATTTAAGCAATTAAGGACTTCTGGTCTTATGACCGCTTCCCAGTTTGTGACTAGCGATAGATGGCCGACTATTCAGGAACTGATGGATACTGCAGGCCCTTTTGGACTAGAGTTTTGGAATGCGGTACAGCTGCAGCACTTTCTTTTGACCATCCCAAACCCCCGGAGCTATACTAGACCCCTGAACAAATTTGAGGAATATTGTTCAGGCATAGATCCGCTACCACAGACTTTATCTAAAATGTACGCTCTCTTAAACACGCCAGAAAAACAACTCGATTTGCCTTGTTTTGCGAGGTGGGAAACTGATCTAGACTGTACGTTTTCCTCGACCCAAAAACAGAATATGGTCAGCCTCTCCTATAAGTCCTCGATATGTACAAAAATACAGGAAACCAACTATAACATTTTGACAAGGTGGTATCTGACAACGGCCCGCCTGCATATGATTTTCCCAGATATACCAGAACATTGCTGGCGCTGCGGCGGGGATAGGGGTACGATGTTACACATATTTTGGTCCTGTCCTAAATTGATCGACTTTTGGACGACGGTGCGCAATATATCGCAACGATTTACTGACTTCCCGATCCCAAATGATCCAACGTTTTTTCTATTACATGTGTCGACCCTGCCTATCCGGGTATATAAAAAATCTCTGTTAAGGCATTTGATCAATGCTGCTAAAGCTTGCATCCCTATGATGTGGAAGGCCCAGAATCCACCTTCAGTGGCGATGTGGCTGCTGAAGGTGGAAAACATAAATAAAATGGAGGATCTAATAATGACCGCACAGGATAGACAGGGAACTTATAAAGCAACATGGGCTAGTTGGAACTTGTTTTTACATTCGGACGAGGGAAAAGATCTCCTTGAGATTTAAAATATTTAACACATTGTTGGAAACTGTGAGATCTACCTGATCCCGAAACAGATATGTGTCTTCGACTTAACGCCGTCCTTCTTTCCTTTCTTTTTTCCCCTTTGTTGCCCCCTCCCTTTTTGTTATGTTAAAAGTAGCTATGAGACTAGGAGTTGTTAATGGGAGCTTCAGGATATATATGGCTCACTGTGTAATGTATTGGCATCCCTGTATTATGTAATCAGGAGACTGCGTCCTCCACTGGCATGAGCTACCTTTTTATGTTTTGGTGGGCTCAGCCCAGGTCTTTTTTTTTTTTTTTTTTTTCTTTTTTCTTTTTCTTTTTGGAAAACTCAATAAAAATTATATTTGGAAAAAAAAAATAAGGGGGTTGGGAAGGGATGGGGGGGGATAAGGGGGTAGGTACTCCTGTTGAAGTGCCTCCAAGGAAGGAGAGAGAAAAGTTGGATATAACGCCAGCAGTGGTGTGTTTTTTTTGGACACAAGGTTAATTAAGTGTAGCGGGTAGGTACTTTTCTATATGTTTAAAACTGGAAGAGACACCAGTGATGTATAGTTCCCTGTGTCCCAGCAGGTGGCGCTGTCCCTGTGGGCTGGGGTTGAACCATCGCTGAGTGCCGTACCCCTTTTTGGCCTCTCTCAACGGTTGTATGGTGGGGCGGGGATACCCGCCGTGCTTGCTGGGAGAGGGTATAAAGGGGCCGGCCATCTTTGTCACAGGGTTCTTCGGGTCCCAGGCACCTTTAGCCTGAGGGCTGCTGTCCGTGGTCGGTGTCCAGGCGGCCTAGGCCTGGACACCAGGAGTTCGGGAGCCACCCCAGACACCCTTAGTCTGGGGTGAGGTACTTTATTCCAGGCCTGGGGCCCAGCTACTTCCACTGGGTTCTGCCCGGGAGGGATCGCCCTAAGGTACCCAACGGACCGGGTACCTGAATCTAAGACGCAATGGACCGCGCAGGTGACCTTCCCGTAGATCTGGTGCAGCATATTGCCAGTGCCGTGACAGGGCCTCTGGAGACCGTATGGATAAATGCCTTCACCAAATAGGGGCCTTATTCACACGGAAGGTGGTTCATACACTACAAGGTCGGTGGCAGAGACCGTTACTTTCAGGCCTGTGGCAGGGGCTGCAACAGTTCACCCGGTAGGTGGCAGCTATCAATTCACGGTCGGTGGCAGAGACTGTGCGCCAAGCCTATTCGCACGCAAGAAAAAGGAATAGGAGAGTTCATTGTGCCTGGGCCTACTCGTATCCACACCCCCTGTCTGTCTGTTGAGGGAGTCCAACTGATTGTGTTCATTCTGACATTGGAAAATAAAGGAGTGTTGGACTTTTTATTGGTGTGGGGCTCATTTACTGGCAGACACTGTTCCACAGAAGAAGCAGAGGCTCCAAACACCGAACACCGACCCGAAGGTAAAGAAACTTTGCTCACACCACACAAACATCTGCGGTGAAAGCTTGGCATGGTGACCCCGCACTCTCTCCTCCAAGGTACCCCTAGACCAGTGGTTCTCAACTCCTGTCCTCAGGACCCACTAACAGGCCAGATTTTAAGTATTACCTTGGTGAGATGCAGACTAGAATACTGCAATCACTGAGCAGCAAATTATATCACCTGTGATGCATTTCAGTTATCTTGCAAACCTGGCCTGTTGGTGGGCCCTGAGGACTGGAGTTGAGAACCACTGCCCTAGACAAAAGCCAGAGAGAAAGAAACCGGAGCAAGAGAGAGAGAGTGGGGGGGCGCTACACGTCGGGGCTCCGGGTCCGGGATGGTGCTCGTGTTACTATGGAGCTAGAATGGACGGAGTTTGAACGTGTCTGCCTGGAGGAGTTCTGAGTAGGTCAGCCATATTATTGGCCAAAGTGCAACCCTGCTCGAAGTCGTGGGCATGACCCTAAGAAGGGAAAGGACTACGCAGAGGAGCGAGAAGAGGGGGGAGTCCAGCCGTGTGAAGTAGTACATGTGGGGGCTTCTATTGCACTGTGCCACGAGGCACACCCTCCCTGCTCAGTTCGTGGGCGTGACCCATGGAAGGAGAAAGGCCACAAACTGGAGTGCAAGAGGGGAGGAGTCCAATCGTGTGAAGGACTACACGTGGGGACTTTGGCGCCAACCTTGCAGTGCGCAATGGATCAGCAGCGAGTCACCATGTTCAGTAATGCATCGTGGGTTCCACTTCATCCTTCTACCACGACCTTGACTACTGCTGCTCCAGTGATCGATACGGGGATCTGGCTAAAGCCCTGTACTCGTGCATGGACGTTGAGGCCTTGGATTTGATTTGTCCTGGCTGTTCGGGACTGGTGTGTCAGCTGAAGCCATTCGGGCGATGCGAGGCGTGCGGGGAGTTCTTATTTGAGGTGGACCCAGTTTTCGAGAAGCCAAGAACCATCCACCTCAACCGCACTACAGGCAGCACCACTCAAGGAGGAGGAATCACCGCTTTGACAGCCATCCCTGTGCGCACTGCAGCGACCGCGGGGGAGGTCACGATCACCGAAGTACGGGAGAAATCAGAGGATGCTGACTCGGTCACCACGGTTTCCCAGCATCCACCGCCAAAGAGGAAGACTGGCATGGTAGCCCAGTCCAGCAGGCGCGGTGGACCATCCTGCCCGCCTACGCCCGGCCCGGATGGATCCGGTAGGAAGAGTCCCGGACATCCCTTCTCAAGTAAAAGCCGAGGTAAGCCGGGCGGAGGAACTTGGTGTGTAGGCAGAGGTGTCGGGGATTTACGGCCCTGTGTGTCCGCGGGAGGTAGTAACTAAGTCTCCACTACAGGCTACATACCCGCGGAGGAGTGTGACACCTCCGACCTGGAATCGCTCTCCGATCTGGGAGACGATGTCGTCATCGACGAACTCTTTGCTCAAAAGGGTTGGGACAAGATGCCTCTCTCCTCATCCCGCAAAGCTAGGGATCCACCCATGTCTACAGGGGATAGTACACCCCGGGTTGAGGCACCAGCGCCTGAGGAGGGACCCCGTCCCCAGTCTATCCTTTCATCTCCGGTGCCACCTGCAGCCAGTACCGGGGAAAAGAGACAGTTGTTGCGGGCACCTATGCCCAGACTGGAGGTGGTCAAGGCACCTCGTCACCCGTATGCTATTGTTTTACTATGCGCTGGGGACAAAGCTACTATGCCTCCGCGAGACTGCAGCGCCCGTTTTGCCAAAAAGTTGCTAGTGAATACAGGTGGGAGTACCCGTACTTGTCTAAAGAACTGTTATATGAGGTGGAAGTTTGCCGGGAGCGCTGGTACAATGACTTTGTTTGGACCCACATTCAGATCCCACACGCCCGCAGGTACCTCGCGTGTTCTCCCAAGGCATCTCAGCGTTTCAAAGACTGCAAGGCAGAATGGATGCTTGGGCGGCATATCCACGCGGACAAGGTGCTGATTCGACGCAAAGAAGGGGAGGATGACGAATATCGTCTGGAAACCATGGACCAGCATTTGAAACCACTCGTCCTGCCGCACCCTCGTTTCTATCTGTAGGAGATAAAAGACTCCGTTTGCCATTTAATATTGCTGAACTTTTCCTGGGAGAACTTAGTGACTGTACCCAAGCTAATGGGTGTTTGTGCTCTTCGGAGGAATTGAAGGACTGTTCCTGTTGTTGTTCTTCATTCTCCAACAAGTCAGTGTTGCCAACCGTACGTAGATTTACGTACAGTCCGCGAATTTAACCCCTTTTTCGGGGTGTACGTTAAAGTCCGTTATGGGCACCGGCGCCCATAAAAAAGATGGCCGCGAGCCGGTCATACAACTGCGCATGCGCCGTTCCGAAAGCCGGCCGAGCTCAGGGAAACTTGTTCACGCTCGGCCGGGCGGCGCACGCGCGGTAACGTGATGGCGCCATTTTTGAAAAGGCCACAGCGGCTGGCGCGACACCTGTAGTGAGTGCATGCATGCCATGCACTCATCATAGGTGGAGGAGGACTCGGAGCGAGCGGACTCGGAGGCTCGGAGCACTGACAGGGCCCAGGGGTGAAGAGGACGGACTCAACTCGAGTTTTAAGGTCAGTGAAACTGGGGGGGATACAAGCGAGTGAGAGCCTGGCGTCCTGAGAGCCTGAAGCCGTGCCATGCAGGGGAGAGACTGATGTGCTCTGTCCACCACCATATTACTTCTCAAAATCATCAGTGTGTGCTGTGTCCTCCTCTGGTTCCTGTGCCCCTTTCACCTCTCCACAGGTCAATGCAGCACTGACCTGTGGAATGGTGAAAGGGGCACAGGAGGAGGACACAGCACACTGATGATGTGGAGAAGTAATATGGTGGTGGACAGAGGAGGAGGCTACTGTGAGGGGGTGAGGAGGGCACCATCATGTCCGCAGAGTGTCTCCACCGGCACCTCCTGTAGTATGTCCGCAGCCTCTGTCCCCCCTCCTGTAGTATGTCCGCAGCCTCTGTCCCCCCTCCTGTAGTATGTCCGCAGCCTCTGTCCCCCTCCTGTAGTATGTCCGCAGCCTCTGTCCACCTCCTGTAGTATGTCCGCAGCCTCTGTCCACCTCCTGTAGTATGTCCGCAGCCTCTGTCCACCTCCTGTAGTATGTCCGCAGCCTCTGTCCACCTCCTGTAGTATGTCCGCAGCCTCTGTCCACCTCCTGTAGTATGTCCGCAGCCTCTGTCCACCTCCTGTAGTATGTCCGCAGCCTCTGTCCACCTCCTGTAGTATGTCCGCAGCCTCTGTCCACCTCCTGTAGTATGTCCGCAGCCTCTGTCCACCTCCTGTAGTATGTCCGCAGCCTCTGTCCACCTCCTGTAGTATGTCCGCAGCCTCTGTCCACCTCCTGTAGTATGTCCGCAGCCTCTGTCCACCTCCTGTAGTATGTCCGCAGCCTCTGTCCCCCTCCTGTAGTATGTCCGCAGCCTCTGTCCCCCTCCTGTAGTGTGTCCGCAGCCTCTGTCCCCCTCCTGTAGTATGTCCGCAGCCTCTGTCCCCCTCCTGTAGTGTGTCCGCAGCCTCTGTCCCCCTCCTGTAGTGTGTCCGCAGCCTCTGTCCCCCTCCTGTAGTATGTCCGTAGCCTCTGTCCCCCTCCTGTAGTATGTCCGCAGCCTCTGTCCCCCTCCTGTAGTATGTCCGCAGCCTCTGACCATCTCCTGTAGTATGTCCGCAGCCTCTGACCATCTCCTGTAGTATGTCCGCAGTCTCTGACCATCTCCTGTAGTATGTCCGCAGTCTCTGTCCAGTGTCCACCTCCCGTAGTATGTCCGCAGCCTCTGACCATCTCTTGTCTTTTATCATGTCTACAGTCTCTGAGGGGATCCTAGAAAGGAGTCAAGAGTGGAAGTGCTGCCGGGATGGGGGTTACGGCCTGGGAAGAAACAGACGTGTGGACTGGGGAGAGGAGATCAGAGCCACCAAGCTGGAGCTGTCTGACTGAGCCCCACACTGTGCACCTGAGAGGAGGTAAGTGACAGTGCCGCCAGGCCATTCTAAGGGGGGGGGGGTCACTGATGTAAGGAGGTGAATGAATACAATAATGTAAGGGGGCACTGATATAAAGGTTTCCCCCTTATATTAATACCCCCCCCCCTTACCTTAGTGTATTCACTCTGCGGAAGGTGAATACACTAAGGTAAGAGCCCCCCTCCACATCAGGGTTCCCCCTTACATCATGATCTGCAGCGTTCCCCTTTACATAAGAGTTCCCTTGCACTGTAAGGGGGCATCCTGCAGACTCTGATGTAAGAGGGAACTCTGTGCTGGCCGGGTTATAGTAACCTGACCTTCATGTAAATTGAGAAAAATGTTTTTTTACTTTTGTTTAACTTAAACACATTGATAAATAGCATTAGCTGTGTGTTCATAGTTCAAATATTGATATTTGCACTGTTTAGCACTAAAAACAGTGATTGTAGGTACTTTTTTGCAGCGTCAGTAAAAAATGCGGCTCTGCCAGCAATTTTCATGATTTTTGCCAGTAAGAAATTGGTGCCGTACAGAAATTTTGGCATCCTTGCCAGTAAATTTCACTTCAGGGGGTTGGCAACACTGCAACAAGTGATCTTGGACTCTGGGGTAGAGAGGGCCAAAGAAGAAGAGGTCTTCACAAGTGCAGTTACTGCAACGCTGTCACCAGGTGGCAGTGTCGTGCATCGGCATTCACTTTTCACACACACACTTTTTGAAGGAAAGGATTTCTTTACGGAGAGGTTCTTTCATTCTCACACGAACATATGTGTCAGGAATTTGTGTTTAATATTTATTTTCCCCTCTGCAGGAGAACATCCCATCAAGACCGCTGAGAGTGGGGCGGGTCTTAGTCAGTGATGTGGGTGGGGGAAAATGTCAATGATGTGACTTTTGAGATGTTTTACAGTTATATGTTATTTGTTTCCTTCCCCTCCCTTTTCATGTGAGGCTCAGGCACAACTGCTCTAGTTAGCTTATTTTTTTTTTTATTTATTTATTTTTTTTTCAATTTTCAGTTGGTTTCTGGACTTGGCTATGTCTGCCGTTGAGGGCATAGTTTATTCCAGACACTGGGGACCAGTGTCAAACAACCAGGGGGAGAGTGTAGCGGGTAGGTACTTTTCTATATGTTTAAAACTGGCAGAGACACCAGTGATGTATAGTTCCCTGCGTCCCAGCAGGTGGCGCTGTCCCTGTGGGCCGGGGTTGAACCATCGCTGAGTGCCGTACCCCTTTTTGGCCTCTCTCAGCGGTTGTATGGTGGGGCGGGGATACCCACCGTGCTTGCTGGGAGAGGGTATAAAGGGGCCGGCCATCTTTGTCACAGGGTTCTTCGAGTCCCAGGCACCTTTAGCCTGAGGGCTGCTGTCCGTGGTCGGTGTCCAGGCGGCCTAGGCCTGGACACCAGGAGTTCGGGAGCCACCCCAGACACCCTTAGTCTGGGGTGAGGTACTTAATTCCAGGCCTGAGGCCCAGCTACTTCCACTGGGTTCCGCCCGGGAGGGATCGTCCTAAGGTACCCAACGGACCGGGTACCTGAATCTAAGACGCAATGGACCGCGCAGGTGACCTTCCCGTAGATCTGGTGCAGCATATTGCCAGTGCCGGGACAGGGCCTCCGGAGACCGTCTGGATGGATGCCTTCACCAAATAGGGGCCTTATTCACACGGAAGGTGGTTCATACACTACAAGGTCGGTGGCAGAGACCGTTACTTTCAGGCCTGTGGCAGGGGCTGCAACAGTTCACCCGGTAGGTGCCAGCTACCAATTCACGGTCGGTGGCAGAGACTGTGCGCCAAGCCTATTCGCACGCAAGAAAAAGGAATAGGAGAGTTCATTGTGCCTAGGCCTACTCGTATCCACACCCCCTGTCTGTCTGTTGAGGGAGTCCAACTGATTGTGTTCATTCTGACATTGGAAAATAAAGGAGTGTTGGACTTTTTATTGGTGTGGGGCTCATTTACTGGCAGACACTGTTCCACAGAAGAAGCGGAGGCTCCAAACACCGAACAGCGACCCGAAGGTAAAGAAACTTTGCTCACACCACACAAACATCTGCGGTGAAAGCTTGGCGTGGTGACTCCGCACTCTCTCCTCCAAGGTACCCCTAGACAAAAGCCAGAGAGAAAGAAACCGGAGCAAGAGAGAGAGAGAGAGTGGGGGGGCGCTACATAAGACAGGGTTTTTTTTTTTTTTGAAGGACTGTAATAGGATGGGATAGGCACAGGTAGGGATTTATATTTTTGTTGGAGGGGGGGGGGGCAAAGGGGGGAGGTTGGACTCCTATCAGGAACAGATTTATATATAGATACAATAAAATAAGTGGAATACGGGCAAAGGAGATCCCCCTCTTCCTCCTTTTTGTTTTGTTTTGGTGAGGAAGATAAGGGGGGGGGGGCACAAAGGTGGGACCACTTCCGTTGTGGGGGGGGGGGAGGGGGGAGCCCAGACTCTTCATGGGAATAGACTTGTATGTAAATGCGAATAAAGCAGAGTGGGAAAGTAAAAGAAGGGTTTTTTTTTATTCCTCTCTCTCCCTCTCTCTCTCCCTCTCGCCCGTCCGTGCCTGCTATCTCTTGCTTTGCCTTCCCTTCACCTCCCCTATTGGACGGCCCCAATCAGGACAGAAATGACTAAAATAACTTTTACCTCATATAACGTTAAGGGACTTAATATCCCAGGGAAACAAGTTAGGCTGCTTTCAGAATTAGGTAGACTTAAATCACAGATTATTTTTTTACAAGAGACACACATTTTAAAGGGGACAAAACCCCGAACCTTAAGAACCATGGATTCCCGACAATATACCATAGTACATCACAGAGTTCAAAATCCCGTGGAGTCTCTATTCTGATGTCCAAGCAGAAAGCATGGAAGGAATCAGGGGTAGTGAGGGATGAGGGAGGACGTCTCTTAATAGTGAAGGGAACTCTGAGTCAACAAAAAGTCACACTAGTGAATATATACCTACCGAATGTAGACCAGATAAATTGTTTGGAAACATACCTGCAATTGGTCCAGCAACACAGGGGAGAAATTCTGGTAGTGGGTGGTGATCTTAACATGGCTTTAGACCCTATAAAGGACACCTCGAAAGGTATCTCCCATCTGTCATACACTAAATTAAGAAAAGCGAAGAAACTCTTACAAGACTTACAATTGATAGATAGCTGGAGGACTGTCCACACACAGGATAGGGACTACACGTTTCTCGCGGCAAGATATAAAACATATACTAGAATCGATTATGTTTTAATCTCCCAGAGCCTAGCTCCATCTCTCGTAGATGCTTCTATTGGATCTATCACCCTTTCAGACCATGCTCCAACAAGCTGCACAATAAATTTAGGGGAGGCTGATATGAAGGGATGGCACTGGAAGATAAATGAGACTCTATTAAAAGACAGTGAATATGAGGGGAAACTGAGGGAGGAATTAGAGTTGTTTTTTGCACGGAACGACACAGAAGAAACAACTCCCTTTTGTTTGTGGGAAACACATAAATGTGTAATGAAAGGTAATTTTATCTCGATGGGGGCACATAGGAAACGGAAATTAAATGAACAGATAGACTCGATGTTTAAACGTTATTGGAGAGCTAGAAACGGTACATAAAAAATCCCAGGCACAATCAATAGAACAAGAACTAGATGAAATGCGGGAAAAGCTGAATCTATTACTAATCGATAAATCGAAAGCCAAATTAACCAGAGGGAGGTGAACATTCTATGAGTTTGGGAACAAACCAGGTAGAATGTTAGCAAATGCCCTGAGAGAAGCCAATACACATAACCATATCGCACAAATTAAGACACAAAATTATGAAATGATTAATGCCCCACAGAAAATCGCACAATGTTTTAAGGAGTATTACGAGAAATTATACCAGTTAGAAGAAAAACTCATGCCAGAAAATGCTCAAAAGAAACTGGAAGCAGCTAGGGGTTATATTAGAGAAACACAGATGCCAAAATTAACAGAGGAAATAACTAGAAAATTGGATGAACCAATTACAATAGAGGAATTCATGGAAGCCTTAAAAGTATTAAAATTGGGTAAGGCACCAGGTCCGGATGTGTACACCCTATCATACTACAGAATGTTCACTGAGAAATTGGCTCCCAGGTTTATATCAGCTTATAACTCACTGCGGGAGGGAAAGAAAATACAGAATGAGACGCTGTTGGCACATATAACAGTCATCCCAAAGGATGGTAAAGATCCATCATAATGCGCTAGCTACCGCCCTATATCACTGCTGAATGTGGACCTGAAAGTGTTCACTAAGATTCTTGCCACAAGATTAATAGAGTATATCCCGGATTTAATACACCCAGATCAAGTGGGATTTACCCCTGGGTAGGGATGAGCTTTGTGTTCGAGTCGAACATACGTTCGACTCGAACATCGGCTGTTCGATCGTTCGACGAAGATCGAACGATTTGGGCAGTTTGCGCCAAATTCGAGTGACGCGAACGGCCCACAATGCACTACGCCATCGCAGTGTCATCCAGGCGCTGTGATTGGCCAAGCATGCACTGTGACCCCGCATGCTTGGCCAATCACAGCGCCGGCAGCGAGGAGAGCAATGATTGGCCACAGGCAGGATGCCTGTGGCCAATTATTCTTGAGGGGGTTTAGAACACGCCCCACACTATAAAAGGCCACCAGCGCGGCGGCCTTGTGTAGTGTGTTCCGGAGCAGGGAAAGAGAAGCATAGGCAGGGACAGTGTCATTTTTTTTCCTTTACTAATCCTGGATTCCTTGTGTTTAGGGACAAATAAGGATAGGTAGGGAGAGTGCCAGTGTGTTATTCTGTGCTAAACCTTGTTTGTAGGGACAGAGAGGTACAGTGAGGGAAAGTGTCAGTGTGCTATTCTGTTCTAAACCAATCTTGCTGAACCATATTTGAAATCCTTGAGTTTAGGGACAGAGAGGTACAGTGAGGGAAAGTGTCAGTGTGCTATTCTGTGCTAAATCTTGTTTGTAGGGACAGAGTAGGACAGTGAGTGAAACTGACAGTGTGCTATTCTGTTCTAAACCAATCTTGCTGAACCATATTTGAAATCCTTGAGTTTAGGGACAGAGAGGTACAGTGAGGGAAAGTGTCAGTGTGCTATTCTGTGCTAAATCTTGTTTGTAGGGACAGAGTAGGACAGTGAGTGAAACTGACAGTGTGCTATTCTGTTCTAAACCAATCTTGCTGAACCATATTTGAAATCCTTGAGTTTAGGGACAGAGAAGGACACTCGTGGAAACTATCAGTGTGCTATTCTGTGCTAAATCTTGTTTGTAGGGACAGAGTAGGACAGTGAGTGAAACTGACAGTGTGCTATTCTGTTCTAAACCAATCTTGCTGAACCATATTTGAAATCCTTGAGTTTAGGGACAGAGAAGGACACTCGTGGAAACTATCAGTGTGCTATTCTGTGCTAAATCTTGTTTGTAGGGACAGAGTAGGACAGTGAGTGAAACTGACAGTGTGCTATTCTGTGCTAAACCAATCTTGCTGAAGCATATTGCAAATCCTTGTGTTTAGGGACAGAGAAGGATAGGCAGGGGACAGTGTCAGTGTCATTGTTGCTAAGCCTCCTGCACAGTATACACCTGAAGGTAGCCCTTATTGCTGTTTTTCCCATCTCCCTGCAGGCCATCCATTAAAATGTCTGGAAGGCAAACAAGGAGAGGCAGACAGTCAGGAGGCAAAAAAAGAGGGCAAGCAAGCTCTGTGTCTGGGGGCAACAGTGCTGGTCGTGGAAGCGGTGCATTGTCATCAGCACATGGCCATGGGACACGCTTGTCCTTCTTTTCGGCAGCTGGACATGTTGAGCCACATCATGCCGAAGACTTGGTAGAGTGGATGACCAAGCCCACCTCATCCTCCTCATCCTCTCTCACCCAGGCTCAGGGTACTGGCAAAGCAGCTGCCAAAGCGTCCTCTTCTCTGGTATCATTATCTTCATTAGTCAATCCTTCCCTAGACCCACCATGTCCTCCTCCTGAGGAGTCCCCCGAACTGTTTGAGCACAGTGTTGGGTACATGCTCCAGGAGGATGCCCAGCGTTTCGAAGGATCTGATGATGATACCCAGATAGAGGAAGGCAGTAGCGTGAGAGCAGAGAGAGGGGATGCTCAAGAAGGACACCAATCTGGCAATCATGCTCCAGCAGCTGCAGCATACTGCCAGATTGGCTCCAGTGATGAGGAGGGAGGGGATGATGAGGTCACTGACTCCACGTGGGTGCCTAATAGGAGAGAGGAGGAGGAGGAGGATGAGGAGGAGGCACATCTCCAACGAGGCAGGATGCCCTTGGGTGGCCAGCGTATGGGCAGCACACCGACGGAATCACACCGCAGAGCTCTGCCTGTGCAGGGCGCTGCCTCTGCCCGTCATTCAAAAAGTTCTTTGGTGTGGGCCTTTTTTGAGGCGAGTGCATCAGATCGCACAGCTGCTGTTTGCAACATATGTCTCAAGCGTATATCGCGTGGCCAAAACATCAGCCGCTTGGGCACCACATGCTTGATCAGACATATGTTGACCTGCCATGCAGCTCGTTGGCAAGCCTACCTTAAAGACCCACACCAAAGAACAAAGCTGACCTCTTCTTGCACCGCATCAGCTGGGATCTCCAACCCCACTATACCTTCAGTCCTCTCTGAAACCTGCTCTGAGAGGAATGAAGGTGTAGAATTAGGTGTGTCACAGCCAAGTACTTGCGGGCACTCTGCTAGCAGTACACTGACGTCCGATTCTAGCAGGCAAATTTCCCTGCCCCAGCTGCTGGACCGTCGAAAGAAGTTCACTCCCAGCCATCCACATGCCCAGCGGTTGAATGCTAGCTTGGCTAAATTGCTAGCGCTTCAACTGCTGCCTTTTCAGTTGGTAGACTCGGCCCCCTTCCGTGAGTTTGTGCAATGTGCGGTTCCTCAGTGGCAGGTTCCCAAATGCCACTTTTTCTCACGGAAGGCGATTCCGGCTCTCTACAGGCATGTGGACGGCAATGTCTTGGCCTCGCTGGACAGGGCGGTCAGTGGTAAGGTGCATATTACCGCTGACTCATGGTCCAGCAGGCATGGACAGGGACGTTACCTTTCTTTAAAGGCCCATTGGGTCACTCTTTTGGCAGCTGGGAAGGATGCAGGACAAGGTGCAGTAGTGTTGGAGGTTGTTCCACCGCCACGCCTCCAAAATGCTACTACTGGTTGTGACACACCTCTCTCCTCCACCCCCTCCTCTTCTTCTTCCTCCATGGCCTCTTCCTGTGGTTTGTCCTCGGAACCAGCGGTGCTCCGTAGGCGTTCAATGGGCTACGCAAGTACGCAGGCAAAAAGATGCCATGCCGTGCTTGCGCTGGTGTGTTTGGGGGACAGGAGCCACACTGGGGCAGAGGTCCTGTCTGCTCTGCAGGGGCAGGCCGAGAGGTGGTTGACGCCACGCCAGCTTAAGCCAGGAATGGTGGTTTGCGACAATGGCACCAACCTCCTCTCCGCCCTCCGACAGGGACAACTGACCCATGTGCCCTGTATGGCTCACGTCCTTAACCTGGTGGTGCAGCGGTTCTTGGGCAGGTACCCGGGCTTACAGGATGTCCTGAGGCAGGCCAGGAAAG
This sequence comes from Rana muscosa, assembly GCA_029206835.1. Classification (NCBI taxonomy): domain Eukaryota; kingdom Metazoa; phylum Chordata; class Amphibia; order Anura; family Ranidae; genus Rana; species Rana muscosa. The sequence goes on along the minus strand of CM055127.1, from coordinate 206,521,545 downwards.
TCTGTGTTCATTTCCGCAGATCTTATAATGCCAGTGCTCGCCTGGCTGAGCTGCAAAAGGAGTTGAACCTGCCCAAGAACCGCCTTATATGTGACATGCCCACCAGGTGGAACTCAACGTTGGCCATGCTGCAGCGGCTGCACACGCAGCAGAGGGCCATCAATGAGTACCTGTGCGACTACGGCACCAGGACAGGGTCAGGGGAGCTCGGGTTTTTTTCACCACGCCAGTGGGGCATGATCAGGGATGCATGCACTGTCCTGGCACCATTTGAGGAGGCCACGAGGATGGTGAGCAGTGACAGTGCATGCATCAGTGACACTGTACCTCTTGTCCACCTGTTGGAGCACACGCTGCATGGAATAATGGACAGGGCACTTGAGGCAGAACAGAGGCAGGAAGAGGAGGACTTCCTTGCCTCTCAAGGCCCCCTTTACCCTGACAGTGTTCCTTCTGTCCCACCCATCGCACAGGAAGAGGAGGAGGAGGAGGAGGAGGATTGTGTCAGCATGGAGGTGGAGGCTGGCACTCAGCATCATCAGCAGCAGTCTTTTAGGGATGATTTACAGTCCCAAGAAACCAGTGGAATTGTACGTGGCTGGGAGGAGGTGGCTGCGGGTCATGTCGTCCTTAGTGACCCAGAGGACTCCGGACTGAATGCCTCAGCTAACCTACGCTGCATGGCCTCCCTGATCCTGCAAAGTCTGCGGAAGGATCCTCGTATTCTTCGGATCAAGGAGAGGGACCATTACTGGCTGGCCACTCTCCTTGATCCACGGTACAAGGGTAAGGTTGCGGACCTTATGTTACCATCGCAGAGGGAGCAGAGGATGAGACAACTCCGGGAGGCCTTGCAGAAAGGTCTGTGCAACGCGTTCCCAGAGACTGGGAGGTTACAAACTCCTGGTCCTGGACAACGAGTTGCTGAGGCTTCGGGCAGTCAAAGAAGGAGCGGTGGGGAAGGTGGCCATCTGACCGATGCGTTCAGACAATTCTTTAGTCCGCAGCCCCAAAGTATGATCGTTTCCAGCAACCATCGCCAGCGTCTGATATACATGGTGCAGGAATACCTAGGGGCAAGGTCAGACTTGGACACCTTCCCCACCGAAAATCCTCTGGCTTACTGGGTCTTGAGGATGGATCACTGGCCAGAGCTTGCACAGTATACAATTGAGCTACTGGCCTGTCCTGCATCCAGCGTTCTTTCAGAACGCACATTCAGTGCTGCTGGAGGATTTGTCACGGATCACAGGGTGCGCCTGTCCACCGACTCGGTTGATCGACTGACTTTCATCAAGATGAACCAGTCTTGGATCACCACCAGCTACCACACACCTGATGCTGATATAACAGACTAATTGATTTTAAAATGTCACATCCCTTCAAGACTGCTGATGCTGAGTTCCTGTGCTGTTATGTTGACTAGCTATCCTCCTCCTCCTCCTCAATGATCCGATTAATGATGATAGCTTGGAAGATCATTTTGGTTTATGGGTGCCGCCACCAGTGGCTAAGGCCCAATTTTTTCAGCCCCTGTTTAACAGGGGCATGTAATTACAATTTTTGATGCAATACTTTGCAACAGGCCTCATTGCTGTGCTCCAAGTACAGTATCTGTGAGGGGTTGCAGTGTTGTGCCACCAGTGCCTAAGGCCCAATTTTTAAGCCCCTGTTCAACAGGGGCATGCAATTATAATTATTGATCTAATAATTCACAGCAGGGCCCATTGCTGCGCCCACCAAGAGTAACTGTCAGGCCTTACAGTGTTGTGGCACCAGCACCACCATCAAAGGCCCAATTTTTACTACCACTGTTCAACAATTATGTTATTACAATTCCTGATATAATAGTTGACAGCAGGGCGTTCCAGCACCCACCAAGAGTAACTGTGAGTGCTTACAGTGTTGTGCCAACACCAGCACCTAAGGGGCCAATTTCTGCAGAGTATATACGGCAGGTCCCTACTTTCAAACATCCAACTTACAAACGACTACTACTTGCAAACGGAAGAAGACAACAGGAAGTGAGAGGAAATCTACCCCTTGGAAGGAAAATTCTCTCCTGTAAGAATTAATATGGGAGAAAGGTGTCTCCTCTCTACTGATGCTTTATCACCAATCCTTGTTTCAATAAAAACACCACATTTCAAAATCAGTTGTCATTGGGACGCAAAGTGAGGTGAAATGTTCTGAACAGGGGCACAGACAGCAAAACAAATGTTACAGGGGTGATAACCCTTCCCTATGTTTTCCAAAAAGCTTAAAAATAGGTATTTGGGCTGGAGCTACACTTAAACAATGTAGCTGTTCAAAATTACAAACAGATTCAACATAAGAACAAACCTACAGTCCCTGTCTTGTATGCACCGCCTGTATACGGCTGTTCAGAGTATATAGGGCCTTTTTTATTTTGTGTGCGGGGTTCCCCTTAATATCCATACAAGACCCAAAGGGGCTGGTAATGGGCTGGGGTAGGGGGGTAGCTATGCCATTTTTCTTAAAGATTTTCATCCATATTACCGGGACCAGACATTACATTAAAGCCGCAAGCAGTTTTAAATGGCTTTTTTTTCCTTTAGAAATGTAATTTTGTGCAGGGACAGTTCTAAACACGGGAAACACGTGGCACTTCACAGGCATAGTTTAGACACCCCCCAGGTACAATATTTAAAGGAATATTTGACTTTTTTTTTCACTTTATGCATCATTAAAATGACTGCTCCCGGAAAACGTCCGTTTTTAAAACTTCTTTTTGCATTGATACATGTCCCCTGGTGCAGAACCCGGGTTCCCAAACTCTGTTTAGGACAATAACATGGATAATAGTCATTATAATTAGCACTTTAGAATCCGAACGTTCGCATCCATTGTATTTAATAGGGTTCTAATGTTCGTGCGAACTTTCGGTCCGTTCGCGGGTTCTGGTGCGAACCGAACCCGGGGGTGTTCGGCTCATCACTACCCCTGGGCAAGAGGGAAGAGAAAACACACAACGAGTGGTGAGTGTGATTTATCTAGCCCAAAAACAGAGGATGCAAATGATATTAGTATCTGCTGATGCAGAAAAAGCTTTTGATAGAGTGGAATGGATGTTTCTAAAAGCAACTCTACAGCATATAGGACTGAGAGAAGGGATGATGAGCTGGTTCGATAATCTATACTCAGAACGAGTGCGAGGGTTAAAATAAATGATAAAATATCGGAGCCATTTCTTATTCGAAATGGGACAAGACAATGTTGCCCACTGTCGCCTATTATTTTTATTTTGACAATAGAACCCTTTTTAACCACTTGACCACTGGGCACTTAAACCCCCCTTCCTAACCAGACCAATTTTCAGCTTTCGGTGCTCTCACATTTTGAATGACAATTACTCAGTCATACAACATTGTACTCATATGAAATTTTTGTCCTTTTTTTTCCCACAAATAGAGCATTCTTTTGGTGGTATTTAATCACCGTTGGGTTTTTTATTTTTTGCGCTATAAAAGAAAAAAGACTGAAAATTCTGTATAAAAAATGCATTTTTCTTTGTTTCTGTTATAAAATTTAGCAAAGTACAAATTGGTGTATATTATTTGGTCTTTGTAAAAGTTATAGAGTCCACAAACTATGGTGCCAATCTCTGAAAATTTATGGGTACTGACGGCCTATCTAATTTCTTGAGATCCTAACATGCCGGAAAAGTATAAATACCCCCCAAATGACCCCTTTTTGGAAAGAAGACATTCCAAGGTATTTAGAAAGAGGCATGGTGAGTTTTTTGAAGTTGTAATTTTTTCCCACAATTCTTTGCAAAATTTAAGATTTTTTTTTTCTTTTTTTTTCACTAAATTGGCATTTTAGCAGGTTATTTCTCACACACAGCATATGCATACGACAAATTACACCCCAAAACCCATTCTGCTATTACTCCCGAGTATGGCGATACCACATGTGTGAGACTTTTACACAGCGTGGCCACATACAGAGGCCCAACATGCAGGGAGCACCTTCAGGCGTTCTGGAGCACCCAGGCAAATTCTGACATTTCTCTACATGAAAAAAATCATAATTTATTTGCTAGAAAATGACAAACCCCAAAACATTATATATATATGTTTTTTTAGCAAAGACCCTAGAGAATACAATGGCGGTCGTTGCAAATTTTTATCTTGCACGTATTTGCGCAGCAATTTTTCGAATGTTTTTTTTGGGGAAAAAAAACAGTTCTGTGCTTTAAAAAAAACAAAACGGTAAAGTTAGCCCAATGTTTTTGCATAATGTGAAAGATGAAGTTACGCCGAGTAAATAGATACCTAACATGTCATCCTTCAAAATTGCACACGCTCGTGGAATGGCGCCAAACTTCAGTACTTAAAAATCCCCATTTTTTTTACTGGTTATATGTTTTGAGTTACAGAGGAGGTCTAGGGCCAAAATGATTGCTTTCACTCTAGCGTTCGCAGAGATTCCTCACATGTGTGGTTTGAACACCGTTTTCATATGTGGGCGGGACTTACATATGCGTTCGCTTCTGCATGCGAGCACATGGGGACAGAGGCTCTTTAATTATTTTTATTTTTTTTATTGTTCATTTTACTTTATTTATTTTAGTTTGACACTTTTTTTCCCCATAAATACATTTTTTGATCACTTTTATTCCTATTACAAGGAATGTAAACATCCCTTGTAATATAAATATGGCACGAGAGGTCCTCTTTACAGTGAGATATGGGGTCAATAAGACCCCACATCTCACCTCTAGGCTGGGAAGCCTTTAAAAAAAACAAAAAAAAAACGATCCTGACTTTGATCGTATCGATGAGTCAGTAGAAGCACTGGAGGGCGGATGGAGGGGGGATATCCCCTATCGCCTCCCATAAGAACAATCAAGCGGTGGAACAGTCGCTATGGTCATTCTTATGGTGTAGGGAATCGCCGGCTGAAAAAGTTGATATCTGAATGATGCCTACAGCTGCAGGGATCATTCAGATATCCCCGCACAAAGTCAAGGATGTCATATGACGACCGGCGGGCAGGAAGTGGTTAAAACGCATTTTTTTTTTAACAAAGTTGTCCATTTATACAACATTTCTAACACATAGCGTTTACATACCAAAAATGATACCCCAAAATAGATTCTCCTACTCCTCCTGAGTACGGCGATACCACATGTGTGAGACTTCCACAGCCTGGCCACATACAGCAGCCGAGTATGGCTGAGTATGGCCGAGCATGGCTGAGTATGGCTGGGCATCACTGAGTATGGCTGTGTATGGCAGAGTATGGCTGGGTATGGCAGGGTATTGCAGGGTATTGCGTATTGCAGGGTATTGCAGAGTATTTCAGGGTCTTGCAGGGTATTGCAGAGTATTGTAGAGTATTGCAGGGTATTGCAGGGTAGCAGAGTATTGTGGGGTATTACAGGGTATTGCGGAGTATTGCAGGGTAGCAGAGTATTGTGGGGTATTACAGGGTATTGCGGAGTATTGCAGGGTATTGCAGAGTATTGCAGAGTATTTCAGGGTATTGCAGAGTATTTCAGGGTATTTCAGGGTATTGCAGAGTATTGCAGAGTATTGCAGAGTATTGCAGGGTATTGTGGGGTATTACAGGGTATTGCGGAGTATTGCAGGGTAGCAGAGTATTGTGGGGTATTACAGGGTATTGCAGAGTATTTCAGGGTATTGCAGGGTAGCAGAGTATTGCAGGGTATTGCGGGGTATTGCAGGATATTGCAGAGTATTGCAGAGTATTTCAGGGTATTGCAGAGTATTTCAGGGTATTGCAGATTATTGCAGGGTATTGCAGAGTATTGCAGAGTATTGCAGGGTATTGCAGGGTAGCAGAGTATTGCAGGGTATTGCAGGGTAGCAGAGTATTGTGGGGTATTACAGGGTATTGCGGAGTATTGCAGGGTATTGCAGGGTAGCAGAGTATTGCGGGGTATTTCAGGATATTGCAGAGTATTGCAGGGTATTGCAGGGTATTGCAGAGTATTGCAGAGTATTGCAAAGTATTGCAGAGTATTGCAGGGTATTGCAGGGTATTGCAGGGTATTACAGAATATTACAGGGATGGTTGAGCAGGGAGGGATGGATCTGTGACTGCAATTGTCACAAAGCAGCGCTGCTGCCATCTGATCCCTCCCCCTCTCCTCTCACAATGTGACATTTGACGGCGCGATCACGTGGTAAACGGCCACGATTAGCGGCCTTTTACCGTGATCCGTGATGCGCCGGGTCTTCCTGACCCGTCGGTCACGGATATTTCCGGGAGCGCGCCCCAGGGGGTGCGCGGGAGCAAGATTCTGCAAGGACGTCCAGTGGACGTCCACCCAGAATAACACGACCATGCTAAGCAGTCTTTCGGCTATTGCCCGGTCGTCAAGTGGTTAAGGAAGATACGGGCAAATCCGAACATTAATGGGATAATAACGAAGGGGAAGAACAGAAACTGGCGGGAATATGCCGATGACTTATTTTTTTTTATAATGTCCCCGGTTATAGCCCTGCCTTCCCTGGTGGCAGAACTAAGAGAATATGGAAAATTGTCAAATTTTAAGGTGAACTATGGGAAATCAGAGGCAATGGGAATGGAAATAAAATCCTCACTACTACATCAGATAACTACGCAATTTGATTTTAGATGGACAGATTCCCATATAAGCTACTTAGGGACAAAGATATCGAGAAACTTAAACAAATTATTAGAACTTAACTATGTAGCATTGGGTAGACGAATAAAACTAGACTTACTGAGATGGGATAAAGAAATCTTTACTTGGTTCGGGCAGACAAATATAATAAAGATGAACGTGTTACCGAGACTTCTGTATCTAATACAGACTTTACCAATAAAGATTCCCCAAAGTTTTTTGAGGGATATTAGGTCAAGGTTCCTGAAATTCATTTGGGCGGGGAAACCAGCGAGGATACGTAGAACTATTTTGTCATTGCCCAAAGGGGAAGGAGGGATTGGGTTCCCAAACCCAGTAAAGTATCAGGAAGCATCTCATTTAGTTAGAGTAGTAGAGTGGTGTGGGTTTAATAAGAAACCCTGGATAAAAATGGAACAGGCAACAGTGGATATACCCCTGGAAGGCCTAGTGTGGATCCTAGAAGCTGAAATGCCAGCAGAAATAAAGAAACACCCGACGATAGGGGCCACTATACGAATAATTAAAAAGGTTTTTGAGGGCGCATGCGCGGCAGCTCCCAAGATGGCCGCCGGCTTCTAGAGCTCCGCTCCACCACGGCCCACTAACCGACACCGGAGCTCAAAGAGCGCCCCCACAACTCACTCACCGGGATAATCGAGCAGGGGAAGCCCCCCTGATCACCCAGATGGCAGTGGTTCCGGCGAGGAGGAATCTGACAGGCCATATGACTGCGAGTCCCGGTCCCCTCAGCTATGCCAAGATGGCGGCGGCAGCACAAGGCCCTCAGAGCCCGGAGCTCACAGAGGACAATATAACAGACCAGGACATTCCTCCGCAATCCCCTGCAGGTACAGACTATCCACCCCTGAACCTGGCCGCATCCCCAGCCTCCACTGAATCGCTGCTGAGCAGAATGACAACAGGCATCCCCACTACCCCTATGCTGGATCCGAACACAGGCCTCCTATTAACAGACACTGATAACACAGGCCCTTTTCCTAATCCCCCGGACTTGTCATCCATGATGGCTGCGTTTGCACAAATGCTCTCCACAAGGCTTGCTCAGAACACGGCTCAGATCACAGCATCCATTCATGCTGACCTGCAGCAAATTGGAATGAGAATGGACATTATTGAACAGAAAGCTGTCTCCCGCATAAACCAAAATACTGATAGGCTGCAAGAGATACAAGATCAATTAGAAACAGCGTTCGCTAAGATCGATGACCTCGAGAACAGATCAAGAAGATATAACTTTAGGGTACGGGGATCCTGAATATGAAAAGGAGGTTCAAGGTACTGTAAAAGCTCTCATACGCAGCCTAATCCCTGATATTACAGAGGTCCGACTGGAGCTAGATAGAGCTCACAGTGCCCTTCAACCCCCCCGCTCTGATGGTCTCCCCAGGGACATCATAGTGAAACCTCACTATTATTCAGTTAATGAAGAGGTGATGAAGAAATCCAGGAGCTCGGATAGCCTCACTTTTCAGGGTCATAAAATACAGATATTTGCTGACTTGTCACCTTTCACTATTCAAAAGAGACGTTTCTTAAAGCCTTTACTACAGGTCCTTATGGAAAAGGAGATCACATACAGGTGGGCATTCCCCCTCCGCCTGAACTTTTCATACAGGAATAAAAGCTATGGATTCTCCTCATTGGTGGAGGGAGAACGCCTCCTGCTGCACCTGGGGATCCTTTCACAGGAACCTTCACCCATGCAGATTTCCAGAAACAACTCGTCTTCATCTAAAAGACCACCGCCTGCAAGCCCACTGCAACACAACTGGCTGACTCATTGAACGAGGGATGCCCCTGGGATAGTGTGGATTGGAATAAATTATGGATTGCCACCAAGTATATATAGAAAAATATAAAGAATTTTATTTGTACATATTTGACATATGGATCAAAATTGTTTAAAAACAACAAGAGAAAAGACATACACAATCATTGAAACCAATTTGCATGAGGGCACCTACAAGTCATATAACTAGTGGTGACAAAACCGACATGTTTCGGATACTAGAGCTATATCACAACTATAATCTAGTATCTGAGCGAACTTCATACCTGTAAGAGTGACGCGAGAGCATCCACACTCTGGCTGTGCAGAAACTAACAAAGCCCGGTGGGATTTTATATAGGGCTGTGGCTTGTGTTACAGCCAATCAGCGCCAACAGGAGGGACAGAAGGAGCTCAGCCAATGAGATAGAGGGTGGGAGGCCACAACAGGGCTAAAAAGTACGTCCAACTAAAAGAAACAAATTAATCATGTATTGCAGAGAAGCTCTTACCTGACGAGACGCCGCGCGCAAGGGCCGCCCTCGGTCTAGGCGGTGTCCGGCGTCACCACGCACACACGTCGGCGTACAAAAAACGTCAGAACGTCGGCGCGGTGACGTCAGACGTCGACCCGACCGCCAGCACAATAGGAAGGGCGGAAGTGACTCAGAATAGATTACTACGGTGTCCGCATCAGGCCAAAAAAGAGGCCAGCGCGGAGGCAACAACATATGCGCCACGCCAAATGGCGCCACCGGGAGGACAGGAAACACAATTAATTGGTCAAAAACCCCATAAGTAGTAACGATGTAACAACAATGCCCTCCATTCCATAAGTCCATAATTGTTAGGACAGGGAGAGGGAAAATATGCACATAACCGTCCATTTGCTCAAACGCGAGCAAGGCAGCCCCCAATAATCAAAATAACTGAGGGCTGTTTTTGTGCTGGGGAGCGTCAGTGGGCCAGATGAGCGGCCCCAAATATTGCCACAGACTCTGATGTGTCAGAGTACAAGGTGCCAGTGTTGTTAAATTGATTTCTAGATAATAAGGAATAAACAATATAATGAATAAACACTGATCTCCAGTGGGCGAATCATCGGGCAAATTCCATCGATTAAATCAAAATTGCTCTATCTGTATACAGTGTGTAAAGATTTATTTTAATTTTTTTAATTTTTAACATCACTGCATGACGGGCATGCATCAAAAATATTAATACATATTTTGTACAGCTGGCATAGTACATAGATATTTAAAAAAAAAAAAAAAAAAAAAGGTAAAAATATATTGAAGAAAAAGAAAGAAAGAAACATATAGATGGGTATACCCAGCTTGTTTGACTCAGTTTAACAGGTCCCTGTCAAACCTTCCAGACGTGAATCCAGGTAAAAAGGGTTTAAAGTTTATAGCCTGGTTCAAGCCAGGCGGTGAGGTGGCGTTGAGGGTCCAGATCCACCTCAGCTCCCTTTGAAGTAGGTGCTTATTAAAGTCGCCACCACGGGGGCTGCGGTGGACCCTGTCCAAAACTAGCACCTCAAAACTTGGTACACTATCTCCATGAACTTGGGCAGCGTGTCTGCCGAGTGGGAGATCAGGATCTTTATCCCTCATCCCTTTCAAATGTCGGTAGACTCTCTGCCATAGTTTTTGTATGGTTTTTCCCACATAAAAGCAATTACAACTGCAAATAATGAGATATACTACATCCGTAGTTTGACAATTCGCATAATGTTTTGGTCGAAATTTTTGGCCATTCGGTAAACGAATATTCCTTCTAGTATTCATATACTTGCAGTATGTGCAATTGCCACATTGAAAAGTTCCCAGGTCCCTACATGGATCTCCCCTAGTAGTATTCTGGAATTCACTCTGTACGAGCATGTCCTTTAGGGACGTTGCTCGTCTATAGGTGATAGTTGGTCTGGGGGGTACTAGTGGTCCTATCACAGGGTCTGCTGTAAGTAGGTGCCAGTGTTTTTGGTAAATTTTTAAAAGTTGGGCATGATCATCAGAATAAGTGTTAATGATACGATGATCATTCTCACTTTTTTTAGGTTTAAACATTAACGATTCATGTCGATTTAAATTTAGGGTGCGTTTAAAGGCCTTTTTGAGGCATTTATGGCTATACCCCCTTGCCAAAAGTCTTTGCCTTAAGTTGTTTGCTTCTCTTTTATAATCAACTTCATTAGAACAGTTTCTTTTTATTCTTAAGTATTGTCCGTAAGGGATAGATTTGACTAGAGGCTTAGGGTGAAAGCTAGAGGAATGTAAGATTGTGTTGCCTGCACTCGGTTTACGAAACAGCTTACATGATAACATGTTTTGCTTATCTCTAAAGATCTCTACGTCAAGAAAGGTTATGGTGTTTGAATCTGATGTCATTGTGAATTTCAGATTGAAAACATTTGAATTTAGGGCAATGAGACACTCATCCAGGCATTGCTGGGAGCCCGTCCAAACAATAAAGATGTCATCAATGTACCTGTGCCATAGAGCCACATGACACAGGTACATTGAGAGATCCTTGCTGGAGAAAATATCATGTTCCCATTCCCCCAGGTACAAGTTGGCGTAGCCAGGGGCACAACTGGTGCCCATGGCTACGCCCTGTACCTGGAGGAAGCATTGACCATCAAAAGTGAAAACATTATGTCTTAATACAAAATCCAAAGACTGGATTATAAATTCATTGAATAAATGTTCATGATGGCTGATTTGTGATAGAATATGTCTAATGCAGGCAATGCCAAGAGAGTGAGGGATCGAGCTGTAGAGTGCCTCTACATCAATGCTGACGAGAATCGAATCTATAGGGATCTGTACTCCTTCGATAATGCGTAATAAGTGGGGTGTGTCTTTCACATAGGAGGGAATGCTTTGGACAAAGGGTCTTAGATGCTCATCAATGAGCCGTGAAAGGTTTTCAGTGATAGCTCCATTTCCGGATATGATGGGGCGTCCTGGGGGATTTAGGGAATCCTTGTGGATGATTTTGGGGAGTGAGTAAAAAGTTGGTGTGCGGGGAAAGGAGGTACGAATGAATTCCCAGGTTTGTTTAGAAATTACATTATTTTGGAAGGCTCCATCCACCAAGGTGTAAAATTTCTTATTGAAGGCATCTACAACACCACTATTTACTGGGCGATACCATTCATGATTTTTTAAGATGTTGAGACACATTTCAAGATATTGAGGGTTGTCCATGATGACAATGTTCCCTCCTTTGTCTGATAGCTTAATAGTAATTTCATGATTTTTTGATAGATTTTTTAAGGCTATCTTTTCAGTAGAAATAAGGTTTGTGTGTCTAGGTATTAGCGGTACTAGATTATTTATTTCTTGACTAGTATTTTTGAGAAAATTAGATACACCTGGGTTTGAGCTAGGCATTGGGTAAAAAGATGATGTTTTTTGAGTGAGGTTTTAGGGGCACTGGAAATCTCAGTATCAGTTGTGCTAGTGTTGGCTAGAAGTAGGTCAAGGTCCAAGGTGTCGATGAGGTCTCTAGATTCATTTTCCTCAAGTAAGGATTTAAGATTGCCCAAAGCCTGGCGTTCACTATAGGTGTGAAATTCCCGTGTATCTGGGTCACTCTTTTCAAAAATGCTTTTGAGAAGTAATTTGCGAGCGTATAAATGGAGATCTTTAATAGTCTAAAATTTGTCAATAGGTTTATTAGGGCAAAAAGTTAGTCCCTTTGAGAGAACTGAGATCTCATCGACACTCAGGACATGTGATGACAAGTTTATAATATTAAAAGCCGAGGCTATGTCGTGATCGGGTTGTGGAGAGTGGGTGAGTTTCCCGAGTTCTTGGTGAACATCAGGGGAACTTTAGGTGTGACAAAAGTACCCGTGTTTTCAAGTGATTCATGTGCATTCGCAGTGGCATCCATGGCCATCGATGTGGAGGTGTTAGGGACTGATGGAAACGGAGTGCGAGGGTGCTGTTTAGGGGGACGTTTTTTTGTAGTATTGCTATTAGAGGAGTTTTCAAAGTCACGGTTTCTTTTAGATGGTCTTGTGCGTTTTCCCTTCATTGGTGCGTATGACATGTTGGACGAGGTTGAAGAGGTATCAGATATGTCCAACTGCGTAGAACGATGGTTATTGTTTTTATATTGGAAACTAGGTTTAGTTGAAAATGCCCATCTATATGCTCTACCTTCCTCAAAGGCCTGTTTATCCCGCATATATTTAAACTCTTTTTTTGCTAGAATAGATTTATTGAATAATTCGATGTGGGTTTTAAGTTTCTCATTTAGGTCCTTGTATGAGGGGTGGGCCTGTAGGGGTTTGATCCTAGAGTAAATTTTTTCCCTCTCCCTGTCCTAACACTTATGGACTTATGGGATGGAGGGCATTGTTGTTACATCGTTACTACTTATGGGGTTTTTGACCAATTAATTGTGTTTCCTGTCCTCCCGGTGGCGCCATTTGGCGTGGCGCATATGTTGTTGCCTCCGCGCTGGCCTCTTTTTTGGCCTGATGCGGACACCGTAGTAATCTATTCTGAGTCACTTCCGCCCTTCCTATTGTGCTGGCGGTCGGGTCGACGTCTGACGTCACCGCGCCGACGTTCTGACGTTTTTTGTACGCCGACGTGTGTGCGTGGTGACGCCGGACGCCGCCTAGACCGAGGGTGGCCCTTGCGCGCGGCGTCTCGTCAGGTAAGAGCTTCTCTGCAATACATGATTAATTTGTTTCTTTTAGTTGGACGTACTTTTTAGCCCTGTTGTGGCCTCCCACCCTCTATCTCATTGGCTGAGCTCCTTCTGTGCCTCCTGTTGGCGCTGATTGGTTGTAACACAAGCCACAGCCCTATATAAAATCCCACCGGGCTTTGTTAGTTTCTGCACAGCCAGAGTGTGGATGCTCTCGCGTCACTCTTACAAGTATGAAGTTCGCTCAGATACTAGATTATAGTTGTGGGATAACTGTCTACAGGGTTAGTATGGGATCCTCAAATTATAACTCACATATGTATGTCTTTGCAGAGAGACCTGTGGCGAGTCCCCGCTACAATTTGGGGCTTCCTTGTGAGCTTTGAGGGGCTTTTTTGGGCTGGCCCTGCTATATATCCCTGGCTCTGTTACCACGGTTGCTGTGTTATTATGGTCGCTGCATTTCTTCTATGCGACCACTAAACTTGCACTATATCCATTTGGGCTCTGCATCATCGGGACAATCCCTCCAAGCGGCTGATGTTTGCGTTACCACTTGAGATGTATGTATGCAATACTATGGATAAATTTGATATAAATGTAATGTATCCTATAAATATATAATTATGTACTTTATATGCGCATCTATGCATCTCCAATGAACTCTCATATACATTTTTTTCTTATTTTTTCTTTGTTTTCCTCTCCCTTTTTTTTTTTTTTTTGTTGTTTCTCTGCAGCACTATTTATCCTTTTAGCTGCCCACATATGGGAGAATTTCAAAATATTGGAACTATGTTAATGCTCGATATTGTACTATATAACCATTATACATGATGTTGTTTTTCTCTCTTCTATAGAGACCAATCTGCTTTTTAATCATTGTATGAACCTTGAAGAAGGAAATAATGGAAGCTATAACAGATATAGCTCTAGTATCCGAAACATGTCGGTTTTGTCACCACTAGTTATATGACTTGTAGGTGCCCTCATGCAAATTGGTTTCAATGATTGTGTATGTCTTTTCTCTCGTTGTTTTTAAACAATTTTGATCCATATGTCAAATATGTACAAATAAAATTCTTTATATTTTTCTATATATACTTGGTGGCAATCCATAATTTATTCCAATCCACACTATCCCAGGGGCATCCCTCGTTCAATTTTTCAAAATTTACCGGGATGTGATTGGAAAGTATGGTAACTTGCCCTATGCTTGCTGGTTAATAGCTTCATCTTTCCAAATCAATATATCCAACTGGCTGACTCAAAGCTCCAAGAGATCTAAAGAAAATCTCCCACCTTGAAAGAAGATTGCCTCATCCTGCATCAGGGCCCTGATCTGAGAAAACATAAACCTCCTTGAGTGCCTGAGACTTGTGTCCCCCCCCCCCCCACTACTGCTATCCCAAACGTGACGGAACTCATCACATATTGTGAACAGTCAAGTATATTTTACATACTTCTGCAGAAAGCTACTGCAGTGCTATGAGTACGGGTTTCCTGAACTTGGGGTGGGGGGGGGGTATTTTCTCTAGCACAGGACCATAATCATTCTGTTCTATGGAGTGCCTCCTTAGACCTCCCCTTGTGACTTAAATTTTTTTATGGTCTGCAGTTTATTGATAGACTGATATTATTATTGTTCAGGCGAATGTGCTCCTTCCCCCAGTAGATGGGTGGTTTCCCTCCCGCTGGGCTGGGGAACACAGCCTAGTCAACACGGGGTTTATCATCCCCCCCTTTTTTTTTTTTTTATCTCTAATTTGTTTGGGGATAGGGGTAACCGGGGGGAGTTCTTTTTAGGTTAAGGGCTGTCCCTTGCCTTGTTCGCTCTAATAATTGAGGTGCTCTGTTTAAGTTACAATTATGGGTTTCCTCTAGCCTTCAGTTTAACGTTTTTCCAGGTGCTTGGGCTGTGGTGGACTCAGTGCACCTTCACTAGGAACCGGGGGCACTATCAGTGCTCCTAGGCTCCGCTCTGGAACCCCCACTTGTGGGGTATTCCAGACCTCTTTGGTTATAGGAGGTGGAATGGTTAGACCATCCACCTCCGGGGGGGGGGAGGGGATCGGGAGATTCCCCAACTCAGTTTTTGGTTAAATGGTCCTTGAAGGACAAATGTTTAAATTTGTATTACAAGTGTATAACCCCATTCTTCTTCTTTCTCTCTTTTTTCATCCTTTCTCTCCTCCTCTCTCATGCTCAAAGGAAATCTCGAACGATCCAGGACTACATGCTCCCTCCCATCTCGGCCGACGGCCTCTCACTCAGCCTTCTCACGCAGCATTCCTGGGTAACCTTCTGCCTGGGAAAAGGTAAGCACCTGCGCCTTTTCACAGAATCACCCCCTCTGATCCATGCCTAACACACACCAACCCATACCCACCCTTAAAATAGTTTCACATAACACACAGGGTCTCAATTCCCCTGTCAAACGTAGAAAGGCCTTTCAGCAATATCACTCCATGCATGCAGACGTACTCTTATTACAAGAAACCCATTTTCCGTCCACATTCAAACCTTC
The DNA here is from genome assembly GCA_029206835.1 of Rana muscosa. Taxonomy (NCBI): domain Eukaryota; kingdom Metazoa; phylum Chordata; class Amphibia; order Anura; family Ranidae; genus Rana; species Rana muscosa. The sequence goes on along the minus strand of CM055127.1, from coordinate 206,505,915 downwards.
TTTCCTACACCAACGCTCCCACAATTTTTCCTAGCATCAGCAGAAAATACGACTAAAGGGGTGGCAGTATGCTTCGCCAAGCACATCAGTCTCTCCCAACCAGAAACTGTACTAGACCCCATGGGACGTTACATTTTGGTATCCGGACACATAGACGGGGAACTGTATACTTTCTTGTCCTATTATGCCCCGAATAAGGGTCAAAGGCGTTTTTTTTACATTCTTATACGGACACTAAAACCACATTTCAAAGGGTTGGTTTTCATCGGTGGTGATTCCAATATCGCCTTCGATCTTACTCTGGACAAACGGGCAGATGGAACAACCAAGCCCAAACAGAGCACACACATAGCTAAAATACTCCATGAGGCGGGTCTCGTGGATATCTGGAGGGAGGTTAATCCACATTAGACATGTGCACACTGAAATATTTCGTTTCGGAATTTCATTTTCGTCCGAAAAATAAATTTATTTAGTTACTCCCGAAATTCGTTTTTATTTATTTCGTTTTTCGTTAGAAATTGCATTCGTCCGAAAATCTGAATTAATTAAGGTCGAATCTGTCATTGAAGGCTTATGGTGTCTGTCGAATGTTCAAAGAAGATTCGACGGAGCAGTGAAACTGTACGACGCTGCAATCATACATTTCCGGTCGAATGTTCCGCCCACAAGCTATAGAAGAATTCTAATGTTGTATGACTAGTAATAATTATATTTATTCATTACTATTACTAGTCAACCAACATTAGAATTCTTCTATAGCCTATGGGAGGATGCATTTGACCGGAAATGTACGATTGCAGCGTCGTACAGTTTTGCTGCACCGTCGAATCTTCTAACTTTCGATGCTTTGTCGAATCTTCGTCATTCTATTTATTTTACTGCTCCTCCTCTTTGGTTACAATCAGCCAATAACATTCATCATCAACTTTATTTTTATTTTACTTCCCCCACCCAATTCCAGCAGTGATCTTTTCTCTCTATGTCGAATCTTTTCTCTCCTATGTCGAATCTTTTCTCTCCTATGTCGAATCTTTTCTCTCCTATGTCGAATCTTTTCTCTCCTATGTCGAATCTTTTCTCTCCTATGTAGAATAATCTTGGACTAATAGAGTTAAGGTTAGGCACATTCGACCACAGGTTCGATAGACACAGATTGTTATTGTCAGCATCACGTCGAATCTCCTATCTATATCAAACTGTTGTAGCAACGAAAACGAAAATAAAGCATTTGTTTATGTCGGATCTTTCAGTTTTCGGATTCTGTGCTTTCGTTTTCGTTTGTTAAAACGATAACGAAAATAGCTGAAATTCGGACGAAAATGCATTCGGACGAAAACGAATGCACATGTCTAATCCACATACTAAAGACTACACGCACTACTCAGCCCCACACAATTCCTTTGCAAGGATAGACCATGTTTTCACTAATTCCTTTACAATTCCACTACTTCGGGGTTCCAAAATTGTAGAATCCCCTCTGTCTGATCATTCAATGGTCACTGTGACCACGCATAGGTCCTCAGGAGAGAGAAAGGCGCCCAGATGGCGACTACAAGAATCCCTCTTGAATGACCCAATACAATGTTCTTTGGTGGAGGCAGCCCTTAAGGAATATTTCCTGATAAACGCTACGGAGGAGGTCTCCCCTCAAATAGTATGGGCAGCACACAAATCTGTCATTAGAGGGAAAATCATTCAGTTATCCACAAAGCTCAAAGCGGAACGCAAGGCAGATACACTCAGGCTCACAGAGGAATTTCACTCCCTAGCCAAAGCGCATAAACGTAACCCAACGCCCAATTCCTTGGCTAATTTGGACAGAGCCAGGGTACTTCTTAGCCTACACTTAACTACGGCAGCAGAACAACATCTTAGATGGACAGGGGCAAAGTTCTATTCCCATAAAGACAGGATAGGCTCTAAATTAGCAGTGAAACTCACTCCTAAACACCGTCCACTAGCCTTCCCTAAAATCCGGACAACGGGGGGTGACTTGACACAGAACCCGACTAAAATTATGGACACCTTTTTAAAATTCTACTCTGACCTATACAAACAGAACCAAAGGGCCCCTAACAGGCATGACGAAGACTTTTTAGAGAACCTGCAGTTACCCTCCTTGACGGATGATCATAGGGACATCCTCGAAAGCCCGTTTGCTCAAGAGGAAATCTTGGCTACCATTAAATCACTTAAAGTGGGGGCCGCCCCTGGCCCGGATGGCTTTTCCACCGGGTATTATAAAGATATTGGACCTATACTGACCCCGCATTTGTCTCGGTTCTTCAACTCTCTCAGGGATGGAGCTCAGCTAGGAACAGACCTAAACGCTGCTTATATCTCAGTCATACCCAAACCCGATAAAGACCCGTGTGAGGTGAGCAATTACAGACCGATCTCACTTATTAATAACGATATCAAACTTATGACCAAGATTATAGCTAACAGAATGTCAGGTTTCATCTCCTCCTACGTCCACAAGGACCAGGTGGGTTTCATCCCCGGGAGACAGGGCCCGGACCAGATTAGAAGATCCATTGACATTGTATCACTTTTACAATCACGGTGGGATGGGGGCAGCCAACAAATCGGTTACTTGCTCTCAATTGATCTACACAAAGCCTTTGATTCCATAGATTGGGCGTATCTGTCTGGTACCCTTGCGAGATGGGGATTTGGCCCATATTTCCTCAATCTTATACGCTCCCTTTATTCTAAACCCACTGCTCAGATACGTTTGATCGGGAAGTACTGAGATTCTTTCCCTGTGGGCAGGGGTACCAGACAGGGTTGCCCCCTCTCTCCCCTTCTATTTGCAATAGCAATTGAGACGTTAGCCATTGCGCTCCGATCAAACCCTGACTTTAAGGGAGTCAATTGCGGACCCCAAGAACATAAATGCGCACTGTACGCAGATGACCTACTCCTCTTTGTTACATCCCCACTAACATCTACCCCGGTTATTCTTAAAACATTGAAGGCCTTCAGTGAGGTCTCGGGTTTGAAAGTCAATATGAGTAAGTCAACGACCCTAAACGTTACTGTCCCGCAGGACATGCTTTCACTACTTTCTAAGAACTTTGAGTTTGTCTGGGCCTCCGGGGCGATACCATACTTAGGCATCAAATTGACTTCTGACATAAGCAACCTCTTTAAGGCAAATTACCCCCCTATTCTGCAGAAATGTAGGAATGACTTGAATAACTGGTCGAGGAGCGGCCTATCTTGGATTGGCAGGATACATGCCATTAAGATGACTCTTCTCCCACGTATGTTGTACTTATTCCGATCCCTCCCTATCCCGATCAAGAAAAAGGTTCTGGATAAACTGCAATCGGACATTGTCCGCTTTGTTTGGGGCAACAAAGGATACAGATGTCCCTCGGGAATCTTATTCCGCCTAAAATCGCAGGGAGGCTTGGGACTCCCGAATATATGGAATTATTACCAGGCAGCTCAACTGGCACAAATCTCAATGATCTTCTCAAAGGGACAGAAACTGGACTGGCTCTCTATAGAGAGGCAAGCAGTCCCCTTGAACACCATTGACTACTTGCTATGTTGTAACCCAAAAACCAGACCTGCAATACTATCCCCCACGCTATCTCACTCGGTCGCATTATGCTCCCGGATATATAGTCACTCATCTTTGACCTCTCCACTGAAACCTTTAGCCCATCTGTTCCACAACTCTGCCTTCCCTCCGAGAATGAACATTAGAGCTTTTAAATGGTGGACTGATAAGGACATGTACCGAATTGGACACTTTCTCACTCCTGCGGGCCCTATATCTTTATCGCACTGCAAAAAGAAGCAAGACATGCCCGACTCTGAGCATTTTCGTTTCTCCCAAATCTCACATTTCCTGCACTCCATCGGGTCTAACACAACTGTCCCTCATACGATTACACCCTATGAACACTGGTGCTCGAACACGCTGGATCAGAGGGGAGGAATCTCTCTAATACACACAGCTCTGTCAACTAGGTTGACCAAACCCTCATATGCTCAGAGATGGGAGGAAGATGTGGACGGCTCATGGGACGCTGAGATTTGGTTTCGAGCATCGCAGCAAGCTTTTAAGGGTATACTCAATGTATCTTTGATAGAAGCTAGTCTAAAAGTTTTGGTGCGGTGGTATCCTTCCAGGCTGGCTACAATGTACACAGGCAAATCACCAGTATGCTTCAGAGGATGTGAACTGGAGGGCACTATGCTCCACACCTGGTGGTCTTGCCCGCGCATCAGATCTTTCTGGCGCAAGGTTTTTCGCACCCTTAGTTCCCTGACGGGCATACAGATCACACCACGACCCAATATAGCACTTCTGAACCACCCAATCCCCAATTTACCCAAACTCTCCCAGACGCTCTCATTTTATATATTGTTAGGAGCCAAATTAACCATAGCCAAGGCCTGGAAGAATCCCACAGTATCGTTCTTAGGTTTCAGGAGAAATGTCTCCTGGATCATGGCCCAAGAACAAATTGTCGCTAAACTTACTGATAAGAGTGAAAAATTCATAGCCACCTGGGAACCTTGGGCCACCTCATGCAATGTCTCTCTGATACCCGGAGTACAACCTGGTTTTCTGAGTACTCACATCCCACCTTCTCAGCATGAGAATATCTACACCTCCTTCTTTCACACGTTTCTATATCTTCTCCTCTCTCTTGCCTCCCTTGGCATTCTGGGGTTATCACTACAGATATGATCGTGCTGTTCTCATATACACTTAATTCATGTTAGACAATTGTGTTCGTTTCTTAATGTCTTTCTTTATACTTGCCCAGAGTATTATCCTCCTGTTCCGACACTTCCTACGGTGAGATAACATAGTTGAAATATTTCAGCTCTTCACTTACACTACCATACCAAACTGATGGACACTTCCTGGGTACTGAATTCTCCACTCTCCGGGATGCAGTATGAGCCCTTAGGGGCATCCCGGGAGTCGGAGACTCAATGATGGGATGGTAGGGGTCTTTACCCATCTGGTTATGAATGTTCATTAAAGGGCATGGGAGGATAATGCTAGGACACTGTTGCTCACGGTACAGAGCAAGAGTCATCTATGTTTATTATTTTGGACCATATGTTGCTATGGTCGCAAGTTGTATTAATGCACTGTGCAGACTACTTGTTGAAGATTCTTCTGGATCACCTAAAAAATTTCAATAAAAATATTTAAGCTAAAAAGGTTTTTGAAAAAACAAATATGTCTAAATACCCGAGTCCAATGACTCCGATCCTGGGCACCAGGGCATTTCAGCCAGGTTTTATAGTTTAAAGATTCAATGCTCTACGACAAAGAGGTATTAGTAGAATTACTCACTTTTCAAAAGATAATCGACTAATGACAAATAGAGGCATTGAAAGAGAGGTAGCACCAGAATTAGATTTTTTTTCGGATGCTGCAATTAGAAGCGTTCTTACGAACAAAGGCAAAGATATATACAGGAGTCAGAACATTGACAAAATTTGAGCAGATATGCCTGAAGGGGAGCCCCCTGAGACACTCACTGTCTTATTTCTATGCAATACTAATTAATTTAGACATACCACAAGAACTTACGTTCCTTCAGGCTTGGGAGGCTAGGGTTAACATTCTCCCAAGAACAGAGAGACAGGATCTTGTTATTTACACACAAGGCCTCAGTAGCGAGCAGATACCAGGAGGCAGGATACAAAATTTTAACTACTGTATTTATTGGCGTATAACACTCACTTTTTTACCCTGAAAATGGAGGGTAAACTGTGCCTGCATGTTATACACAGGGGACTGTGGAAAGTTTTTTTCCTGAAACTTCCTTCTTAAAGTTAGGGTGCGTGTTATACGCCTGTGCGTGTTATACGGCGATAAATACGGTAGATGGAATAGAACACCAACAGTACTGCATCGAATATATTCTCAGACGTCAGATGCCTGCTGGAGATGTCACATGGCAGAAGGGACTCTATGTTAGAATATTATTTCAAATTCATAATTCGGCACTTATAGGTGTTATATTAATATAAGGCAAGCTTGCAAAACATATTTGGTTTTATGATTAATCATAGTAAATTAGGTATGAGTGAATGACCTTGATCAATTGATATGACATGATTCTTCAATCTAAGGCTGAGTATTGCTGGATATTTCTGGTGAAGCCAATTTGAGTATGACATGTAAGGCATCTTGGTGTAGGGTGACAAGAATAGATCTCCAGAATAGATCAGTATTTACGTAGTGAGATAAATAATATATTTCTTTATATCTCTTAAGTTTGTTTAAGTGAAGTCTTAGTCATACTAGTATGTATTAGTTAATAGTTACTTTATTGTTAGTAATATATGTTCATATAGGAGATGTTTGGTTATGATATTACATCGTCAGCACACCACTCCAAGTATAGAGTGCTACATGTGTGCTTGTCAATCAAACTCCATATGCCTCTGAGACAATATCTTCTATTGGTATTACATATTGCTGAAGTTAGCAGAAATTAATGTGTGCCATACAAGGTTCTACGTTTCTGTGGGGTGACGACGTTCATATGTATATATAAGCCTATAGTTTGAGATAGGAGGGTGCACAACACACTTACACGACACACTTGCAGGACATACTGACATGAACACACATGAAGATTCACTCACTCCCACTTCAAGAGATGACATTGACATATTTACACTAAGATTGACAAGAAGAACAGCTGAATTACCAGAAGTCTAAGAACGTCATTTCCGGCTTCACTTTGGGAACACTCAGAGAACAGCATGGAAGATGGAGTCTGCAACTAGCACACATGCTTTCATAACTTTGCTACAGCAATCTATTCTATTTTATATATATTTACCTACACTGAACTGAACTGTTATACTATTTTTTCATTGTATTTATGATGCCACCTGTGAGAAAATAAACTCACTTATTAATTTAAGTCAACCTGACTATGAATGCAATTCATTCAGAAACGCCCTTGAGATACAAGGATATTAGATATTAATCAATATTCTACAATTTGGCGAGCCACCCAATGCCGTCGCATCTCTATTTTTATGGAAATCTCGATCCTTGCTGAGGGGGGAGAGATTAGCGCAGTTTTGCGAATAATCAAGTCTCAAGAAAAAAGACGGTTCAGAACCTATCAACAAAGAGGCGTTTGTGTTGCGTCAGATGTGGACAACAGTCCAGTAACAGACGGTTGAAGACGAGAAATTCTTCTAAATACGGTGAGTAAAAATTATGGATTTTATTGATGAAATAGCTTTAGATAGCAAGCTAGAGTTTAAAGATGTGTCTTTTTATCCAAATGACAGTCACTTGTGGTCATATTTGTACAATGAATGTTTACAGGCCAATACACAGATTGATAAATCTAGGTTTACTGTACATAAATTACGTAAGAAAATAAGTAATGTATTGAAATTAGTAAGAATATTTAATAAGATGATTATTAATATTTTAACTGCCAAAAATGTGTGTACACTAAATCAGACAGAGACTAATAATGTACAGAACACAGGAATACATGAAAATGTGTCCCAAGATTCTCTTAGTTGTCCTAACTGTGAGATTTTTTGTAATTACATAGAGAATCTTGAAGAGCAATTAGAATCTAAAAAAATGATTTTGTCAGAGTTACAAAATGACAGTAGACAGATTGCTGTAATAACTACAGATGACAAAAAGACTGAAACCAAGTCAAGGCTACAATCTTATTTTCCGGAAAGTTCGGAAATAGAGAATGTTGATGCTACAAATGAGATTGAGATGAAATATAAAAACGTATTATGTAGTACTGCAAAACTAAAGTTGCAAATACATGACCAACTTATGAAAGTGTTAAAAGACTTTCCTATTTATGACGTTGAGGCAACTGTATTTTCTAATTGGGATTTATTTGAAATGTTTGCAGATCGTTTTAACCTTTCAAACGATCAACGCAATTACATATTTCAGTTGTGGGTTCCTGTTAATTTTGCTAAACGAATCCATTCACTTGTTAGTGATGACGAAGGTCAGGAAAGACAAAATGACGCGACAGATAGATTGCGACAATTATTGCTATGTATGAGCGGTGAGCAAATACCGACCTTAGAAATGTTAGATCTATTACAGACTACTGCAGAAGAAGATCCATTTTTGTTTAAGACAAGATTTTGCAAGGTTTATGAAATGATATTTGGAACAGATGATGAAAATGACCCAGGTTTAAAAATAGCTTTCATAAAAAAATTTAAATACTTTGACCCAACTTCAGTAGCCATAGCACAGGAACGTCAAAATTTAAATGATATAGTAAGCTTCATTGATAAAATTAGGAGACAATTGAATCAAAGCAATCTTACACACGAAGTTGCTATTATTCAATGTGACAAAAATAGTCAGGCTACAGACGTGTCAGAAACGACAGGTCTTAGCAAGAATGACGATGACAGGTGCAGACAAGTGAGGCAAGGAGACCCTATGACGTGTTTTTACTGTCATGGATCTGGCCATGTGAAAAAACATTGCTGTAAGTTTAAAAGAGACTCACAAATAAAAACTAGAGATATGGAGAATGAAAAATCAGCTTTTGAACAACCTGTGTTTTCATGTCAAGATAACATTTTGACTGAATTGCCTTATGCCACTGAAGTCAAACAGATCAGTAATTTGACTGTTCACAGCAGTTCAGATAATATGGCAAAAGGAGCCGTCACTGAAAGAGAGGGTTTATTGCCATTGCCAAAAATAGAATCACACCCGGATTCAATTTCTCTGCCATTACAATATGTAGCACCAATTATTTTGGACGAGAATGGTAGGCCATATATACAATGTTTGCTGAATGGTAAACATATTAATTGTCTCATTGACAGTGGATCTATGATTAGCCTTACCAAAGAAAACATATCTGTGAAACCCAATTCTCCTATGTGTAATATAGTGGGTTTTAATAATACAGGTAATTCCACTGCTAGACAGGTATCCAATGTAACATTTGAAGTACCTGGATTAGTGAAAACTAATATTAACATTTGGGTCTGTCAAGAAGCAGAGAATATACTTGGCATTGATGTAATCAATAAACAAAAGTGGGTGATTGATTTGGCTAATAAAAGTATTTGGAAAGATCCATCCAGGCCCAAATCAGTGCTTATTGATCCCTCTGTATACAGTAATGTTGGTTCCATTACTAATATGTCTACAGAACAAAAGTGGCCTGATGTTGATGGTAATTGTGCTTTAAAGGAAGTGGTACAATGTTTTTCAAGTTTGTGGTCAAAGTTCAAAAATGACATTGGAACTTTGAAAAGTACCGAATTAAATATTCAGGGGAAGGATCCAGAACCTCTTAATCAGAGTGAGTTACCACTAGAATCAATTGGTCCACTTTCTGACATTATTCAAGAGTTTATACAACTTGGAATTGTAAAGAAAGCTAAATCAGTGGTAAATAACTGTATTTGGCCTATCAAAAACATTGATAATACATATTCTTTATCAGTTGGCGTAAGGACATTGAATAAGCACATCACAAATAGCCCAGTTCTTCCTGATAAATCTAACATAAAGTTAAATTTGAATGCTGAGGACAAAGTGTTTTCTGTACTAGAAATCGCTAATAGTCATTTTCCATCCCTTTAACTAAAAGTTGTCAATACAAACTTGCGTTCACATTCAGAAAAGAGACTTATACGTTCACTCGATTAATACCTCGTCTAGGTATTGGTGATGGTGTAGTTCATGAAACTATAGCAAAAATACTTTCAAAATTTTCCAGGCCAGACTGTATTTGTCAGCATGTGGATACGATTTTGCTGAGTACTCAGAATATCGATGAACATATGGCTCTTTTGTCTGAGTTGTTTATGATGTTACAAGCTGAAGGTTTAAAATTAAACACAAAAAAAGTTCAGCTGATGAAAAGTCAGGTGAAATACCTTCACATGCAAATTAGTCAAGGAAAGAGAAAATTGTTGCAAGAAACAGTTAGAGATATTACTGTAATCCCAACTCCAACAAAAAATAAGGTATTGCATCAATTTTTGCATAAAATAAATCATTGCAAAGAGTTTGTACATAGTTTTGCAGAAAAAGTTAATCCACTATATAATCTTTTGAGGAATAAAGGTAATTTAGTTGACCAATGAGGTCCAAATGAGAAAAATGCTTTTGAAGTGTTGAAAAAAGATTTGCAGAATGCTCCAGCATTAAGTACAATAGAGGTTTGTTCTGAAGCATCTTTTGTTTTGAAAACTCATGTATCTGAGAATGCCATCTCAGTAACGTTGTCTCAATTACAAGAAGGTAAGGAGAAAATAATTGCCTATTTTTCCAGAGTGTTATCATTTTTGGAAAAAACTTTTGAGCCAGGTGTGAAGAAATTGCTAAGCGTTTACTATGCAATTAAAGCTACAATGAGCATAGTGAAATCAAACAAAATCATTGTACAGACACCTGACTGCTCACTAAAAGGTATTTTTGAGGAAGGTAGTTTTAGAGAAGTTAGGAAAAAATATCCTTTATGGTTCAGAGCTTTATTACCCATACACATTCAGATAGATGGGAATGGAAGACATATTCAGGAATGTACACCAGCACATGTTTATACAGATGTCTCTGAGAAGTCTTTATCTCAGGTTTCCAGCATAAGAGCTGAGAAAGACATTGAACCAGTACTTGTTACTGCAGAACAGTCTAACACTAGAATAAGAACTTCAACACAGAATACAGTTACGCATATTTCTAATCATTTAGGGATGAGATCAAAGGCATAGTCCATTGTCATCTCTGGGGTGATATGAAACCTTTCTTTGTTTATTAAAACAGGGTTTTTGTATCATGACCAAATGGAAATATTGCGTCCTGTCATACCTAAACTTCACAGTACATATGTTTTATAGTTTAGGTAATTTTAGACAGGATAAGGACAGTAAACAGTCATACAGAAGTTCTCTTTGAAAGAAAATATAAGATAGTATTATTTCACATATAGTTTTAACAAATTCACAAAGCTATTGTCCCATAATGATTTAACATTTATTGAAAAAATAGAAAAATGTACAAGAATTAATGCAAATATTTTATTCCCGAGTAATGATACTGCCTCTCTTTTACAGATATGGCATCTAAAATCAAACAAATATAGAGGAAAACACGCTCCTATAAAGAGCAAAGAGAATATCAAGAAATTCAAAGTTAAAGAAGAGATCCTTTCGAGAAGAATATTGGACAAAAGATTTATATTTCATATTTGACTATTTTATCTTATTCAACAAGGTTTTTCTAACCTAACAGAACTTGAAGAAATTTTAAAGACATTTCCTGAAGGAAAAAAATTAATCAGAAGGAACTTTATCTATCTACTATAGATAAATAATTTAGGACTGAAACATTTGTCCACATATACATTTTTTGATTATCCAATTATTCTGATATTAATGTTCATATTAAGTTAGGATTATTATTATTATTATTATTTTTCTTTATTCATATATTTATGAACTGCACAATCATTCTAGTTAATAGAACATCTTTTGTTCATAACTTAAAAAAACAAACATATCACTCTCAATAGAACAATGGAAAGTTATGAAAAGTTTTAGAGTGTAAAGTATATTTCCAAAGAGCTAAAATATTCTTTGAGCACAAATATGGAAATATATTATTGCATCATTTACTTATTTTAATAATGATTATCATTATTATTATTATTATTATTATTGATATTAACAATTATTGATATTAGTTATCATTATGTTATACATTTAAAAAAAATCTATACCATTATTTTAAGATTTTGAATAGATAGATCTAAGGAGAGTTAAAAGTAAAGAGAAAAGCATTTAGAAGGAGAAATATTTCTAGCTGCTTCAGTTCTGAGGAATATTGTGTCCGATCATTTGATACAAGGAGGAGTGATTGTGATATAAATGCTTCTGTATGTATTTAATAATTTTAATATGATTAATCATAATTCAGGGGGGATTGTTAGAATATTATTTCAAATTCATAATTCGGCACTTATAGGTGTTATATTAATATAAGGCAAGCTTGCAAAACATATTTGGTTTTATGATTAATCATAGTAAATTAGGTATGAGTGAATGACCTTGATCAATTGATATGACATGATTCTTCAATCTAAGGCTGAGTATTGCTGGATATTTCTGGTGAAGCCAATTTGACTATGACATATAAGGCATCTTGGTGTAGGGTGACAAGAATAGATCTCCAGAATAGATCAGTATTTCCGTAGTGAGATAAATAATATATTTCTTTATATCTCTTAAGTTTGTTTAAGTGAAGTCTTAGTCATACTAGTATGTATTAGTTAATAGTTACTTTATTGTTAGTAATATATGTTCATATAGGAGATGTTTGGTTATGATATTACATCGTCAGCACACCACTCCAAGTATAGAGTGCTACATGTGTGCTTGTCAATCAAACTCCATATGTCTCTGAGCCAATATCTTCTATTGGTATTACATATTGCTGAAGTTAGCAGAAATTAATGTGTGCCATACAAGGTTCTACGTTTCTGTGGGGTGACAACGTTCATATGTGTATATATAAGCCTATAGTTTGAGATGGGAGGGTGCACAACACACTTACACGACACACTTGCAGGACATACTGACATGAACACACATGAAAATTCACTCACTCCCACTTCAAGAGATGACATTGACATATTTACACTAAGATTGACAAGAAGAACAGCTGAATTACCAGAAGTCTAAGAACGTCATTTCCGGCTTCACTTTGGGAACACTCAGAGAACAGCATGGAAGATGGAGTCTGCAACTAGCACACATGCTTTCATAACTTTGCTACAACAATCTATTCTATTTTATATATATTTACCTACACTGAACTGAACTGTTATACTATTTTCTCATTGTATTTATGATGCCACCTGTGAGAAAATAAACTTACTTATTAATTTAAGTCAACCTGACTATGAATGCAATTCATTCAGAAACGCCCTTGAGATACAAAAATATTAGATATTAATCAATATTCTACACTCTATTACATATTTTCTGGGAATGTGTGCAAATACAGGAGTTTTGGAAAATGGTAATATAAACTATCAAAATAATTACAGGAGTGTCTTTAGAAGACAGACCAGCAGGCATTCTAATACTAGATATACCTATATCAGTGGAAAAATACAAAAATTCACTACTAAGACATCTTATTATAGCCGCAAGGGCGTGTGTCCCTGTCCTGTGGAAAAGGGAGAGTCCACCAACTAGAGCACAATGGTTCGCTAGAATCGCAGAGATTCAACAGATGGAGAACCTCACGATGGCAATGAAAGATCAAGATGGGAGATAACGGACGATATGGGTACCCTACTTGAAATATAGGGAGGAGCGGGGAGGGGGTAGGGATCGGGGAGAGGAGGAGAGAGAGGAGGTGTGAGGGTGTAATCTCTCCCGCCCTCTTTTTTTCCCTTTTTTTTTTTTGTGTTTGGTTGGGGAAGGGAGGGGGGCTTCACGGAAAAGAAAGGCAGAGGTTAAAGAGGAAAAGAGAAGTCACATTGAATTAATGAAGCATAAAGGAGGTGGGAGAATACAAGATTGTAGTCTCTTTTTTTTGTGTTTGATTTTTGATTGATATAAGCAGATGGTATAAAACGTGAAAACTTGTAATGTGAAATCAATGGAAAAAGAAAATTTATTTGTAGCGCCCACCCCATTTAGGGGTTCTATATACCCAAATTTAGGGGCTGGTCTGAGATAGTAGTTGGGCTCAGACCATTCTCATTTATAGGTTGTGCTACTTTATTTCTCCAGGTTGTATACTGGTGTGCAGTTCCCTGTGGCCTGTAGGTGGCACTGCTATGACAGGTCAGGGTTGAACCATCAGAACTAGTGCTGTGCCTTAGGGTGTCCTCTCTCGGCAGCGGTACAGTGGGCGTGGTTGACCTGCTGTGCATGCTGGGAAAGGATACATAAGGGGCAGACGCCGCCTGGGAGGGTTCGCTCTCTGGAGTTTGTGAGGGGAGCCGGAGTCCAGGTGCGTGGCGCCCGGCCCTCCAGGCCATGGAGCCACGTGCGCATCAGTCCCAGGCACCTTTAGCCGTGGGGCTGCAACTTCAGCACTGGGCCCAGCACCTTTAGCTGGAGCTCACTTCTGGGAAGAGGAATCCCAGGGTGTCTCTTGTGAGGGAGCCCGCTTCTAAGAAGAGGAGGCCGGGGCAGGACCTTTCTGATGGACCGGTGAGAGTTCACGGTGAAGGAAGGGGCCCGGTAACTTTCTGGAGGGATTCATCTATCCACCAAGGGCCTAGTAATGTGCTGCTGCCGGCACCTGTTCTTATACTCCAAAAGACTGAGAAGTTCGGGACCTGATAGATTCTGTGGCAGAGAGTCTCCCGATCATATCTAGGAAAATAACCTAATTAAGTGTCCGAGCATCACTTCGGCTGCTAGGATCCATTTTACAGGAGACTATCCGGGTGAGCTAAACCTACTCTGGGATAGCGTGATGATTGTAATATCTACTTGTGCCTGGACCTACCTCCCAAAACCTTGCTGTCCTGTCTCTTATCCACCCTTTCCTATCTGCTGAACATTGAGAAAAATAAACTCAACGTTGGAGTTTAGAGCGGTGTGGACATTGGAATTACTTGGGGGAAAACAGAGACTTGTCCCTATACTCTAAGAGATGAGAACCAACTGATGGAGAACCTAGCTGTGGGACCCAAATACATGACACCGCTCAACCTCCTCAAACAGGAGGGTACGGGCATATAGTACGGTGTGCCCTTTTCCTGCAAGTGAGCCTAAGGTAGGAAAAAGGGTTCGTGTGCTACATATATTTAAAAAAAAAGGGTGAATATGACCAGTGCTGGGTCAAAGTCATTTGGTGCCCAGGGCGATAATGGCAAACTGCGCCCCCCCCCCACACACACACACACTATTTTCGGGCCAGCAGCACAGCGTTGGAGCTCATTGTGGAGGTCAATAGTCGTTTAACCTGCTATCCTCTAGCCCTAATACTGCAGGCAGTATTAGAGCTAGAGGATAGCAGGTTAGGCAGTTCCTAAAGGCTCAGTCCCTAGGATCAGTAAATGATAATGGCCGACAGGCCCTCTTACCAGACCCAGCAAAACTGCCGCAGTGATCCCTCTGGCTGGATGTTTGCTCACTCTGTGTTGCCCGGGGCGACTCTGGTCAGTAGTGTAGCACGTATGTACCCTGGTAATGGCTCAGTGTATTTCTCTCTGGTGCCGCTAGTTAGCAGTGTGCTGGTGCTGGTTAGCAGCGTTGCTCTGGTTAGCAGCGTGGCTCTCTCTGGTGGCACTGGTTAGCAGCGCGGCTCCCTTTGGTGGCTCTGGTTAGCAGTGTGGCTCTCTCTAGTGGTGCTGGTTAGCAGCGTGGCTCTCTCTGGTGGCGCTGGTTAGCAGCGCGGCTGTTTCTGGTGGCTCTGGTTAGCAGTGTGGCTCTCTCTAGTGGTAATGGTTAACAGCATGGCTCTCTCTGGTGGCTCTGGTTAGCAGCATGACTCTCTCTGGTGGCTCTCTCTGGTGGCTCTGGTTAGCAGTGTGGCTCTCTCTGGTGGCTCTGGTTAGCAGCATGTCTCTCTCTGGTGGAGCTTGTTAGCAGCTTGGCTCTCTCTGGTGGAGCTGGTTAGCAGCGTGGCTCTCTCTGGGGGCGCTGGTTAGCAGCGTGGCTCTCTCTGGTTGCAGTGGTTAGCAGCGTGGCTCTCTCTGGTGGCTCTGCTTAGCAGCATGGCTCTCTCTGGTGGCTCTAGTTAGCAGTGTGGCACTCTGGTGGCTCTGGTTAGCAGCGTGGCTCTCTCTGGTTAGCAGCGTGGCTCTCTCTTTGGCTTCCCCTGGTACACTCCTCTCTTTCTGTTTCTGTCTTTTCAACCAGTTAAAGCAGAGGTACCCAACCAGTGGCCCAGGGGCCACATGTGACCTGTGGAGCCCTCTGATGTGGCCCACGACCTTCTGCTCTGGGATGGAATAGAATACTGTTATTAAAGGTCAGTTTATTTCTAAAATCCGTGTATATATGGGCATATCTTTTCTGCAGTGGTTACTGGGCTGCTTTAAATCTGATCCGCAGGTGCAGA
Source organism: Rana muscosa (assembly GCA_029206835.1). NCBI lineage: Eukaryota > Metazoa > Chordata > Amphibia > Anura > Ranidae > Rana > Rana muscosa. Next base: position 206,489,846 of record CM055127.1, on the reverse strand, counting down.
GCAGTTTACCTGCGGGTTACCTGCACTGAGCCACCTGCGGGTTACCAAGTCGCTTAAGTGGCCCTCCCTCTTCAAAAGGTTGGGTACCCCTGAGTTAAAGTATATCACTCATTCCCCCAGCTTGTTTCTGGGTTCCGGGCTCTCTCTCTCTCTCCCTCTTTTTTGCCCCAGCAGAGTGCATGCTTGGAGCTGTAGTCTCCTCCTTGTGGAGAACAATGGGTCGCCGATCTTCTAAGACAAACCTAATGAGAGAGCCGCTATCTCTCCTCCCACACTGCTGACAGGAGAAAGGGGGGGGTGAGCGGGGGACACATTGTGACATTCTTCAGCTCGCCACTGTCACCGCTTCACTGATGGGGACGGAGGGAGGGGGGCTTGACAGCACCCACTACAACTGCCAGCTTTACTTATGGTGTCACCCGGGTGAAACTATAACAACACCCCCCCCATAGCAACCCCAATGCTACTGCTCCCATCCCGCCTCCAGCCAGCCTCTCAGTGTGTGTGACATGGGGCAGGGAATACGAAGCGCCTGTCAGGGGGAGTATCTCCACTGACAGGGAGTGATTAAGTGAAGGGCTGGTCTGTTCTAGGCTTGAGATGGGTGCAGAAGCGCACTCTGCACATCGTTGCAGGTGTAGGTATTAGCGTCTGGTGTGTCCAGCCAGTTTTAGAAGCACAAGGCCAGCACTTCACCTGCACCCCCCCTTCCTCCAGTAAATAGTACTGCCCAGGGCATCCGCCCCTTCTGCCCCCCCCTCATGTACATGCCCTGAATAATATGACCACCATACATATACATAAATGGTCCAGTTGATTGTTTTAAAAAAGAACTGTATACATTCCGAAATGGGAAGAATATAACTGAATATTAACATTTATAGGTAATAAGTCAGGAGATCTGAGGAATATCCAATTGCCTTGGGGATCAGGAAACATGTATTCCTATGCTGGAGCTATTTGGATCATGCTTTATAGGGCTTTTGCCTTCCTCTGAATTACCTGTAAACAAAGCGGTTGATTTACTAAAACTGTAGAATGTAAAATCTGGTGCAGCTCTGCATAGAAATCAATTGGGTTTTTATTAATATTATTAATAGTTATTATTGTCAAAGCTTAAAGAGGAACTGTAGTCTACTCACATAATTTGTAATAAATAACTTCTTTGCCATTCTGAAGCTTCCCTCCAACCACTTTCTATATTATTTTATATATACTGGGATTCTGTACTTGCCAAATATGCTGCAGAAATCTCCCTCCACTGAGTCTGGCTGCATCCATTTAAAGTGTGAGCAGCTGAGGCTGCTGCCTGTTCACTTCCTGGATTTACACAGGCACCCAGAGGCACACTTCCAGCTCTGCAGCTCTCATTGGCCATCTTATGACTCATACCCTCTCACTTCCTGGAAAACTCTCACAAGAGTGAGAGAGAGAGCTGTGTGTGATGTCATAAGCCTCAGCTTTTTACCAGACAAGAAACAGGAAGTGGGCTGTATAAGGTATTTACTGGCAGAAAAAAAAAATTTTACTATCCAAAGTTAAAATAACAAGAGCAGAAGATTTAATAGACGTAAATGTGAAAAAATTACTGAAGTTCCACTTTAATTAAACAAGCTGAAGTTAGAGACTGATTCGGTACTGTGCACAGCTGCACCAGATTTTGCGCTCTCCAGTTTTAGTAAACTAACCCGATAGTGGTTTTTTATTTTTTTTATTGATTAAACTAGAAAGATGTGTACCCTTTTTAAACCTGGCTAACTATGTAACTTAGTAACTAACTTTAATTGCTCAGTAGGTAATCTGTAGTCAGTAATAGATGTGACAAATGGTTATCTGATACATGTATTGAACATGTACCTGACAGAAAAATTCTCGCTTTTGCCATTTTCTGATACTATAGAAGCCAGATACCAATCCAGATTTATGTTAGAAACTAAGGGCATTGCAGTTCACCATCTTTATTATTACATCTTACAAAACAAAAAGCAAAAGCGTAACAAGTTGGTAAACGCTGTTTTACTTTTTTCACTAGATTTAACAGCCATCAGCAATTTGAACTCTGGGGTCTGCACTGAAAGGTTTTCGAAGTTGAAAGGATGAATGATTAATGGCTTCCATTTGGAGGCTTAGGACCAAAATGGATTGTACTCACATAGACCGTGTCTGCACCAAAATAAAATGTTTCCGTATGGGTTATGGATATATACACCGAATTCAGCATCTTACAATATTGTATTCTACAGATCCTAAACATGTCAATAAGCCATTCCTAAAGCTCCCTCTGGTGTTTTCAATGGCTGTTTCCTGAAAGAAGTAAACACAAATCCCTATTACTCTTGCTGTTTCATAAATATCCAATTTAGATTAAACATTCAAAACAATGCATATTAATTAACTTGCAATTGATACTTAAAAGAATAGTTATCAGGCTTCTGAAAAAGATAAATTTGCCAGCAATGCATAGTTAATTCCAAATGACACAGAGAACAAATGTGTTCATAACTTACTTACCATAATGATGATGTAAGAATTGTTTACAGGATTCAATTTGCATTTAACAAGACATCTTAATGCAAGTTAATAATGATTTTCTTTTCAATAAAAATTGCGCTATTGTTCTATAGCAAATCATGTTAATAAAGTTGTAAAGAAACATATGTACACCTATACAAAATACTGTATCTGGCCAAGTCAAAGTGTTGTGTAACGGTTTCAGCCAACTGATCAGACCAGTGGTGATGTGCAATTTCTACTTTACTTAACAATGAACTTTAACATAAATTATACCCAAGATCGCGTGAACACGGGTATACAGTACAGAACATTAATATAAACTGTAAAGAAAGAGGATATAACAATTATACTGCCGTTCAACTAATGTCCACTAGGTGGCAGCAGTGTGTTCTGAGTTCAATCTACAGATAGAATAGACAGCTAAGGAATCTCACGTGTCCAAGACAGTAATCGTTCGTTCAACAGACTGTGAGCTGAGTGGACCTCCTGCTGGCACACACTTCACGCTGGCACTGCTTTCTACTTGCTTCGGTCAGGAGGTTCTGGTGGCTGCAGATAGGGCCAACCCACTTCATGGACAGCTTCTGCAAATGGACTGTAACAGAGTCCTCTTCAGTGACTAGGGCTTGGAAAGATGCTGCGTGCTCTTGTGCTCACTGCTGGTGGCCCGCACACCAGACTTAACAGGGGAGGACCCAGCACCTGGGAACAGCTCACTTGCCCAGTCACTGCTGTCCCATCAGGCAGGATCTCTCTGAGCACAGGAAGCTGGGTGGAGCTGATATTTATATCCCCTGGGCGTGTCCAGGAGCTCAGAGGATTGTGGGGAGTTGAGTTAAAGGGACCTGCACCGGAATCTGGACAAAGGGGCATCCCACTACACTCCACCCCACTTGAACTTGCGATTCCAGGCAAGTTTACCGACCATACAAAGTCCTCCTGTGCAAAGCGTTCAGGTGGTTTTCCAAAGTTGTGCCTCTGAGAGCATCTCAAGGGTTGAGGTTCTGGCTCTTCTTCAGAAGCAGACAAAGGTACATCTTCACTTTCAGGCATCTCAGTGGAGAGTGGGTCAGAGGGCTCCACAGCAGGAGTAGGAATCCGAGCTGGGCAATCATTAGACTGCATGGCATTGTCTGTATCTGTAATCTCTCCTGGGAGATTTGGAGGCAGCAGTGAGGGAACGGGGAGTAGCCACCACTGATTCTCTGCTGGGGCTGCTACGGGTGGCTCGGAAACCTGTTTTCCCAGCTCTCTAGATAAGCTCTCAGGCACCTCTTTGTAATTTCGAATAGGTTTGAGGAGCCTGCGGTGTAGCCGCCTCGGCCTGTCTTGTGTACTTTCCTTCTGGACGTCATAGACTGGCAGTCCTGGAATTGGTTGCTGTAGCACAACTCCGGGCACTTCCTCCCATGGAGTTTGTAACTTGCCCTGCTGATGTGCACCTTTGCGCCTGATCAAGACCCTGTCTCCAGGTTTCAGATCATAGACCTCCGTTCCTGACTCTTCTTGTTCCACCCAAGTTCACTCCTTTACAAACTGTTGGACTTCGGACAGGCGTCGCCTCCACTAGTGAATCCAGGTTGCTGGAGTATACTCCAGTTCTTCAGTGGGGACAACACCCCATAGATCTGTGGGTCCTCCAAGAGTACGACCAAACATCACGTGGTAAGGAGAACGAGCTGTCGCTGAGTGCACAGTATGATTATACTTCCAAACCACTTCAGCCAAGTAATGGGTCCATCTGGTTCGTTTCTCACGGGCCAGCCCTCTCAATAGTTGTATCAGGGTACGATTAAACCTCTCGCAGGCTCCGTTACCCTGTGGGTGATATGGGGTCGTATGCGTCCTCTTGACACCTAAGGAGCGACACCACTCCTGGAAGAACTCACTTTCAAAGCAGGGCCCTTGATCTGAATGTATCTTCTGAGGGTAACCATAAGGGAGACAGAAGTGCTTCCACACTGCTTGAGCTGCAGTCTTTGCAGTCTGGTCACGAGTTGGTACAGCTACTGCAAACTTGGTAAAGTGGTCCACCATGACAAGGACATGGCGATTTCCATCTTCCGACATGTCGAGGGTGAGGAAGTCAACTGTCAATACTTCCAATGGGGCAGACGTGTTCCAAGTCATGGGAGGCACCTGGACCTCAGCCCCCTTGGTCACGGAGCATACCGCACAGTGCCGACATATCTGATCAATCAACTGGAACAGCCCCACACACATGGCTTGCCTTTTGAACCAGGCGAATGTCTTGTGGACACCCCAATGTCTTCCTTCCACATGGATCCTTTCTGCCACTGGTCGAGCTCTGGCCCGCGACAGTACGACCTGCCAGGTTACCGAAGAGTCATGGGGGAACATTATTCTGCGATACAATATGCCATTTCTCAAGAGGAGGCGTGACCGTTCTTTCAGCAGTTTTTGTGTTTCTGGTAGCAGTTGTGATCTTTCACGTCTACTGGGCCAGCGCCGTAACTGCATTGCCTCTATCACTGGGGCAATCACAGGGTCATCCTTCTGCGTTTCTGCCCAGTTATAATCTTCCAATACCTGGATGAGGTATACTCGTGGTCTACTCTTAGATCTAGCCCCCATTAAGGGTGGAATTTCTTCTTCTTCGGCCTCTTCATCCACATCTCGCTGTGGTTGTGCTGAAGGGTACCGTGATAGGGCATCAGCCACGTGGTTGCCCTTTCCCGGGTGGTAATGCAGGGAAAAGTCAAACTTTGCCAGACGTGCTGCCCATCTTTGTTCTAGAGCGCCAAGTTTGGATGTCTGGAGATGTACTAAGGGGTTATTGTCCGTCCAGACTTCGAACTTAGACCCTGTGAGATACTCTGCGAAACGTTCTGTGACGGCCCACACCAGTGCTAACAGTTCCAACTTGAAGGAGCTGTAGTTTGCAGGGTTTCTCTCGGTTGGATGAAGGCTGCGGCTGGCATAAGCAATAACCCATTCCTCACCATCTTGCATTTGTGAGAGCACGGCCCCCAGGCCCTGGTTACTGGCATCATTTTGTAACCAAAAGGGAAGGGAGAAATCAGCAAAGGCCAATACAGGGGCTGACACCAACCGTTGCTTTAAGAAGTCAAATGCCTCTTGTTGTTCCAGTCCCCATTCCACCCTCTTGTGACCTCTTTTATGGTCTACTCCATGTAGTAATTTCTGGATTGGAGCAGCATGATGGGCGTAGTGCTTTATGAAACGTCGATAGTGCCCCGCTAGCCCTAGGAAGGCTCTAACCTCGGTCACGGTCGATGGTGCCTTCCATTCTTGTATTACCTTGATTTTCTCTGGGTTGGGGAGCACACCCCATTTTGAAATGACATGTCCCAAATATTCAATCTCACTTTTGAACAGGTGGCATTTTTTTGGCTTAAGCTTCAGCCCATACTGATGTAGCCAGGCTAGAACAGCATCGAGGTGGGCTAGGTGTTCCTCAAAGGTGACAGAGAACACCACTATATCATCAAGGTAAATCAGGATGCTATCCAAGTTCATATCCCCAAGACAATGCTCCCTTGTCCTTTGGAAGGTAGCAGGTGCATTGTTCAGCCCGAAAGGCATTCTCTTGAACTGCCATAGTCCCATAGTGGTAATGAAAGCAGTTTTTGGTCGATCTGCTTTTGCCACAGGGATCTGCCAATACCCACTGGCGAGATCAAGCGTGGAAAAGAACTTGGCTTTCCCTAGAGCAGTTAGGGACTCTTCAATCAGCGGCAGGGGATAGGCGTCTCTTGTAGTGACAGCATTCAACCGTCTATAATCTACACAGAAGCGGAGGGTGCCGTCCTTTTTCCGCACTAATACAATGGGAGCTGCCTATGGGCTCTTGCTGTCTTCAATTACGCCTTGCTGCATCATCTGTTCCAACATCTGCTTGACTTCCTGATAAAGGTGAGGGGGTATGCTTCTGTAGCGATCCCGGATGGGTGGATTTCCTCCTGTTGAGATCTCATGTTCAATTCCATTGCTACAGCCCAGGTCAAAATCCCCCTGTGAAAACGCCTCTGACCACTTATCCACCAGTTGCCTTACTGCTTCTACCTGAGTGGGTGTGAGTTCCTCAGTGGACAGCTGTAGAAGTGGAAGTATCTGTTCTCCTACCCATGCTGGGTCTGCTCATGCTGACCATTTGGCAACATTCACTTTAGCTACATAACGTCGTCGGTGAAATTTCTGGAGCTCTATGTGGTCCACTTTGGGAGAAATCACACCTGTAATCAGGGCCAGTTCCGCCACTGGTGTCCCCGGGGGCAGGTGAAGTGGAATCGTCTTTCTGTTCCGCATCCTAACTAGCACGGTGCCTTGATGAACTACTGTAAGAGTTCTAGCAACAAATAGGGCCATATCTGAGGGTAAGGGTTCCACTAGCACTGGGATGCCCTGCAGTCTATGGCATGATCCAACATTCATGGGAAGTACAAGTTCTTTGCAGGGAGGTATTACAATCTCTGTCCCAAAGGGAACCCTCACAACACCAGCCTTTTCATTAATGTTTGCGATACTTGCTTCAGAGTCCTTTAGTGCTGCCAAGGTAAGGAGCAGCTTTCTAACTTCTTTCGGTGGTCCCAGGTGTGTAGGATCTCGTTTTAACAGCTCAGGCCTCAGCCCCTGGATGATATTCATGCCCAATATCACCTGCGGCCGTGCTTTTCTGGATGCTCGTGTAACCACAACACCTTTTTGGCCAAGATCCTGTCCCCACAGTTCTACTTTCATCCAGGTAATCCCGACCACTTCTATAGGAAGTTCGTTGGCAGCTGTCAGTGAGATCCAGGGGGTATCCTGACTAATTTTCTTCTTTGGGAAGTGACGCTGGAACAATGGTTCTGGTAGAATGGTGACTTGGGACCCAGTGTCGAAGAGACATTCGACCTCTTGGCCATCGAAGTACCCATGTACCACAGGGCAATCGACCACCACGTCCTCAGTGTGTGACGGGGGAGTCATTTGCTGGGCCGCCCCACTGCTTGACTCCTAGCGGCGGGGCGCTCTGAGTTTACCGGCTCCCTCGGTATTCGATCAGGACAATCCCTCAAGCGATGTCTCTTTTTTTGACAGCCCCAACATGGAGAGGGTGACCTCTCCCGTCTTGGTCGTCTGCGGGGCGGTGATCGGTTTCTCCATGAAGGGGTGTGCTCTCTTGGCCCCCTTGGATTGTCTCGCTCATGTCTCAGCATGGCAAGTTCTGTCTGGAGCTGGGCCATTCCTTCCGTCAGCTTGTGGATGGCCACCTCCCACGGAGCTGTGTGTTCAATTTGTGGCAGTTTACATGGTTTATCACCTGTGCTGGCCATGAGGACATCCGTACTGGCACGTCTGGGTTCTTAATATAGGATAGCTGCTTCTAGAATTTCGTGGAATTTTAAGTTTCGGTTACTTCTGTCCTTTTCTTGTAACTTTTCCCTGACTTTGTCAGACAGAAGCCCATCTACGAACTGATCCTTCAGCCACCCATCTGTATCACTCCAGCCAGCACGTCCTGCTCGCCTCCTCTCCTTGCGGCGGATCTCGGCTGCTATATCCTGCAGTTCCAGGGCGTACTGCGGAATGGATTCTCCCACTCTCTGCTTTCTACTGATAAAACGAGCTCTAAGAACCCCTAATGCAACCTTCTGGGTGTACACTGCTTCCAAGCGGCTGATTATCTTGTCTGGGGAGTCCTGGTCCTCTGCTGGAAGGTGTAGGATCAACTTCCTTGCTTCCCCTTCAAGGGCATTAATGGCCAGGTCTGCCTGCTGTGCAGGTGGGACCCCATATGACCGGATCAAGTCCTGCAATCTCCTAATCCAATCATCTAAGTCCTGATCTGGTCCTGTGTACTTAGGCAGCTGTTGTGGTAGCAATCCTGCCAGCAATAGAGAAGCTATGGCAGACTGTTTAACTCCCTCAGGCCGCTGCTGACTTGCTCTGCCATTGTGCTGCTCTCCTCATCACTGTCTGACATGGCTGATCCTGTTCATGACACCAAGTGTTGTGTAACGGTTTCAGCCAAATGATCAGACCAGTGGTGATGTGCAATTCTACTTTACTTAACAATGAACTTTAATATAAATTGTACCCGAGATCGCGTGAACACGGGTATACAGTACAGAACATTAATATAAACTGTAAAGAAAGAGGATATAACAATTATACTGCCGTTCAACTAATGTCCACTAGGTGGCAGCAGTGTGTTCTGAGTTCAATCTACAGATAGAATAGACAGCTAAGGAATCTCACGTGTCCAGACAGTAATTGTTCGTTCAACAGACTGTGAGCTGAGTGGACCTCTTGCTGGCACACACTTCACACTGGCACTGCTTTCTACTTGCTTTGGTCAGGAGGATCTGGTGGCTGCAGATAGGGCCAACCCACTTCATGGACAGCTTCTGCAAATGGACTGTAACAGAGTCCTCTCCAGTGACTAGGGCTTGGAAAGATGCTGCATGCTCTTGTGCTCACTGCTGGTGGCCCGCACACCAGACTTAACAGGGGAGGACCCAGCACCTGGGAACAGCTCACTTGCCCAGTCACTGCTGTCCCATCAGGCAGGATCTCTCTGAGCACAGGAAGCTGGGTGGAGCTGACATTTATATCCCCTGGGCGTGTCCAGGAGCTCAGAGGATTGTGGGGAGTTGAGTTAAAGGGACCTGCACCGAAATCTGGACAAAGGGGCATCCCACTACAAAAGTAATACAGAAAGACAACCCTATTTAAAGGTAATCTGTACTAAAAGATAATGCATTGTGGTTCATTAAAAAAAAACACTTGGATGTCATGCTGATCCAGTGACTTCCATACTTCTGAGGCTCTGATCTGTATCTAGGTTAAGTATCTAGGTTAATATTAAACTCGGAAACATATGTTCAGACTGAACTTTCTTAGTTCTGATGGTTCTGATCAAGTTCAAACTTTTAGGACATTGGGCAGGAATTGCCCAGTCAAACATCCCATAATGCTTGACAAAAAGTGATCATTGGCCAAAAACCTAAGCCTGACCTCTGATCATGTCCCCTGATCAGAGTTTGGGTGCAAGACTTTAGCCAATGATGGTTTTTGACCAGATCTCTGTCCACACACCATAAAAAGGTTGCTTTCCCAGTGTAGGGAGGGACAGCTGACAGTATTGCAGGAAGAGAGAAGTTTGTAGTGCAGTGTACTACTACAGGCTATATAGTGTGGTATAAGCAGTATTATATTCATTGTTGCTGTATATTTTTACACTGATTCTTTGTGGTGAATTGCAGTTTGTTGGGGTAGGGAGAGTGGAGTGTAAGCCCACTCTGATTCACTGTTATTTTATAAGACCCAACAGTCCTTTTTAGGACTACTTTTTTTTCTCTGTCTTTGACAACTTATGTTGCTGTGTAGCTGCTATTTCCCTTTTTTTTCTTTAGGGATATTTTGTTGATTTTAATTTTTTTTTTTACTATTTTTTCTCATTTAGTTCATTAAAAAGAAGGGTTTATTTTGCCAGTGTTTAAGGATTGGTGTTTTTTTTTTGTTATATTTATTTTTGATCCCTTTTTACTTGTTTTTCATTTTGTTAGGGTTTTGAATTTTTTTGGGGGTCAGCGGCAGACACTTGAACTTGTTGGTGGCACCACAAAAACTGCCTTTTGTTTGCAGCAGAGCACCACAAACTATTTCAGTGCAGTTTAGTTCTCTAAAGCACCACAGTGTTTTTTGCACAAAAGCATCAAATCCCTCATACATCTCTTGCCATAGCTTTAAAAGTGTTACTAAACCCAGGACCCTGCATTCATTATATCTGGTCTCCCACAATACATAGAACATGGAAATGTTATTATTTTGGTAAATATAAACTGTTAAATAACTTTTCTCAGCAGCAGTTTATAGCAGTTTAATGACTATCAGTGTCTGACTAAAGCTTGTAGGATGAGTTTTCAATCTCCTCTTACCATCCTATGAGGCTGCAGGACACCTGGCCCTCTGTCTAGACAGTGCTGATTGGCCCTGTGCCGATCACATGCACCCTCCCAAGAAAAAAAAAAAATCTCTAGCAATACACACCAAACTGAGCATGTGCAGAGGGCCCTCAAGGCTCTGTACTGTCAGGAGATGGATTGGGGACTGGGGGAGAAGGGGAGGATCAGCGAAGTCTGGATCAAACAGCCTTTTTACACAATGTGCAGGATTAACCCCTTAGGTTCCACAGTGAGTATTAAAAGCATGCTTTACTGTGTATACAGACTGATTTTACTGTTGTGGATTTAGTAACACGTTAACACATTGTAAAAGTACCCCCACACTTACACCATGTCTGGGAGGCCTAAAGGAAGTAGCAGAGGTGTTCCAATGCAGCTAAGGGTGTGTGTGCAGCATCTGTATCCACGGGCCAAATCAATGGTTTGAGTGCAGCATCATAGGGCAGGGCACATGTGCCTTTTTTGGCAGTGTAAGTGCTATACAGTGCAAGTGCTATACAGTGTAAGTGCTATACAGCCAGAGCATGCAGAGTTGATGGTGAAATGGCTAACTAAACCTTCATCATCCTCCACTGTTTCCTAGGCCCTGAGTAGCATGAAGTCAAATTCAACTGCAGAATGGCCCTGTTCTTTCTCCTCATACACAACTACTCCTGCTATAGTCTTGCAAGCTGGCGCAGAGGAGGTGTCTGACTTAGTCAAGCACAGGGCCAGCCACTTGCTACAAGTGGATGCTCAGTAATTAATTGCATATGAGGTTGAGGAGGCAATCGATGAGAGCATAGGCAGAGAAAACACAAGGCAGGGAAAACAAGTTGGCACAGATGGTCCCCCAGTTTTAGTTTACAGCTGAGTTGGCTCCAGCAATGAGGGGGAAGATGAGGTCTCCAAATATACTTGGGCACCAGATATAGTGAAGGAGGAAAGTGAAGAAAATGCACAACATCAGCAAGGTAGGTTGTCATCCAGGGGCAGTTTGCAGGTGAGTGAGTTGAGCAGCTGCCCTATTCTGCCAGAAGCTAGAGCTCCACTGATGCAGGCATGGTTATCCTCCAGTCCTGTTTAGCTGTGTGGACCTTTTTCATCACATGTGCTGCAGATCCCACCTTAGTCATTTGCAGTATCTGTCATGAGCATTACAAGTGTGGTAATAGTATTGGACATTTTAGTACCATATGTTTTTAGAGACATACTGTATGAGTATTTACCACACCACTCATTGGGAGCAACACCTGAATGCTAGCCATCGGCATGCTAGTGGTTGACAGCAAGGTGGCTGCATTCCTCTTTCTCTTTCCAGCTCCTCCCTTTTCACCTCTCCTCCCAGTATACAAGATTCCTTATAATCATTCTCAAAAAATGGGGATGACAGTATTTCAAGGGTGTCAGAAGCTTACCTTATGACACTTCCAGTTGGCTAGAGAGTAGGAGGAAGTGTAGACTGCAACAATGCCCTGATTCTGTTAACTCAACCCTGTCACCTCCAACTATGGTATTGAGCAGGCAGCTTTCTGTGGCCCAGCTACAGGAACATAAGAAAAATATATACCCCCAGCCACCCCCATGCCCAGCATCTCAATACCAGCTTGACAAATTTGCTGATTTTACAATTGCTGCCCTTAAAGCTGGTAAAATCTTCCCTCTTTTTGGAATTTGCAGCCTGTGCTGTTCTCAGTGGCAGGTACCCAGCTGCTATTTTTTCACCTGTAAGGTCATTACTGCCCTTCACAATGATGTGAAAGGTAATGTTTTCATGTTGTTGGACCACACAGTCAGCAGAAAAGTCCGCCTAATATAGAAACATGGCTCAGAAAGGGCAGAGACATTATGGAGGAGATTTACCAAAACTGGAGCACTCAGAGAACCCCTCCTGAACAGACTAAGGTCCAACACAGATATCAAAGGAATCTCCATTGCTCATAGAGAATTTAAAGTAGCAGCCTTTGCTGACGATATATTACTCTCCCTAAAATCCCCTCGGATATCATTACCTAATCTTTTGAAAGACATACAACATTTTGGCGAGTTATTAAATCTCAAAATCAATTATTCCAAATCTCATGCCCTGAATATATCCCTTACCCCTCAGGAAGTCACTCACTGCCAGGAATCCTGTCCCTTCCATTGGCAGAAGACAGCCATTACCTATCTAGGCATTCAAGTCACTAGGAACATAACGGACCTCTGTAGTCATAACTTCCTCCGTGCCCTCTCTGCGCTCCAGGCAAATCTCAAGGATTGGGCCAACCTCAACGTTTCTTGGTTTGGGCGCTCGGCCCTCATCAAGATGGTTGTTCTCCCCCGCCTATTGTACTTAATGCAGACGATCCCGATTCACCTACCCCCTTCGTTCTTTGCGGCATATAAAAAGGCCTGCACTAGCTTTATATGGAAGAACATTGCCCCACGAATTAAATATTCACGTCTGACATGCTCCAAAACAACAGGTGGCATTGGTTTACCAGATCTTTATAAATATTATCTGGCCTGTCACCTGACTAGAGTGGTAGACCGGAGACTTCACAAACTAAGGAAAGCATGGGTGATGCTTGAAGATTCTCTCACACAAACCCCGATTGCCACACTGCCTTGGCTGTCACCACGATTCTGGCCCCCGACCCTCAAGACACATCCTTTTATCGCACCCTCCCTTTCGGCCTTTAGGAAAGCAATCGCTCTCTTTAACTTATCCTCACAACCAGGTCCGCTGACCCCGTTGAGAGGTAACCCTGAGTTCCCTCCGGGAGATTCAAACACATTCCTCCACATGGAATGGCCACACAAGGAGGTTCTAGCGTGCCATTTCTTTCACAAGGGCCGGAGACGATCCTATGAGGAGCTTACCTCTGAATCACGCACCAACACTTTCCCTTTTTGGTCTTTTAGACAGCTTACTCACTTTCTTACCTCTAAAGATACGCATGACACGTGGAATAGACAACTTACACCATTTGAAGCACTATGCTCACGCAATGCACCTCAACGACACCTTATATCATACATTTACGCCCTATTACAGGACGTTCCTGACCCCCCCTCAACGCAAATTGTGCGTGCTTCTTGGGAAAGAGATTTGCAACTCAAACTTGAGGTTGACGACTGGGAATCCATATTTAGTCTTGCTCATAAAGGCTCGATGAACATAACAATCCAAGAAACTGGTTATAAAATTATCACAAAATGGTATAGAACCCCAGCTCGTTTACATAAATTCTCACCCTCAATCCCGAATATATGTTGGAGGTGCACAGAAGAGGTAGGATCCATGATCCACATCTGGTGGGAGTGCGCCTTGCTCCAGCCTTTTTGGAGGGAGGTCCACTCCATCATTACACGGGTTACCACTTACACTCTAGACTATACTCCTGCTCAATTTCTCCTACACCATACTACTCTACCCAAACAAACTTATCAAAAATCATTGGCCATGCACGTGGTAAATGCAGCCAGACTCTGTGTTCCTACGCACTGGTGCTCAAAAGATATCCCGACCATTAGAGAGTGGCTGATCAGAGTCACCAAGATAGAGGAGATGGAGGAATTGATACATACAGCCCATGACTGTGTACAGAAATTTAGTTTGACCTGGGCCTGTTGGACACAATTTAAGACCACGGATTACTACAAATCCTTCTTCTAACCATTGTGCTAAACATTTAGATCGCTCACTACTTTCCTCCCTACATTTTGAACTGGTGCGGGGGCCCGGGACGGGGAGCGGCCCCCACTACTCTCTGGTCCCCACTACTTTCTGCTCTCTTCTCTCTATTCTCTAACTGATACCCTCTACCTAGCCTTCCTCTCTTACTCATTTCCTACATCAAGGTCACTGTATACCTATTTTCTGATTACTTTCCCCCTTTTCCCCCCTCATATATATATATATATATATATTATTATTATTTATTTTTCTCTCCCTATTGCGATATAACCGACCAAATGATGGACTGGAGCCTTGCCATGGGTCCCTAACATCTACACGACCATTGTAATCCCCAAATTGAGTAGTTTCACCATGGCCCTGGATAGGCCTGCTGATATTGGTCTACGGATGGTCTTTGCACCCATATGCAGGGTTACCCGCTCTCATTCAGAAACCGGAAACTGCTTGGTTTAAATGTTGGTTATTCATGCAATGTTCATGAGCTTGTATGTCTTGTATGTACATGTAACCTTATTTTTCGTTCAATAAAATCGTTTATGGAAAAATAATAAAAACTGGAGCATCTGGTGCAGCTCTGCATAGTAGCCAATCAGCTTCTAACTTCAGGTTGTTCAGTTAAGCTTTGACAATAATAACTGAAAGCTGATTGGTTTTTGTGCATTAGATCATGCACTCTCCAGTTTTAGTAAATAAACCCCTATATCTCAATCATGGAAACTGGGTCTGTTCACTGGTTGCTAGTAAGGATGCAGGATGGGACACACTGTTGGAGCTGGTTGTGTTGATCCAAATCCTTACAGCTGGTGACAGTGACGTCACTTCCAAATTCTCCAAAATGCCATCTTCGGGTGATTCATCCTCAGAACCACCAGTATGCCACAAGCATTCAAAAGGCTATACAACAATCAAATCTCCAGGGAAGAGCTGGAGATCCATTTTATTCCATTTTATGCCCCTTTTTTCTCCTTGTATGTCCCTTTACTGTTAAACATTAGTATATCCATATCTTTCTATATAATAATATTGGGAAATCATGGTATCCTCCCTTTTATCCTTCTTCTTCCTCCCCCTTTTTGTTGAAAACTTTTTTTTTTTTTACATGTATTTTTGACTGTGCATTTGGTGATGGTGTCCCCTGACACAGAGTTTTTCAACCAATTATCTCTCCTCTGTGGCCCTCTTGCGAAAAAGATGTTTCATACTTATTGGGTTCCAGCAGACTTTGTACATTCTTCTTTTTAAAGAAACTATGTTCCATGACATTGGTAGGAAAAATATTTATTTCATAAAAAATTGTTGTACTATGATGTATTCTGTGAGATATGACATTCGTAATCATATGTTATATGCGTAGATATTCATTCACATGTGCTCCTGAGGAAGAACATTTTAAACACAAGTCCACATGTTGATCATTGGATGAAATAATGTGTGAATCCCATAATGAACATTTCGTTATATGTGATTTTATGACTAATACATTTTGTATTTTTATATAATCATTTATGTGGTGTAATTTTCAATATGCCCTACAAAAGTCCATGGCTACAATTTTGTTGATGTGACATGTGTAATTATAGGATGTGGACATATAGAACACAGAAACTCCATCTATAATATTTAGGCTATGCAACAGCTTAGGCAAAATGATGCCACACAGTGTTGCAGCTGGTATTCTAGGGGACAGGAGCCACACTTGGGTAGAGATTTTGTCAGCTCTGCAGAGGCAGGTCCAGAAGTGGCTAACCCCATGCCATCTTGTACCAGTAAAGGACATGTGTGGCAATGGCACAATCCTCTTGTACACCATTCAGCCTGGAAACTTCTTTGCATGGCACAGTGAAGACACTTCTGGAACAGTAAAAGTGGGGAAATGTATGAACCCATTACAAGACAATATTATGATACAGTTTATAGAGACCCCAACTAGAAATGGTGCTCTGCTGGACCTGGTAATATCAAACAATACAAAGTTTAGTACTAGTGCCAAAATCACCAGGGTATGTAAACTTTTGATTAGGGTCATTTGGGCAGTTTCTGTTGTTATTATGATTTAAAAAGGAACACTGATTTAAACTAGAAGATTGACTTTAAACGGCACATAGGTAAATAGGGTAAAAATCTAAGGGTTTTTATTGGTAGAGAAACTATAAAATTACATTTATACAAAAAATTTCATTATAGTAATCATTAGTACACGACCCAGAGTAGTGCTAACATCCCACTTCCAAAGGCTACAACAGTATAGATAGGCTCAAAATTGTAATAAGAGACACATATCCAACAATCAAACATTGCATTGGGTAGAGCAGTATATATAGGAAGTGGGTAGCCTTAATCCTGGGTCCAGTATGTAAAAACGTAGTCTTGCTCTGCTCTACATGTTTTGCGTGTCGTGACGCTTCTTTAGGAGCATAATAGTCTAGACACATATATAAACAAAATAATTTATAAAAATACTAGCAATTGACATAATTTTAATACATAGAAAAGGAAAGAAAAACAAAATACAATAATATTGGAGAACTATTGCTGGCCACAGATGGACGGGACACCCATATGCCCATCCATCAACAAAAGAGGTGCAAATAAACCAAGCCCACAATACTAGGGTAGTTAGAAACGGTTGCAAGATGGTAGAGTGATATAGGGGGAGTAGTGGTAGTAACAAAGAACCCCCCCATATGATGAAGGGGAGTAAAACAGCATACACCAACCCAACAAATCAAATATAGGAAAAATTGGGAAAAATTTATATATAGAAAAATACTTACAGACAGGCCGTATTGAAGGTGCAAGCCGGCCCTAAATACCAGTACACTGGCAATTTATCTATAGAAAATAGCCAGTTGGGTAAGTGGAAATCTAAAAAATATATAAGAAATAGTGTAAACAGGTTTCCATGAACCCTTTTAGGGTGACTGCAGAAAAGACCCGCTAGGGATAGTAAAGAAGCTGATGAGACCCCCTTTAAATTATAGTCCCAAATAAGAAGGCGCACATCGCTCACCATAATAGGCAACAGCAGGATAATTTAATGGAGCACAGGCTGCTGGTAAACAGATGAAAGGGTTTCCTCCAGGTATGTAGAGTTATAGACGCCGGGGGGTATGCATCGGTCAGAGCTTGGTGCATGGACTGGGCAGAAAGTAATCTGTCCACAGTGTAACCCCCGAGTACGGTAGTGTGACCAAGCTGAGGAGACATAGATAATGGTGGTGTTAAAAGGGCTCTGATAGAATTATTATTATCATCAAAGGAGTTGCTGGAAACCAGTCAAAACAAAGCCAAATGAGCTACCTTGAATCTTGGGCAAATTGTCTAATAAGCGGACCTGTCAGGAGCCTCTCCTGTGCGCTGTTGTGTGAGAGCGATGTGTGCATCGCTCCTAAATACCCCCACAGGACTGGCGTCATCCCCACTGGGACCGACGCCATCTCGTGAGGTCAAAGGCTGTCGCGCATGCGCCAAAGACGTTTCAAGTCCTTTACCACTTGCCAACCTAATTATAGTCCAAAGACAACTACAGCGCAGTCGTCCAATTCTGGGAGGGTCTCAGTAGATGTTCTCCTAGATCCCTGCCCCCTGCACAGCCTCCTTCGGACACAGCTGATCACAGATCAGGGTAGAGGGCCAATCACAGCCGCTCTTTACCATATTATCATCTGTGTCCAATCACAGCTGATCACATTTGCCAGTTATCAGCAGTTCTTTCCTCCCACACTGTGTCTGTGGGAGGAAAGGAGAGCTGTTTACCGTCAAGCCTGTCAGAACATAGTTTACATTGATAATCAGGGCACTTATTTTTTTCAGGACAAATTTGTCTTTTTTTTGGGTGGTAAATGGTAACAGATATCTCCTGATTTTAAAGAAGACTTCTGAAGAAAACTGGCCCAAAGTAGTAAAAAAAAAGAGCACTAAGACAGGTACGCAGATAGGCAGCCTTGCGGATAACGGCCCATTTCTTTTTTTTCACAATCAAAAGGTTTTATTGAAGCTAAAAACAGGCAAACATTGGACAATAGGATACATTAATCGGATAAAGGTAGATAACAAATGTCAGTTTACATGTAGAGGTAGCATAATAACAGATAATTGTTTACATTGGTTTGGTGAGAGATGAAGGCAAAGGAATTAAAACAGGAAATGAGAGGGAGAGGGAGAGGGAGGGGAGGAGGTGTGGGGGGGGGGGGAGGGAAGAAAGGGGGGGGAGTGGTAAGGGAGAAAGAATAGCAATAAATAACGTGTATATACAGTATATATATATGAGTAAATGGTCAATTGAAGCTATGAACAATTCTATTTTTCTTAGGACACGCTTACAGAAAATAGTAAATCCGCAGATAATACATCACACATTGAGTAGTTGGTATTCAGATGAGAAAGTGAATAACAGCCACGGTTGCCAGGTCTTGTTAAAATGAATGCTATTTTCTTTTTTCATGGCCACAATTTCCTCCATTTTGTAAATATAATGAACCCTGTCCAACCAATCCTTGACTTTTGGGACGTGCGTGGTTTTCCAATATAGAGGAATGAGGGTTTTAGCTGCAAGTAATAGGTGTCTTGAGAGTGATTTCTTGTACTGTACTTACTTAAAGTAAGAGAATTGATGTTAATCAAACAGGCAGCAGGGTTAAGTTCTATTTTAGCTTCTGTAATGTGTTTTATCCACTTTTTAATTTCTTCCCAGTAGGCAAGGATTGGGGGGCATTCCCACCAGATATGTAAAAATGTACCTAAGTGGTTGTCACATCACCAGTAGGGATGAGCTTCGCGTTCGAGTCGAACTCATGTTCGACTCGAACATTGTCTGTTCGGCCAGTCGCCGAATTTCGAACAATATGGGCCGTTCGCGCTATATTCGAGTGACACGTCACGGCCCATAATTCACTGCGTCATCACAGTGCATTGCTGGCTGATGATTGGCCAAGCATGCACCATGACCCGCATGCTTGGCCAATCACAGCGCCGTCAGTACAGAGAGCCGTAATTGGCCAAAGGAAGGGTGCCTTTGGCCAATCATGGCTCAGGGGAGTAGGTACACGCCCCACACTATATAAGGCTGCCTGCGTGTCGGCCTTGTGTAGTGTGTTGCGGTGGCGGAGAGAGTCTGAGAGAGATAGAGAGAGTCAGAGTGTAATTTTATTTCAGTTAGATAGAGCAGGCAGGCGATTCAGGTAGCTGCAGTCAGTGTATTTAGTATATATATATGCATCCTAGTAGTTGTGTGTATATATATATATATATATATATATATATATATATATATATATATATATATATATATATATATACACACTGTATTCAGTTTAGCTAGATCTCACTTCAGAGTGATCCTGTTATTCTCGCTGCAGTATATTAAGTCAGTGTAGTGTATACTGGCCACAGTGTGCACGTAAAGCTCACTGCAGACTATTGATTTTCTATTACTGATAATACAAGCAGTTGATTGAGCTAACCTGCAGTTTCTTAAGTCAGTGTAGTGTATACCCAACCCCGACACTACCTGCCTGGAGTTTGCATGGTCTCCCTGTGCCTGCGTGGGTTTTCTCCGGGTACTCCGGTTTCCTCCCACACTCCAAAGACATGCTGGTAGGTTAATTGGCTTCTGTCCAAAATTGGTCTTGGTATGTGGGTGTTATTTGGGGGCCTTGGATTGTGGGCTCCTTGAGGGTAGGGACCGATATGGGTGTGTGATGTGTGTGAGGCGCTGCGTAGGTTAACAGCGCTATATGGCTACCTTAAATAAAATAAAAATAATATAATGAGAAACAATGTACAGGGATAGGGAGAATTGTAGACACACACCCACACTCAGGTTGAACTGGATGGACTGGTGTCTTTATTCAACCTTACTAACTATGTAACTAAGTATACTGGCCACAGTGTGCACGTAAAGCTCACTGCAGACTATTGCTTTTCTATTACTGATAATACAAGCAGTTGATTGAGCTAACCTGCAGTTTCTTAAGTCAGTGTAGTGTATACTGGCCACAGTGTGCACGTAAAGCTCACTGCAGACTATTGCTTTTCTATTACTGATAATACAGGCAGTTGATTGAGCTAACCTGCAGTATATTAAGTCAGTGTACTGTATACTGGCCACAGTGTGCAGCTAAAGCTGACTGCAGACAATTCCTTGTGTACCTACCTGTTCCAAAACATCAAATAAAGTATGTCTGGAAGGCCAACAAGGAGAGGCAGGCACACACAGGCCAATAAAAGAGGGGAAGCAGGCTCTGTGTCTAGAGGAAACAGTGCTGGTCGTGGACACGGTACATCCTCATCAGAACGTGGCCATGGGGCACGCTTGTCCTTTTATTTGTCAGCTGGCCATGTTGAGCCGCAACATGCTGAAGAGTTGGTAGAGTGGATGACCAAGCCGTCCTCATCCTCGTCATCCTCTCTCACCCAGCCTCAGGGTACTTTGTCTGCCAAAGTGGCCTCTTCCCTCGGCTCAATGGCATCAGTCACTCCTTTCCTAGCCCCACCATGTCCTCCTGAGGAGTCCCCCGAACTATTTGACCACAGTGTTGGGTACATGCTGCAGGAGTATGCGCAGCGTTTTGAAGGCTTTGATGATGGTACCCAGCTTGAGGAAGGCAGTAACATGAGCCCAGAGAGAGGGGGTGCCCAAGAAGGACAGCAAACTGGCAGTCATGTTCCCCCAGCAGCAGCATACTGCCAGGTTTGCTCCAGTGATGAGGAGGGAGGGGATGATGAGGTCACTGACTCTACGTGGGTGCCTGCTAGGAGAGAGGAGGAAGAGGACGCACATCTCCAACGAGGCAGGATGCCCTCCAGGGGCCAGCTTAAGGGCAGCACACCAACTGCATCACACTGCAGAGCTCCACATGTGCAGGGCGCTGCTGTCTCTGTGTGTTATTCCAAAAGTTCTTTGGTGTGGGCCTTTTTTGAGACGTGTGCAGCAGATCGCACCGTTGCTATTTGCAACATATGTCTGAAGCGTATATCGCGTGGCCAAAACATCAGCCGCTTGGGCTCCACATGCTTGACCAGACATATGTCGACTTGCCATGCAGTCCGTTGGCAAGCGTACATAAAAGACCCACACCAAAGAACAAAGCAGACCTCTCCTTGCTCCTCATCAGCTGGGATCTCCAACCTCACTATACCTTCAGTCCTCTCAGAAACCTGCACTGAGAGGAATGAAGGTGTAGAATTAGGTGTGTCACTGCCAAGTACTTGCGGGCAATCTGATATCGGTACACCAACGTCAGATTGTACCAGGCAAATTTCCCTGCCCCAGCTGCTGCAGCGCCAAAAGAAGTTCGCTCCCAGCCATCCACATGCCCAGTGGTTGAATGCTAGCTTGGCTAAATTGCTAGAACTTCAACTGCTGCCTTTTCAGTTGGTAGACTCTGCCCCCTTCCGTGAGTTTGTGGAATGTGCGGTTCCTCCATGGCAGGTTCCCAAACTTTTTTTCACGGAAGGCGATTCCGGCTCTCTACTGGCATGTGGAAGGCAATGTCTTGGCCTCGCTGGACAGGGAGGTCAGCGGTAAAGTACATATTACCGCTGACTCATGGTCCAGCAGGCATGGACAGGGACGATACGTATCTTTCACGGCTCATTGGGTGACTCTGCTGGCAGCTGGGAAGGATGCAGGACAGGGTGATGTAGTGTTGGAGGTTGTTAAGCCACCACGCCTCCAAAATGCTATGTCAGAACATTTGGGGTAAAAGAATATACATATCGGCCTTTATATTATGCATATTTTTTCTATTCATGTATATTATGAACGAGAGAGAGACCATTTTGTCTCTAAAGTTAAGTTCATGACTAATGATATGCTATGAACAATACTTTGATTTCTACTTTCTCTTTAAGAGGTTAACCCAAATTCACTATCTTTAAAAGTTTAAATTAGATTCATAGGCATGAATAGGCCTTGTTCTTATGTCTCACTAAGGGGTCTGGCTGTACCAGTCTCCCCAGGTTGTAATTCAAAGGTTTGACACTTAGAGATAAGGGGGGTGTTGGTACGGGCTAACACAAACTGTGTAGTATTATCTCTGTATAACAAGACCATAGAGCTTATTCACAATTCCTGTGGTATTGTATATCTTAAATTGTTTCTTTCAAATATCTTAACAATGTATCTGTATTAGTTATTCAATATAAACCCATTTAATACATATATATTTTTATCCTTACAAATGTGAGATCCTAGCTGTATTGACATTTAGGACTGTATTTGTAAGATGTAAGTTAAGATTTGTGTTTTGAATGACTTCAGCTTCGAGGAATGTTAACAACCCATTAGCTGAGATGTGGGAGATTATCCCAAGACATTTATCTGAGCCACTCGCCGAGATGGCTGGGATACATGACATGTGTTTGACAGTTTTTGACAATTAATGGTGTTTTGTGAATCTTAAATCACAGGATGTCGTAAATTATCTTTGACTGTAATGGAAATAATATTAGAAATTATTTCTAATATGCTTCTGCCCTCTGGTGGTGAAAATAATTAATTATTCAAGATGGCGTCTATTTAGTTGCTAAGACAACCTTCCAAAAACATTGTCATTTGACTCGTCAATTACGTAGTAATATAACACACACACACACTTTTTGGGGTAAGATAAAAGTAGGAAGAGTTTAGTGAGGAGAGGCTCGATCTCTCGGGAGGAAAGAAAAGCTGAAGGGATCTCTCATGCTATCTCTGAGAAAGCTCGCTCTGAAAAGAGGTCTGGGGAACTCACTCTCTGGAAAGATCTCTATCGGGGGTCTACATCTGAAGGAAGCTGGAAGGGGGAGATCTTGAACGCAAACATGTAGCATTGTTGGAAGGAGTCCTGTGGGACTCATAATGGAAGCTTCTCAAACAGACAGAACTTTAACCTGGAAACGTATTTATTTTGTTTATTTACCTGTTTTGGTAATGGAACTGTTTTTACATGCACATAACTTAAATCATTTAAATATATATGGCCTAGTGTTGGAATATGGTTATATTTTAACTGCAGTATAAAGTAAATATATTCCAAATATTAAGACACATGCCCTAATTTGGTTGTCTCTTTATAAAGCTAGAGCTAAGTAGTACAATGGTTTTGGTGTGAAGTATGTGTAAAAATAGATTCCCTCTAAATTTAACATAAGCCTTGATTGTATTGTCAAGCCGTGGGCCTAATATGACACTTGGTCTGGACCAGTGTTGCCAACCCCCCCCCCCCCCCCCCCCCCAAGTGAAATTTACTGGCAAGACGCCAAAAAAATACGAACAACACCAGATTTTTACAGACGTTTCAAAAAAAGTACCTTCAATGGCTGTTTTCTGTGCTAAACTGTGCAACTATTAGTATTTAAACTATAAACATGTAGTTAGTGCTATTAGCAATGTGTTTAAGTTACACAAAAGTCAAAAAACAAATTTCTCTATTTACATGAACGTCAGGTTAATATAACACAGCCAGCACAGAGTTCCCCCGCACAGTGCAAGGGTGAACTCTGCGAACCTTGATGTAAAGGACAATGCCACAGATCATGATCTAAGGAGGAACTCTGATGTAAGGGGGGGCTCTGCGCTCCCATTTACATCAGAGTTCCCACTTACATCAGGGTCCACAGAGTTCACCCTTGCACTATAAGAGGAAATCCTGCAGACTCTGATGTAAAGGGGAACATTGGGAGCTCTAATGAGTGGGGAGGACTCTGGTGAACACAGATTACCTTCCGCAGAGTGAATACACTACGGTAAAGGGGGGGGGTTACTGATATAAGGTTAACCTTTATTTCAGTGCCCCCTTACATTATTGTGTTCACGCCCCCTTACATCAGTTACCCACCCCTCAGACTGACCTCCTCTCAGGTGCACCATGCAGGGCTCAGTCAGGCAACTCCAGCTTGGCCGCTCTGCTTTTATTCTATAGTCTCCGCTACACAGTCCACACACATCTGACTTCTCTCGTGATCCCCAATCTGGCAGCGCTCCCACTCTTGACTCCTCTCCAGGCTCCCCGTCAGAGACTGCAGACATGAAAAAAGATGAGATGGTCAGAGATTGCAGACATGGTACAGGAGATGGTCAGAGATTGCAGACATGGTACAGGAGATGGTCAGAGATTGCAGACATGGTACAGGAGATGGTCAGAGATTGCAGACATATTACAGGAGATGGTCAGAGATTGTAGACATGGTACAGGAGATGGTCAGAGACTGCAGACATGGTACAAGAGATGGTCAGAGATTTCAGACATGGTACAAGAGATGGTCAGAGATTGCAGACATGGCACAGGTGGTCAGAGATTGCAGACATGGCACAGGTGGTCAGAGATTGCAGACGTGACACAGGTGGTCAGAGATTGCAGACATGACACAGGTGGTCAGAGGATATGGACAGGGCACAGGTGGTCAGAGGATATGGACGGGGCACAGGTGGTCAGAGGATATGGACAGGGCACAGGTGGTCAGAGGATATGGACAGGGCACAGGTGGTCAGAGGATATGGACAGGGCACTGGTGGTCAGAGGATATGGACAGGGCAAAGGTGGTCTAACTAATAGCTATGCATGCACAGCTGCACGCCACTCACTAACCAGGGGGCTGCAGCCAGGAAAGGGTCATTTGTAGCGCTCAGTGCTGGCCAGGGTCCTTACGTGTCCATCCAGGGGGTCGGCCTGGCCGGGTCCACAGCACCCTGCGCTGACCATCTCTCCCTGTGCTGCTGGTGCATGCCTGTGTCCACTCTGTCTGCCTGCACGGCTTGCGGTATGACATCAGCAGCAGGCGTAGGGGGCAGGGCGAGCCAGGCGGCGTGGGGCGGGCTCATGCTCACCTCGGATTATCTCAGAGATTTCCGGACTCCGAGTTGGTGCTACGCATGCGCAGTTCTCACCTGAGCCCATCGTGGCCATTTTTACTGGCACCGTTCGGCTCCCACAAACAATTCTGGACACCGGAAAAGTGCCCTGTTTTTACGAACTGTCCGTAAATCTACGGACGGTTGGTAACACTGGTCTGGACACGTTTAAGAAGTGTAATCAGGAGATCTGTTTGTTTTTGAGAAGAGATAACATAATGTAAACAAGAGTGTTTACCTAAGGCCGTGAAGTCACGGGAGACATTTCACAAGAGTTACCAAGTTTTAAATGTACAAGAATCATTTAAGTATTGAACTGTGAATATACCTTGTCATATAGAGCTTGCATAGAAATGTATGTAAATATTATCTGAACATTAACCATCATTTATCTCTGATTGTAGAAATATATCCATTTATTTGTTTTATCACGAATTATACCTGATTTTAATTTGCACTGTACTTTAGTTAATAAATATATATATAATTTTAAATATTCATTTGTGTTACTTGTCTTCAAACTAGCACTGATAAAGAACTTTTGGATTTCTTTGATATTGTAGGAAATTGTAAATCTCCCAATTTAAAGATTTTCCTATTTCCATAAATACAATAATATTTTAATATTTCAGGATAAACATTCTGACATATTTGTAGGCACTTTGCTGAGATACGTCAATGTTTCTGACATATTTGGAGGCAATGCTGAGATCTGTCAACGTTTGAAACAAGTGATATATTTGCGCAAAGTTATATATATTTTATTGTCATTTAAAAAAATATATATATATTGATTTTTAAAAATTCGTATGCATCACAGAAAAACCGGAGAATTTGAAAAATATCAGGGGATGTCTTCTATCAGAGAAATGAAGACAGAACTTAGTCCCTGTAAGTCGGCTATGGCTGCAAGGTGGACCATGGGTACTTTGAAATTTAAGCCCAATCAAAGTACCAGAGAACTTTTTAAAGTTTTCAAGAAAGCCCATTACTTGGCTAAGAAAACCCCAGATTTTTAAAGCCATGGATTTTTACAACTGTTTGATAAGGCTCTGCCAAATAAAATTAAAGTTATTATGGCCTGGGATTACTATCCCAAAAATGGATTGAATTGGCTAATAGAGCACCATCCTTTTTGCTGTTCTACAGTACAGAAGCTTCAAGAATAAATTTAAATAGTCCGCTCAAATAATAGCTGAGGCTCAGCTTAAAAAGGAGCAGGGACAAATTGAGGCTTCAAATATAATAAGGCTGGAATTGTTAAAAATTCCAATTCCCCAATTAAAAGTTTACACCCAGTTCTAAAAACTAGAAGTGAAATCTAGCTGAGGTATTCATATATTTAAATGTCTGTAATTGACCAAGAGAAAGAAACATGAGCAGAGTAACATGTTTAAAGACTTTTTTTTTTTCTTTACTCTAAAAATTAGTTCAAGCCCCTCCTTTACAAAAGTGGGTGGAGAATGAGTTTATCTTCACAGCCAAACTGCTGTTTAAAGAGCTGACAGGTTTCAGGAATGTTGTCTGTGTAAAAAGGTGGGGGCGACTTGCTCTTTATACAAACACACACAGCTGACAAAGTGAAACCAAAACTGTTACCTGTCATTTCAATTGTTTTTCTGGTTTTATATATTGTTTTTCTTACAGGTATTTTATAATAACAGGATACCATAAGAAGTTATTAGATAATTATCTAAGCAATTATTTTGTTTCTGAAACATTTATAATAAATTTAAGAATTTTATTTCTGAAAAATACATCAGCTAAAATTAATTTTAAAAGCTTACTTTGTAAATATTTTAGGCACTGACCTGAAATCATAAAATTAAAAAGCCCAGTTGAACTTCAACTTAAAGGGAATGAAGTAATTTACATTCCCGCATTTATAGTTAATATGCCCAATGATCGATTACATATTGGTATCGATATATTAAAAAAAATTAAAAATTAAATCCTATTGTGATTTTATTTAAAATGTTATATGGTCTCAAGTAACAAGGCCATACATATGAACCTTCTCAGTTCTCTCACAATCAGTGAGAATAGTTGAGATCCATCTCAGGAATAATTAAATTCTAGATGGCACCTTTGTACAGGTAACTCCACTTCCCCCAGAAAGGGTTAGACAGGAGGTTCATACCATATGTGTGTCCCCTGGAAAATAGTTGAGAGATTTGCTTGGTAGGTGATATTCTCAATGCTCACATCCATACAGTATATACTGACTCCATTGAGCTTAGTAATTATACGCAATTCCTACTGGGATTGTATGGTGTTCTTTTCCCTAACAGGTTTGTGATCTGGAGAATGTAAATAAGGTTCATATTTATGGCAGGAATATAATCACATTAGTAGAAAATTATTAAAGTAGATGACCAATCCTAAAGTAAATATTTAGGTATTCAAACCCCTCAGGATAAATAAATAATCAGCCAATCATTTATTCCTGATAATCAATGACCCAAAATATCATGTGTACCTTGGCAACGATGTATTACATCGCTTTGCTATACACATGGATCTGGTAAATACCACTGTGGTCCAGATTAAAATAAAACCCAAGTTGTTTCAGAAATGAACACGAAGCCCTTAAATAATCTTGGTTACTGCCATATGCAGTAAGCATATTAGTACCACATGAGGTCATTAGTCATACAGGTACTAATACATATTTTTTTTTTTATTACCCGGCCATGTATAAATAGGCCGAAATTTTAAGAACCCTGCTGCATTAAAAAGTTTCGCAGACAGGATGTATATAGAAAAGATTTCAGTAAATCACACTCATGAAATATAAAAGTTTTCATGGAGTTCAAATATGTTTGTGAAAAGATTCCTGTGATGTGGTATAATAGACATATGCATTGCCAGGATTCAATCTGATCCAAGTGAAAACGCACCTTGTGATTTAAATCAAACATTGCTGTCTTTCCCTAGCTTGCTATGTTTCGCTAGTGGAGATCATTAAGAATTTCAGGGAGAGGAGCTTTGTGGGATCAGTGCACCGGATCTTATGATAATCCTATACTTGATATTCTTAAACCAAATGGTCAATGCGTTTATATGCTGGTCTAAGACAGTTAAATAAACGAGTATATATGTACAGCTAGCTGTGCCATATATTGACCAATGCTTGATGTGAAAATACAAAGCGCTAAGTACTTCACTACACTAAATTATGCCCAATGATGGTGGAACATGCAGGTAAGTCCTGAAGACCCATACAAGCCGGCAATTAAAGGTGGTAAGAAATAGTACAACTGGATCAGAATGTTATTTGGTTATATAAATTTAAATTTTGAATTTGATTTTGTTTTAGTTTTTTAATTTACATAAGGCCAAGGCCTGATGTACCTTCAAGAGAAAGTCTAACATATGTGGATGATATTTTTGTTGAATAACAAAATGTTTGAAAAACATATACCAGAGTTCAGATATGTTCTTAACCAGTTGAGGGAGGCAGGTGTTTAAAATTTCATTTCAGAAAGACCACTGGTGTCGCTCCAAGGTTCATCTCCTGAGACCTAAGGTTTGCAGCCTAAAGCCCTGTACACACGATCGGATAGCCTATGGATTCTAATCCGATGGATTTTTCCATCGGAAATCCGATGAAACTGTCTTCCATCAATCTTGCCCACACACCATCAGTCAAAAAAGCGACCGCACCAAAACGACGTGACGTACACCACGTACGACGGCACTATAAATGGGAAGTTCAAATCTAATGGCGCCACCCTTTGGGCTGCTTTTGCTGATTTCGTGTTACCGCGTGTTAGTAAAAGTTTGGTGAGAGCCGATTCGCGCTTTTCAGTCTCCGTGCTTTTCAGATCGTTTTCAGGTGTTCAGTTTGTGCTTGTGGGTTCGTATTGGTCATTCAGTGCGTGCAGTCAGGTCGGTTACTGTTTTGCAGTGCCTTCTTGGCCGTTCCTTACTGTTTTTCAGGTCGTTCTTCTCAGGCCTTGCTGTTCCTCGTTGCGTTCTGTTTGAGTTCGTTCTGACCAGCCGACCGGTTTAAAGCCATGTTTGAAGTACGTTCTCGTCATAGAGCTCGTGCTGGCTATGGACTTGGTGTTGCGGTTAACACTGTAACCCGAGTTCAGTCCATGAACAGGGTGAGGAGGAGTTCATGTACCAAGAATTGGTTGCTCCAGCGGGATCAATTCTCTCATATGCCTCTGCTGCGGGAAATCCATGAGAATAATCCTGATGATTTCAGGAATTATCTCTGGATGACGGACCCCATTTTTCACTGTCTGTTGGATTTGCTGTCCCCCTATATCACGAGGCAGGACACTGTGATGCGCCAGGCGATCACTGCCGAGCAGAGGCTTATTGCCACTTTGAGATACCTGGCGACTGGGAGAAGTTTGCAGGACCTCAAGTTCTCAACAGGCATCTCCCCCCAGGCTCTTGGGATCATTATCCCTGAAACATGTTCTGCCATCATACAAGTCATGCAGAAGGACTATATTAAGGTAATTTTTATCCTTTAACATCCCATTATATGTTTTGATTGTTTGCTAAAGTATTGTATTTCTTTCATCCTTCCCAAATTGCCATGATTGTAAGATTCTGGGAATGTCCCCTTTCTCCCCATGCATGTTTTTTCTTTTATATGTTTTGATTTTTGGCCTACATGCCTATTTCCCTTCACTAACTTCTCCTGCATGCTATCCTGGGCCCATATCCACCTAGCCTAGTCTGTTCTTTAATGATGTTTTTGTCTGCGCCATTGTAGTTTTGAACCCCACCCCCCAAAATGTGTCATAAAGATTTTTGCACATTCAAGGTCAGCAGAGTGGTAGAGCCTTTTGTTGCGGGGCACAAAATCTGCTTAAACAACACCCCCCCTTATAATTTGTTCCAATAGCCCATCAGCGGGGGTGAGTCATCTGATAAGTGGGCCTTCTATTTTTGTGTTTAAATACTCCTAATAAATGTTATACTGACGTTGGCCAAGAATGTATTTGGGTAATCTGCTTGCAATGTAATGTGCAAAAGTACTAATTTCTTCTTTTTATTTGACTCCACAGTTCCCTTCATCGCCACAGGAATGGCAGAATGTGGCCTCCCAATTTGCCCAGGGGTGGGACTTCCCCACTGCGGAGGGGCAATTGATGGGAAGCACGTCCACATAGTGCCGCCACCCCCGTTCGGGGTCTTACTATTACAACTATAAAGGTTTTAATAGTATAGTGTTAATGGCGGTGGTGTCGGCACGTTATGAGTTCCTGTATTTGGACGTGGGGAAGAACGGCCGGATGTCCGATGGTGGAGTGTTCGCGCAGACGGAGTTCGCTCACCATCTGCAGTCTGGGGGCCTGGCACTGCCTCCAGATGCAGACAACTTGGATGGACTTCCCTTTGTGTTTATAGCGGATAAAGCCTTTAGACTGGGACCACACCTGATGCGGCCGTTCCCACAGAGGACCCTCACCCCGGAGAGGAGGGTTTTTAATTACCGGAGCCCGGAGGGTTGTGGAGAATGCCTTCGGCATAATGGCCAGCCGGTTCCGCCTGTTTCTGACAGCCATACACATGGGGGAATACAAACTCAATCACATCATCTTAACCTGCTGCATATTGCATAATTTTATGAGACAACACTCTCCTTCATATCTATCTACTGTTGGGCCAGAGGCCGGTGTATCAGACATGCACAATCTTACTGGCCTGGACACTGGCCGTACTGGCTTGGCCCCCCAAAGCGCCCGTGAAGTATGTGATAAATACGTTGAGTACTTCACGGGTAGGGGGGCCATCGCAATGCCAGACCATATTTGAAACCTTTTTAAAAAAAATAATAATAATAATATTTTTGGGAAAACCTTGTTTTGTCATAATTTATTTTTTATTATTATGTGTCTCTCAGGTTATCATAGTACACTTTGTAGTAGTGCCAAGTGTATTTGTCTTTAGTAAATAGCCACAATTGTCATACTTAAAAACCTGAACTTTCCCATTTTAGATAACTGCTATTGAGCATAGAAAGAACAAGCCACACATTGTTGAGTGTCCAAAATATTTTTTACTCTGTGCACAACATGGCAAAATTGGAGAAATTGTATTTATTTTTTTGTGTTTGCAGAAACATGCATTGGTCAAAAAAAAAGGAACTTACAAAGTTCAACCTTAAAAATATATATATGAGATGGGGTTATGTCACCCCTGAACCATCCAAAATTAGAAGATGCACACAGTTTTTGATGTGCAAAATGGGTTTTTTCTTCCTGATCCCATGGCAAAAGTCAACATGTGCTATCTGCCATCATGGGGGATCAATGGACGTGTTTTGGGGGTGCAAACCCTTCCTCTCACCTACTTGAGTAGCGAGGGAAAGATTGCACCCCCAAAACAGGGACATAGATATCCTGTGACGGCAGATAGCACATGTTGACACACTGTGTGCATCTTGAAATTTGGGCTTGTGTTAAAACAAATGCAAATTTTTGCTTACATAAGAAAACTAAAAAGGGGGTGTGGTTCAGACTATTTGCCCCATAATATCAATGATGTTTTTATATTTTTGCTCAATCACATTCATCCTTTTCCTCATTATGTCCATTTCGCTACTACATTCCATTATTTCTTGAATGACGATTTGGGCACTAGCACTTGAGAATGGAGTAGTAGGAGTTTCTGACACACGACCATGTTCATCCCCTAAAAATAAAAAGGTATTAGAAATATGCAGGCCTACATCTCTTTTTACCAGAAGCTGTGGTGACAGACACTGACCTGTTCTGGTGATAAGCTCCACCTCTCCTTCCTCCACCTCTCCTTCCTCCACCTCTCCTTCCTCCACCTCTCCTTCCTCCACCTCTGCTTCCTCAACCTCTGCTTCCTCAACCTCTGCTTCCTCAACCTCTGCTTCCTCAACCTCTGCTTCCTCCACCTCTGCTTCCTCCACCTCTGCTTCCTCCACATGCTGATCTTGGGGTTCTTTTGGATCTTGGTTTTCTTTATGTGGTCTGTGCTTCCTAGGCTCCTCACATTGGTGTCCTCCCAGTCTCCTCTCCCCTATGAGAATGAAACAATCAAAAGGTATCCTTTAGCATACAGAGATTTGAGGGCATAATTTTATAACTTTGCCTGGAAGTGGGGTACAATTGTTGGTTTTGCCAGTGTTCCAAGATGAACATATGAGATTTTGCTAATTCAACAAAGCAAGAATACTTTCATTCTTGGTCCTCAAAAATAAAAAGGAGACACCCCATGGTATCCACTGGAGCACCTGTGTGTGACACCCTAAAAAGGTTGTTCTGCATGCGCAGGGTATATAAAGGGTAACCGAGGTTGTGGTTGCGCGGAGTAAGGACGTCCGGAAGTGCCGAACGAATCC
The DNA here is from genome assembly GCA_029206835.1 of Rana muscosa. NCBI lineage: Eukaryota > Metazoa > Chordata > Amphibia > Anura > Ranidae > Rana > Rana muscosa. Next base: position 206,457,561 of record CM055127.1, on the reverse strand, counting down.
TACTAAGGTAAGAAATTAACTTGGGGCATCAGTGGCCTATACTGGTTCATGATTGTAAAGGCCTATATTGGGCTATGATTAGGACAATTGAAGCTAACCTCCTGTTTTTGTCTTGTGTTTTATCTTGTAGAAAGAACTATGCATAAATTGCGTGAGCCAGACGTAATGTTAATTTTTATAGAAAAGTATAAGGAAATGCGCAACCTCTGGAAGCTAAAAAATAGCTCCTACCATAATAGCCAAGTACGCAAGGCAACAATTGTTAAATTAGCGGAATATATGAAGACCTGGATCCCAGAGGCAGACTATACTATGATGAATAGTAAAATCAACAACATGAGGAATGCGTACAAAAAACGCTATAAAGAAGTGCGTGCTTCTATGAGATCAGGAGCAGCAGCAGACAAAGTAGTTAAGCCCAAGCTGTGGTACTACAAGCATCTGCAATTTCTGGATGACCAGATTGAGGCCAGGGAATCACTTTCCACCCTTCCCTCAACCCTTCCTTCCACCCTTCCCTCCAGCATTCCTTCCACCCTTCCCTCCAGCATTCCTTCCACCCTTCCCTCCACCCCTGCAGAGGGGGAGGAGAAGCCACCTGAGCTTGAAGAGCCGGATCTGCACATCTTCAGCCAGGTATATTATTTTCAAATATATTTATTGTCCTTAATTGATTTTTGAGAACTAGATGTTATTATTTACAAATGACAAAATGTAAATGTTTAAAAAAAATATATATAAAAAAAAAAACATTAATGATTGGTACAGTATATAAAAAAGCAGGGGTCACAATGAGAGTCTTTTATATTTATTAAAATTCAAATTGCAACAGTCATGAGATGAAAATTGTGTGTGATTGATTAAAAAAAAACTATGTCCCTTTCTTCTACACAGGATGAGCTCAGCCAGGAGGAAGAGGCTCCGGAATGTGGCAGGCAGGAGGAGGCAGGGGTGAGTGGCAGCCAGGAGGAGGCTGGACCAAGTGGCACTTAACAGGTCCCCAGGCCTAGTGGCAGCACACAGTCCCAAGTGGCTCCCCTCCACGTCAGACCCACAAAAAATTGGCGGATGACAAAGGTGGAGGAGGAGTCACTTCAGATGATAAGGGACACTGCTGCCATAATGAGGGCCCCCCTCAACCATGTTGAGGCCTTTAGTACAAATCTTTCATCAAAACTTCTGAACCTGGAGGAGAGACAACGTGCCCTCTGTGAGCACCTGGTGTATACGGCCATTCACATGGCGGGGATGGGGCAGTTGACAGAGGCCACTCATCTCTGCCATCTGCCCCATCCTTCTGCTCCTCCTCCTGCCACATTACCACCGACAGAACCACAGCCTGCAAGTGGGCGTGGACGGGGCCTTGGAACAAATGCTGGAGGGAAGCGTGGAGGGAACACTGCAGGGAACAGTGCAAGGAAGGCTACCAAGAAGAGCAGAAGGTGATTCCCTGGCTTCAAGCTGCTCTTCCAGAAGTTGCAGTTTGTAGGAGTACCACAGCTTGGGATGATGTATGTCTTCGGCTGCTGCTTCTGATTTCCTCATGTTGTTGATTTTATTGTTCATCATAGTAATGTCTGCCTTTAAGGTCCAAAGTCTTCATAAATTCCACTAATTTAACAATTGTTGCCCTTCCTGTTTATTTCTTTTTTGCCAGAATAAATGGATTTTTGATTTCGGAAAAATACTTGCCTATGTTTTTTTATTGGGAGTAGCAATAAGATGTCATAAATACAATGTGTAATTAACAAGGGACACCAACCTCCTTGAGGAAAAATATTCCAAAAAAAATTATGTTGTTGTGAGAACTTGACACCCAAGAAAATGAGCCCACAAGAACCAAAATCTAATAAAAAATAAAAATAAAAATGGTATATCTTGATTCTAAATAACAATTAAAATTAGGGAGATCTGGCTTTAAAAATATATAAAATTATTCTAGAGATGACAAGAAACTATAAAGAAATAAGTTTGTCAGAACTCAGGATAAAGATCTGCAGCAAAAAAACAGTTTAAAGACTATTATAAAGAAGAAAACAATGCGCTGCATTAAACGAGGCAATAATTTGCAGAATGACAAATGTGCTCTCTCCATTAGTAACGCTAGTTTTACCAGAATGAGCGCTCCCGTCTCATAATTCAGTCTGAGTATGCGTGGGTTTTTTAACCGATAGACTTGCCCATAGACGATCTGAATTTGCTATCGGTTTTTTATCCATCGGAAAAATTTAAAACATGTTCTATTTTTTGACACCGGTGGAAAAAAGACCGATGGGGCCCATACACGATCGGTTTGTCCGATAAAAAAATCCATCGGACTGTTTATATCGGTAAAACCGATCGTGTGCACGCGGCTTTAGTCTCCCCACAAGAAGAAAATGGAGGCTGTGATGAGGTTAAAAGTATCTGCCAATATCAGTGAATTGAGGACATGTTTGGGTATGGTATAAACTATTCAATTGTATGCTTGTCATCCTAGGTTCCAGTTAAGAATGCTGGAAGGTAATGTATAGGGACGAGCTTCGTGTTCGAGTCGAACACACGTTCGAGTCGAACATCGGCTGTTCGATCGTTCGACGAAGATCGAACGTTATGGTCCGTTCACGCCAAATTCGAGTGGCGCGTCACGGCCAATAATTCACTGCGGCATCGCAGTGCATTGCTGGCTGATGATTGGCCAAGCATGCACTATGACCAATCACAGCGCTGTCTGTACAGAGAGCCGGAATTGGCCAAAGCCAGGGTGGCTTTGGCCAATCATGGCTCAGAGGAGTAGGTACACAACTCACACTATATAAGGCCGCCTGGAAGTCGGCCTTGTGTAGTGTGTTGGCGTTTGTGAAAGAGACAGTTACAGAGAGAGAGACAGTGTCATTTATATTGAGCTAGATAGAGCAGGCTGGCGAGTCAGTTAGCTGCTGTTACAGTGTGTAGAGGATATATATGCATCCTAGGTGTTGTGTATATATTTATACACTGTATTGAGTTTAGCTAGATCCGTTCCTGTTAGTCTCTATACTGTGACAGGCAGGCAGGTGATTGTGCTAGCTGCAGACAGTCAGTGTTTCACTTAGTGTACTACTGTGTGCTTTGCATAGCATTCACCTAAAGCTCACCTGGATACAGTTATTCTCTATACTGTGACAGGCAGGCCAGTGATTGTGCTAGCTGCAGACAGTCAGTGTTTCACTTAGTGTACTACTGTGTGCTTTGCATAGCATTCACCTAAAGCTCACCTGAATACAGTTAGTGACTAATACTATTATAGTGGTGTTCTCATAATAACACCACAAGCAGAGAGCTGCAAGTATTTTCAGTGTACTGTGTCCTCTGCACAGTTTTCACCTAAAACTAACTGAAAACAATTGCTGCTTTTCCCATACTAACACCACAGCAGGCCATTAGTATGTCTGGAAGGCAAATAATGAGAGGCATACAGTCACGAGGCAATAAAAGAGGGTAAGCAGACTATGTGTCTAGAGGCAACAGTGATGCTGGTCGTGGACACGGTGCATTCTCATCAGCACGTGGCCGTGGGAAACGATTGTCCTTCTTTTCGGCAGCTGGCCATGTTGAGCCGCAACATGCCGAAGACTTGGTAGAGTGGATGACCAAGCCGTCCTCCTCCTCCTCATCCTCTCTCACCCAGGCTCAGGGTACTTTGTCTGGCAAAGCAGCTGCCAAAGCGGCCTCTTCCCTTGGCTCAATGGCATCAGTCACTCCTTCCCTTGCCCCACCATGTCCTCCTGAGTAGTCCCCCGAACTGTTTGACCACAGTGTTGGGTACATGCTCCAGGAGGATGCCCAGTGTTTTGAAGGCTCCGATGATGGAACCCAGCTGTAGGAAGGCAGTAACGTGAGCTCAGAGAGAGGGGGTGCCCAACAAGGTCAGCTATCTGCCAGTCATGTTCCCCCAGCTGCAGCATACTGCCAGATTGGCTCCAGTGATGAGGAGGGAGGGGATGATGAGGTCACTGACTCCATGTGGGTGCCTGATAGGAGAGAGGAGGAGGAAGAGGAGGAGGAGGAGGAGGCACATATCCAACGAGGCAGGATGCCCTCCAGGGGCCAGCTTAAGGGCAGCACACCGACTGTATCACACCGCAGAGCTCCGCATGTGCAGGGCGCTGCTGTCTCTGCGCGTTATTCCAAAAGTTGTTTGGTGTGGGCCTTTTTTCAGACGTGTGCAGCAGATCGCACCATTGCCATTTGCAACATATGTCTAAAGCGTATCTCGCGTGGCTAAAACATCAGCCACTTGGGCACCACATGCTTGACCAGACATGTCGACCTGCCATCCAGTCTGTTGGCAAGCACACCAAAAGACCCACACCAAAGAACAAGGCGGACCTCTCCTTGCTCCTCATCAGCTGGGATCTCCAACCCCACTATACCTTCAGTCCTCTCTGAAACCTGCACTGAGAGGAATGAAGGTGTAGAATTAGGTGTGTCACAGCCAAGTACTTGCGGGCAATTTGCTATCGGTACACCGACGTCCGATTGTACCAGGCAAATTTCCCTGCCCCAGCTGCTGCACCGCCGCAAGAAGTTCGCTCCCAGCCATCCACATGCCCAGCGGTTGAATGCTAGCTTGGATAAATTGCTAGCACTTCAACTGCTGCCTTTTCAGTTGGTAGACTCTGCCCCCTTTCGTGAGTATGTGCAATGTGCGGTTCCTCAGTGGCAGGTTCCCAAACGCCACTTTTTCTCATGGAAGGCGATTCTGGCTCTCTACCGGCATGTGGAAGGCAATGTCTTAGCCGCGCTGGACAGAGCGGTCAGCGGTAAGGTGCATATTACTGCTGACTCATGGTCCAGCAGGCATGGACAGGGATGTTACCTATCTTTCACTGCACATTGGGTGACTCTGCTGGCAGCTGGGAAGGATGCAGGACAAGGTGCAGTAGTGTTGGAGGTTGTTCCGCCACCACGCCTCCAAAGTGTTACTACTGGTGATTCTGACACACCTCTCTCCTCCACCTCCTCCTCTTCTTCTTCCTCCATGGCCTCTTCCTGTGCTGATTTGTCCTCGGAACCAGCGGTGCTCCGTAGGCGTTCAAGGGGCTATGCCAGTACACAGGAAAAAATATGCCATGCGGTGCTTGAGCTCGTGTGTTTGAGGGACAGGAGCCACACTGGGGCAGAGATTCTGTCAGCTCTGCAGGGGCAGGCTCAGAGGTGGTTGACGCCACGCCAGCTTAAGCCAAGAAAGGTGGTTTCCGACAATGGCACCAACCTCCTCTCCACCCTCCGACAGGGACAACTGACCCATGTGCCCTGTTCGGCTCACGTCCTTAACTTGGTGGTGCAGCGGTACTTGGGCAGGTACCCGGACTTACAGAATGTCCTGAGGCAGGCCAGGAAAGTCTTTGTGCATTTCCGCCGGTCATATAATGCCAGTGCTCGGCTGTCTGACCTCCAAAAGGATTTTAACCTGCCCAAGAACCGCCTAATCTGTGACATGCCCACCAGGTGGAACTCAATGTTAGCCATGCTGCAGCGGCTGCACATGCAGCAGAGGGACATCAATGAGTATCTGTGCCAATATGGGCACGAGGACAGGGTCAGGGGAGCTTGTTTTTTTTTTGCCACACCAGTGGGTCATAATCAGGGATGCATGCACTGTCCTGTCACCATTTGAGGAGGCCACGAGGATGGTGAGCAGTGACAGTGCATGCATCAGTGACACTGTCCCTCTTGTCCACCTGTTGAAGCACACGCTGCGTGGAATAATGGACAGGGCACTTGAGGCAGAACAGAGGGAGGAAGAGGAGAACTTCCTTACCTCTCAAGGCCCCCTTTATCCAGACAGTGTTCCTGCTGGCCTTCCTATCACACAGGAAGAGGAGGAGGAGGAGGAGGATTGTGTCAGCATGGATGTGGAGCCTATCACTCAGCATCAGCAGCAGTCTTCAAGGGATCAATTACAGTCCCCAGAAACCCATAGACTTGTACGTGGCTGGGAGGAGGTGGCTGCGGATCATGTCGTCCTTAGTGACCCAGAGGACTCCGTACCGAATGCCTTAGCAAACCTATGCTGCATGGCCTCCCTGAGCCTGCAAAGCCTGCGGAAGGATCCTCGTATTCGTGGTATCAAGGAGAGGGATCATTACTGGCTGGTAACTCTCCTTGATCCACGTTACAAGGGTAAGGAGCACAGGATGAAACATCTTCGGGAGGCCTTGCAGAAAGGTTTGTGCAACGCGTTCCCAGAGCCTGAGAGGTTACAAATTTCTGGTCCTAGACAACGTGTTGTTGAGGCTTCGGTCAGTCACAGAAGAAGCGGTGGAGAAGGTGGCCATCTGACCGATGCGTTCAGACAATTTTTTAGTCCGCAGCCCCAAGGTATGATCGGTTCCAGCAACCATCGCCTGCGTCTGATTTACATGGTGCAGGAATACCTAGGGGCAAGATCAGACTTGGACACCTTTCCCACCAAAAATCCTCTGGGTTACTGGGTCTTGATGATGGATCACTGGCCATAGCTTTCACAGTATGCAATTGAGGTACTGGCCTGTCCTGCACCCAGCGTTCTTTCAGAACGCACATTCAGTGCTGCTGGAGGCTTTGTAACCGATCACAGGGAGCACCTGTCCACCGACTCTGTCGATCGGCTGACCTTCAAAAAATGAATCAGTGTTATTTCCAAACCGGAAGTACCCTCCCCTATATAAGCCCCTCCCATCCGGGAGCACCTCAGTTTTTTTGCCAGTGTCTAAGGTGTTGGCCAAAGAGTAACATGTGTTTTCACTGGGCTTGCGTACAGGTTCTTTTGGGCCTTAGTAAGCTGTTCCGGATCCCACCAAAAAAGCTTCATAGCTAAACGGTCGGTACCCGGGCCTTGCAGCAGAAGAGCAAGGTTTTGCCTGTAATGCCTCTCTTAGGAGGGCTGGACCCTGGGATCCAGAGCTCTGGTCATACCCACGACCAAGATGTTGTCTGTGCAGGGTGCTATACAGGTCCAGGGGAGTGGAATCCTTGGGAACCCGGTCCCTGAAGGTTTAATTACAATGCCTGCCGTGATAGGTGAAGTTTGGGCTTCTGTGGACCAAACAGAGTCCTGCGGCGGGGAACAGGTAAGTGGGGGCCCCCAGGAACTTGGTTCTATTGGGGGACCCCCAAGCCTAATTTGTCTTTCTGTCTGTTACCTAACGGTATTCCCGCTAATATCTGTGTATGCCTGTAACTACTGAAAATGTAAAATTTTAATAGTAGTCAAGAAAAAAAAAAAAAAAAAAAAGGACCGCGGTACCTGTGTTAAACCAATAGAGGCCGCTGTGGTCCATTTTTCTTGTCATGTGGATCTTTGGTTTTCTCAAGTCAAAAGATCCAGGCAGTTGGTAAGTTTCTCTGTGGGAATCCACTTCCTCTGCCCTGTTGCTGCGCTCATCCACCGCACAGGCCCTCCGGCAAAAAGGGCCCTGGCTCCTAGTCCCTGTTTGATTTTCGAAAAGGGCGCCAATGGCGCACGGGCGCGCGCACGGGCGCGTGCACGCGCCTCCTATGAAAAAAAAGGGGCGGGGCGGGTGGATGACGCTCGATGCGCGCCACGGCGCTTCTGCGCATGTGCAGGCATCCCAGCTTGTATAAAGACACAGTACAAGTGTCAGCTGGATGCAAACAGAGCTAGCAACAAACAGTGGCACACAGAGGCGGTTGATGCAGGCATCCCCATAGAAAGGCACTTTAGTGGACACCAGCTGGTATATAGCAGCAACTGTGTTAGACTATTACCAGCAAAAATTGGTGTATGACGACGGGAATACCTCAGCTTTGTGCTTAAAGGATATGTCGTCCAGACGCTCCGGAAATAAGTCTTCCAGGAAGCCAAAGGAGTCTCCATCGGGCTCTGAGGATATTGGGCATGCTTGTACTGCACCAATCTCCCCTGAGAATTCAGAGGTCAGTAGCCGTAGAAACCCCGCAGGAGTGCCTGGTGCTGCGGCTGTCCCCAGTCCACCTGCTCCTGTATATATAACAGAGGAGGTTTTATCCTCAACTCTGGGAGGATTGGAAGAGAGATTAACAGCATTGATCGCTGCTTCCCTGTCACAGGGAAAGCGCGTCCGATCTCCGTCTCCTCCTTCAGAGTGCCTGTTAGTGGAGGAACAGCCCCACACAGAGATCGACCTACCTGAAGGGGATCAGGATGAGGTTGATTCAGTTATGGAGGAATCAACAGTGGAAGAACCTTTCTCAGCATCTCAGGCTGAAAGATTATGGGTTCAGTCTCTGACTAACATGGTCCGATCAGCATTTAAAATGCCTCTGGCGGAACCACCAACCACTACGGTTTCCTCGCTGGGGTCGCTAAAAGCTCCCCAGGCTGTCTGTTCCTTCCCAATCCACCCTTTATTAGAAGGGCTTATTTACCAGGATTGGGAGCATCCTGATAAAATATTTGCTCCCCCCAAGAGATTTCCGGTGATCTATCCCATGGAGGATAAGTTCATAAAAAAATGGAGGGTCCCTACAGTGGACGCAGCCATCTCTTCTGTGAACAAATCACTGACATGTCCAGTAGATAATGTTCCAATGTTCAAAGACCCAATAGATAAAAAAATTGGAGTCTTTACTAAAATCTGCTTTCTCTACAGCAAGCATGGTGACACAACCTGCGGTAGCAGCGATTGGAGTCTGCCAAGCAGTGAAAGATCAGTTGAAACAAGTCTTAAGGGACTTACCAGATCAGCAGGCTCTTGCCCTAGCTGACCTGCCTAGAGCCTTGTGTTTTGCGGTGGACGCCATAAAGGATACAATCCAACAGGCCTCCCGCTTTACGCTGTCTGTAGTACATATGCGTAGGCTTCTGTGGCTCAAAAACTGGTCTGCTGAAGCTCCCTGTAAGAAACTGCTGGTTAGCTTCCCATTTCATGGAGAACGCTTATTTGGGGAAGATCTGGACAAATATATCCAGAAAATTTCTGCCGTTAAAAGTTCACTCTTACCGGTTAAGAACAAGAGTAGAAGTCCTTCTTTTAAGAGGCCTACTTCTCCAGTCCCGGGCACATCGGCTGTGAAGCAGTTCCGACGGCCTCCGCGGTCAAATTCAGGGGGCAGAAATCAGGGACAATCACAGGGTAACAAGAAGCCCTGGATCAAGAGAGGTACAAAACCTCCCCCCAAGCATGAAGCGTTGCCCCCACTCAATCGGGTGGGGGGAAGGCTTCAGTTGCTCACAGAGACCTGGCGGGACACCATCAGAGACAGATGGGTGCTCTCCGCAGTAAGTCTGGGATACAAGCTGGAGTTAAAAGGCACTCCTCCTGCCCAATTTATGAGGTCAAACGTGCCAAGAGATCCCCAGAAGAGAGGATCCCTCCTTCTAGCACTAGAACTATTGCTCCAAGGTGTAATCATGAAGGTTCCCCTGGAAGAAAGCGGATTCGGGTTTTACTCGAACCTTTTCACAGTCCCCAAACCAAATGGGGACTTGAGGCCCATATTAAATCTAAAAGGGCTAAACAAGTTCCTAAATATCAGGACTTTTCGGATGGAGTCGATCCGATCGGTGGCCACCGCCCTACAAGGGCAGGAATGGTTAGCCTCGATCGACATAAGGGATGCTTATCTGTATATTCCCATCTTTCCGGCCCACCAGAAATTTCTACGCTTTGTAGTAGAAGGGCGCCATTTTCAGTTCAGAGCCTTACCTTTCGGTCTGGCCACAGCACCACGAGTGTTCACAAAGGTTCTGGCCCCACTATTGGCCAATCTAAGAACACAAGGTGTAATGATAATGGCATATCTAGACGACCTGCTACTAATAGACCACTCAGTGGAAAAGCTGGAAGTAGCTATTCACAAGACAATCAAGTATCTGGAATATCACGGTTGGATTATCAACCGAGACAAGTCAGCTCTAAGACCAGTCAAAAGTCTGGAATACTTAGGGCTAAGGCTGGATTCAAATCAGAGAAAGATTTTCTTACCTCCAGAGAAGGTGTCGTCTTTAAAAGATTTGACCCACTTAGTGGGTACAAAAAGAAAACCATCCATACGCCTGTGCATGAGGCTGCTGGGAAAAATGGTGGCTTCATTCGAAGCGGTACCCTACGGTCAATTCCATTCAAGGAATTTGCAAAGGGCCATACTGTCAGCCTGGAACAAAAGAGTTCAGGCTTTAGACTTACCAATGTCCCTGTCCCCTTCCGTTTTCAAGAGCCTCCATTGGTGGTTGGTGCCCCAGAATCTGGAAAGAGGGAAACCCTTCAGTCCGGTTTCTTGGAAGGTGGTCACTACAGATGCCAGCCTCATAGGCTGGGGGGCAGTACTGGAGCAATGGTCTCTCCAGGGCAAGTGGTCAGAAGCAGAAAAGGCCCTGCCCATCAATCTTTTAGAGATACGAGCAGCCCGTTATGCCCTAGTAGCATGGACATCCAAACTCCAAGGGTCCCCTGTCAGAATTCAATCAGACAATGCCACAGCAGTGGCATATATCAATCACCAGGGTGGCACCAGGAGTCGTGCAGCCCAGAGGGAAGCAAATTGCATCCTGGAGTGGGCAGAAAGATATGTCCCAGCCATATCCGCGGTTTTCATCCCAGGAGTGGAAAATTGGAGAGCGGACTTTTTAAGTCGCCAACAATTATGCCCGGGGGAATGGTCTCTTCACCCCGAGGTTTTCCAGGCAATATGCCAGCGGTGGGGAACACCGGATGTAGATCTGCTAGCATCCAGATTCAACGCAAAGGTGGACAGATTTGTGTCTCGCACAAGGGATCCCCTAGCTTGCGGCTCGGATGCCCTAGTGTTCCCTTGGGATCAGTTCAAGCTGATATATGCATTCCCACCGCCACAATTGTTACCGCGATTACTCCGCAGAATCAGGGTAGAAAAGAAACCAGTGATTCTGGTGGCTCCAGCGTGGCCCCGAAGGGCATGGTACGCGGAGATTGTAAAAATGTCAGTGAGGAGTCCTTGGACCCTCCCACATCGTCCGGACCTGCTGTCGCAAGGACCGATATACCACCCTTCCTTACCAGCCCTAGGTTTGACGGCCTGGCTATTGAAGCCCACATTCTAAAAAAGAGAGGGCTCTCTAATTCTGTGGTATCTACCATGATCAATGCCAGGAAGCCGGTATCCAGGCAGATCTATTATAGGATATGGAAGGCGTACATTACGTGGTGTGAGGCCAAGAAATGGCATCCACGTAAGTACGTGATAGGTAGGATTTTGGACTTCCTACAGTGGGCTGTAGATAGGAAGCTGGCCTTGAGTACTATCAAGGGTCAGATTTCGGCCTTGTCAATATTTTTTCAAAGGCCCTTGGCTTTGCATTCACTAGTCAAAGCTTTCATACAAGGAGTGATGCGTATTAGCCTTCCGGTTAGTATTCCCATATGTCCATGGGACTTAAACCTGGTTCTGTCGGTTCTACAGAAACAACCGTTTGAACCATTGCAACATATTTCCTTGGTTCTTCTCACCAGGAAATAGATTTTCTTAGTAGCCATTTGTTCGGCTAAAAGAGTATCGGAATTAGCCACCTTGTCCTGTAAGGAGCCATATCTGGTTGTCCCTAAGGACAGAGTAGTATTACGTCCTCATCCAGCCTTTCTTCCCAAGGTGGTATCGAGGTTTCATTTGAACCAAGATGTGGTTCTTCCTTCTTTTTTCCCCAAACCTAGCTCAGTAGAGGAAAAGTTATTACATTCTTTGGATGTAGTAAGAGCAGTTAAAGCTTATCTAAAAGCCACTGCTCAGATTCGCAGAACGGATACTTTGTTTATTCTGCCGGAAGGCCCTAGAAAGGGTCAGGCAGCATCAAAATCTACTTTAGCCAAGTGGATTCGACAGGTCATAATACAAGCCTATGGCTTGAGAAAGAGACCGCCTCCGTTCAAAGTTAGGGCGCACTCCACAAGAGCAGTTGGAACTTCATGGGCAGTGCATCACCAGGCCTCCCTGGATCAAGTATGTAAGGCCGCAACATGGTCTTCGTTACACACGTTTACTAGATTCTACCAGGTAGACGTTAGAAGTCAGGAGGATGTCGCCTTTGGGCGCAGTGTGTTGCAGGCCGCAAAAGATCCTCATGCCTGATGGCGCCCAGCTTATGTATCCCTCCCCTCATTTGGCATTGCTTTGGGACGTCCCATTAGTAATGACTAAGTCGCTCTGTGTCCCGTGATGTACGAAAAAGAAAAAGGGATTTTTATAACAGCTTACCTGTAAAATCCTTTTCTTGGAGTACATCACGGGACACAGAGCTCCCACCCCTCTTTTTGGGACACTTATTGCTTTGCTACAAAACTGAGGTCCTTTGGAAGTTGCCAGTGCCAGCACCTGAAGGTAAACTATATAACCCATTAGTAATGACTAAGTCGCTCTGTGTCCCGTGATGTACTCCAAGAAAAGGATTTTACAGGTAAGCTGGTATAAAAATCCCTTTATCACCACAAGCTACCAAGCACCTGATGCTGATGTAACCAAATATTTTTGGTTTTGAATGTCAGATCCCTTCAAGACTGCCTATGCTGATGCTGAGTGACTATCCTGTTAAGCTGAGTGACTATCCTCTTCCTCCTCAATGATCATGCTGATAGCTTGTAAGAACAATTTTGGTTCTGGGCACCGCCACCAGTGGCTAAGGCCCATTTTTTCTGCCCTTGTTTAACAGGGGCGTGTAATTACAATTTTTGCTGTAATACTTTGCAGCAGGGCTCATTCCTGCTCTCCAACTAGAGTGTCTGTGAGGGGTTGCCGTGTTGTGGCACCAGCACCAGTGCCTAAGGCACAATTTTTCTGCCCCTGTTTAATAGGGGTGTGTAATTACAATTTTTGCTGTAATACTTTGCAGCAGGGCTCATTCCTGCTCTCCAACTAGAGTGTCTGTGAGGGGTTGCAGTGTTGTGGCACCAGCACCAGTGCCTAAGGCACAATTTTTCTGCCCCTGTTTAACAGGGGCATATAATTACAATTTTTGATGCAATACTTTCCAGCAGGGCTCATTCCTGCGCTACAACTAGAGTTTCTGTGAGGGGTTGCAGTGTTGTGGCACCAGCACCAGTGCCTAAGGCCCAATTTTTCAGACCCTGTTTAACAGGGTAAACAGGGGCATGTAATTACAATTCTTGATCTAATATTTCACAGCAGGGCCCGTTCCTGCGCCCACCAAGAGTAACTGTGAGGCCTTACAGTGTTGTGGCAACACCACCACACCGTCCACCACCAAAGGCCCAATTTTTCCAACCCTGTTCAACAGGGGCATGTAATTACAATTCTTGATCTAATATTTCGCAGCAGGGCTCGTTCCTGCGCCCACCAAGAGTAACTGTGAGGCCTTACAGTGTTGTGGCAACACCACTACACCGTCCACCACCAAAGGCCCAATTTTTCCAACCCTGTTCAACAGGGGCATGTAATTACAATTCTTGATCTAATATTTCACAGCAGGACCCGTTCCCGCGCCCACCAAGAGTAACTGTGAGGGCTTACAGTGTTGTGGCAACACCAACACCTAAGGCCCAAATTTCTGCAGAGTATGTAGGGCAGGCCCTTACTTTCAAACATTTAACTTACAAACGACTCCTACTTGCAAACGGAAGGAGACAACAGGAAGTGAGGGGAAATCTACCCCTAGGAAGGGAAATTCTCTCCCGTAAGTGTGCCTTGTTTCACTAAAAACCCCAAATCCAATTGTCATTGGGACAGAAAGTGAGATGAAATCTTCTGAACAGGTGCACAGACAGCAAAACAAATGTTACAGGGGTGATAACCCTTCCCTATGTTTTCCAAAAAGCTTAAATATAGATTTTTTGGCTGGAGCTACACTTTAAAAAGGTACCAGTTCAAAATTACAAACAGATTCTACTTAAGAACAAACCTACCGTCCCTGTCTTGCTTGCACCACCTGTATACTGTTGTTCAGGGTATATAGGGCCTGGGGGCCCCACGCCTTTCCTTTTTTTAATTGGGGTGCGGGGTTCCCCTTAATATCCAAACAAGACCCAAAGGGGCTGGTAATGGGCGGGGGGGGGGGGTACCATGCCATTTTTCTCAATGATTTTCATCCATATTGCCGGGACCAGACATTTCATTAGAGCCGCAAGCAGTTTTAAATGACTTTTATTCCTTTAGAAATGTCATTTTGTGCAGGGACTGTTCTAAACACGGGAAACACACGCCACTTCACAGGCATACTATAGACACCCCCCAGGTACGATATTTAAAGGAATATTTCACTTTTATTTTTTCACTTTAAGCATCATTAAAATCACTGCTCCCAAAAAAACATCAGTTTTTGCATTGATACATGTACCCTGGGGCAGGACTCGGGTCCCCAAACCCTTTTTAGGACAATAACTTGCATATTAGCCTTTAAAATTTGCACTTTTTATTTCTCACGTTCGAGTCCCATAGACTTTAACGGGGTTCGAAAGTTTGCGTGCACTTTCCGTCCGTTCGCATGTTCTGGTGCAAACCGAACCGGGGGGTGTTCGCCTCATCCCTAATCGCCAGCAAGTGTCTGGGGATGTGTTAAACCATCTTCTGGCCTTCTGTGGTGTAATATACCACTGAGTGAGGATTTTGTAGGAAAAAAAATATATATATATATATTTTTTTCACAAAGTACTGAGTGTTTCTAATTTAACCAGTACCCCTCAAGTACCACCGCTGCCACCCCCCCCCCCCCCCTGAAGTTGAAATCAGAAACAGAAATGTCTTACTTTGTTGTACAGTGTAAAAAAATTAAGTATCAAAATCAGGTTTGGGGGGGGGGGGGCCCTTTCATGATTTCTTGCACCGGGGCCCTGGAGTCTCTAGTTACGCCACTGCTTACAACTGCAACGTTTTTCTATCTATGAATATCCATCATTAAACGGAACATTCGAAAGGATTCATCATCTGTCGTCCTAACTGTGAGTTTATTCATTGAGTTAAACTGCCTGTATCGATGCAAGGGATGAATATCAAACCAGCTTGAGTAAGGCCTACTTAAACCTGGAGATGAACTTTATCGCTTTGTAGCTGAGACAGAACAGTAGAAAAACAGAGTTTTACAACCTAATTACAAGATTTCTGCATGTCAGTACTGAAACAGACAAGATTTACTGCCCTCATAGCAAGACAGAAGAGACAGAGCAGCACATGGCAGCCTTATAGCCTGAGACAATCTGCACAGTGTCATATTTCAGCACACAGATCCTGCCTGCTTTCACAGTCAGTCTGCTATCATGAGTGACCAAGCTTCTGCATGTGAACTCACATCTCCTTCCTCACAAGTTCCTGAAGAAACTGAGTTACCCAAACGCTCAGTTAAACCCACTTGGAAAGTAATGGAGAATTATGAAACTTCAAGGACTGAATTGTCAAATAGCTTGGAATTAATCTGGGAGAAAATCCTTGCTGAAGCCAATACAGTGTCTGTTGAACGTGAACTACTGACACTAGAGGGCGCCATTAAACAACTTTCTGCCTCATATGAGCTTTATCAGCTTACCAGCATCAAATTCACTAATGTCTTACAAAACATGAAGTCAGAAAATGCGATGATGCAATTAAAGCGCGTCAATGCTCTCAATATTGAAAGAGACAGTTTTATCCAGCAAACCAGATTAAAGGCAGAAGCAAAAATAAAGCTGTTACAGGACACTGCATCTCACAGATCTGTTTCCACCAGACGTTCTAAAAACTCGTCAAGATCCCATAGTTCAAGATACTCAACACTCAGTGAGCGACTTATTAATGCCCGCGCTGACGTGGAAGCCAGCAAAGTGCAGGTGGCATATGCAGAAAAAAGAGCAGAGTTGGAAGCTCAAAGGGCAGAGTTGGAAGCGCAGTCAGCACGTCAAAGAGCAGAGTTGGAAGCTCAGAGAGCAGAGTCGGAAGCGCAGTCTGCACGTCAGAGAGCAGAGTTGGAAGCGCAGTCAGCACGTTAGAGAGCAGAGTCGGAAGCGCAGTCAGCACGTCAAAGAGCAGAGTTGGAAGCGCAGTCAGCACGTCAGAGAGCAGAGTCGGAAGCACAGTCAGCACGTCAAAGAGCAGAGTTGGAAGCTCAGAGAGCAGAGTCGGAAGCTCAGCCAGCACGTCAAAGAGCAACAATGGAAACCTTAAATGAACAGTGTAAACATGACGCAGCTATGGCAAAGCTAAGGGTCCTACAGCAAGCTATCAGTGCAGACGAAGGTGCAAGTGAGAAAGACAGCATTAACCTAAACATAGCAGATATGGAAGACCCCCTCAAACGCACTAAAGACTATGTCCTAAGTCACTGCAGTGCACACTCCATTGTCTCCAATGCTCCCGACTACATAGAGACTCCTTCACAGCTTCAAGTTAAAGAGGTTCCAGCAACTTCCTGCACTCAAAATCACTCCACTGCATTTCCTACCTGCCTACCTTGCCTGCCTTCATACGTCACAGAGCATCAGCGCAAGCTTCAAGCAAGTCATCAATCTCCAGTCATCGGTACAGCCTTGAATCAACATACCATTGGAACAACTGACTTCAAGCAAGTAACTCACCTGGATGCATCTGCTGCACCATATTTCCCTGTGTCCTTTAACAACAATGTCAAAGATAATGCAATCAGCACCATACAGCCAACAGCATCTCACATAAAGGCGGAGACAACTGAGACAGAAGAGTTTGTGAGGTACATGCTTGGCAGAGAGCTCACGAAGACTGGTCTTACAAGTTTTGATGACCAACCTGAGAACTACAGAAGTTGGAAATGTGCCTTCAGAACTACAATCAGCAATATTGGCATTACAGCTGATCAAGAATTGAATCTGCTGATCAAATGGCTTGGTCCTCTATCTGCTGCACGTGTTAAGCCATTAAGATCGGTTTTCATGGACAATCCTACTGCAGGCCTCACAGCTGCATGGGAGCGACTAGAGCAAAGTTATGGCAGTCCAGAAGCTATAGAAAATGCTTTGTTCATGCGTCTGGAAACTTTCCCAAAGATATCCGGTAAGGACAACAAGGAGTTCCAGAGACTGAGTGACCTTCTCCTTGAGCTTCAGCTAGCCAAGACAGACCCAAAACTACCTGGACTCAGTTACCTTGACACTCCAAGAGGGGTAAACCCAATTGTCTCCAAGCTCCCGTATGGTTTGCAAGAGAAATGGACTGCACTAGGGTCTTCGTACAAAAGAGAGAACAAGGTTTCCTTCCCTCCATTCTCTTTCTTCTGTGAATTCATCAGGAAAATTGCAGAGACCAAGAACGATCCAAGTTTTTCCTACGGTGAGTACAGCCTCTTCTCACCCTTTCCTAAGAGTACCAGTCTTCAGGGCAACTATAGAAACCATAGAGGCCCAGTGTCCGTGAAAAAGACTGACATCCTTCCCACTCCTACCACAGTTCTGGCCATGAACAAACAGAGTAGGAAGATTGAAAACCCTAACAGAGAGTGTCCCATACACAAGAAGCCACATCCCCTCAATAAATGTATCGGCTTTAGGAAAAAGCCTCTGGAAGAGCGCAAGGAGCTTTTAAAGACATTTAGGGTATGTTTCAGGTGCTGTGCTTCTACAGAAGGGACTGTAATGTGTCCATCAAGTGCATAGAGTGTGGCTCTGAAGAACATGTGCAAGCCCTCCATCCTCTTGAGCCCAGCTCTGCACAACCTGCCAACACTCCTCCCAGGTTAACGCATGGCGGGGAGAATACAGACCAAGTGCCTAATTCTACCATAATTTCTTCATCCTGCACTGAAGTTTGTGGAGAAGACCGCTGTGGTAAGTCCTGTGCTAAGATATGCTTGGTGAACATATACCACAAGGATCAACCAGAAAAGTCTCTAAAGGCATATGCTATCTTAGACAATCAGAGCAATCGATCACTTGCAAAATCGGAATTGTTCAATCTATTTGAAATAAAAGGCGAAGCTCATCCTTACACCTTGGGTACCTGTAGTGGAACTATAGAGGTTTCTGGAAGAAGGGCTCATGGACTCATGGTATCTTCTCTCAAAGGTAACTTGCAATTACCCTTACCTACACTTGTTGAGTGCAACCAGATACCTGCTAACAGGGAAGAAATCCCTACTCCAGCTGCTGCTTTCCATCACCCTCACCTCAAGGTAATAGCAAATGAGATACCGCCGCTTGAAAAAGATGCTCAGATCCTTCTTCTGTTAGGAAGAGACATTCTAAGAGTTCACAAGGTACACAGACAAGTCAGTGGACCCCCAGATGCCCCATTTGCCCAGCGCACGGATCTAGGGTGGGTCATCATAGGCAATGTCTGCATAGGCAAAATGAAAAGACCTACCAACATTTCGTCATTCAAGACAAATGTTCTGCCAAATGGCCGAAACACTTACTTTGAGCCATGCCCACATCACTACTGGGTGAAAGAGAAGATAGCCAGCCACGAATGGCAACATGGTATCTCAGGTGACACAAGCCCTTTCTCCTGCCATGATGGCGACTTTGGCTCTACAGTGTTTAATGCAACCAGTGAAGATGACATACTGGCTCCTTCAATGGAAGACAAGGAATTCATCAAGATAATGGACAATGAGTTCTTTCAAGATGACTCCAATAACTGGGTAGCACCCCTACCCTTTCGTTTCCCAAGAGAGAGATTGCCCAACAACTTACAGCAGGCCATCAGTAGATTCTCCTCCTTAAAGCGAAACTTAAGCAGGAAACCAGAGATGCAAAAGCACTTTGTGGACTTTATGCAAAATGTATTTGACAGAGATCATGCAGAGCCTGCTCCCCCACTAAAGGAGGGAGAAGAATGCTGGTACCTTCCATCCTTTGGCATGTATCACCCACGCAAACCAGACCAAATCAGAGTTGTCTTTGATTCCAGTGCTCAGCACGAAGGTGTTTCTCTTAACAACATGCTCCTTACTGGACCCAACTTGAACAACAGTCTAATAGGAGTCTTGATTCGTTTCAGACAAGAGCCTGTAGCAGTAATGGCCGACATTCAACAGATGTTTCACTGCTTCATCGTCAGAGAAGACAACAGAAACTACCTCAGGTTTCTATGGCACAAGGACAATGACCTCAACAAGGAAGTTATAGATTATCGCATGAAGGTACATGTCTTCGGTAACAGTCCTTCCCTAGCAGTGGCAACTTATGGGCTAAGGAGAACAGCTCAGACTGGAGAAGTTGAATATGGATCTGATGCCCGTCAATTTGTTGAAAGAAACTTCTACATTGACGACGCACTTAAGTCCTTTCCAACTGCTAAAGAAGCAATTGATCTTCTCACCAGAACAAAGGAGATGCTGTCTGTAGCAAACCTTAGACTACACAAGATTATATCCAACAGCCAGGAACTTATGAATGCCTTTCACTCTGAGGACTATGCCACTAGTCTAAAAAACCTTGACTTAGGTACAGATGTGCCTCCTGTACAGCGAAGTCTGGGTTTGTTGTGGAACATCAAGCAAGACAAATTCACCTTCCAAGTGTCAATTTGTGACAAACCCTTCACTAAGAGAGGAGTCCTGTCCGTGGTGAATAGCATCTATGACCCACTGGGTTTCCTTGCTCCAGTTACCATTCAAGGTAAGATTTTACTAAGACAGTTGTCTACTGAGAACATAGACTGGGATACTCCCTTGCCTAGTGAGAATCAACACAAGTGGTAAAGGTGGAGATATTCTTTGAAGTCACTAGAAAAACTTCAGATTCCCCGTTGCTATGTTCCAGGATCCACTTCAACCGCTAACCGGAGATAGATTCATATTTTCTCTGATGCATCAGTTGAAGCTATTGCTGCAGTAGCCTATTTGAAGACCTCTGAACTGAATGGAGAATCACACTGTAGTTTTTGTCCTAGGCAAGGCAAAACTCACTCCCAAGCCTGCACATACCATACCAAGACTTGAACTTTGTGCAGCCGTGCTAGCAGTAGAAATTGCAGAGGTCATACAAAGTGAAATGGACACTACAATTGATTCTTTCACCTTCTATACAGACAGTAAGGTAGTACTTGGTTACATAAACAACCAAACAAAACAATTTTATGTGTACGTCAGCAACAGGGTTGAACATATCAAGAGATTCTCTCTACCAAGTCAATGGCATCACGTTCTCACTGAACTCAACCCAGCTGACTGTGGGACCAGAGCCGTGTCACTTGCCGCTCTTCAGGACAGCTTATGGCTGTCACCTCCAAGGTTTCTGTGTGAGGACTCTTACTTACTCCCTATTGACACCACCTATGGGTTAGTAAACCCTGAAGATGATAAGGAAATAAGAACTGTGAACATCTCACTACACACTTCTGTAAGTATAAAACAGAAGCTGCGGTCACACCGTTGCGAGCCTCAATGGAAGCAGGTGCAGCATCTAGCCAATGTGTTCTGGCATCGCTGGAAGAAAAAGTATCTTCACCACCTTCAAGGTCGTAACAAATGGCAAGCATCTAAGCCGAATCTTAAGGTTGGAGACCTCATCCTTCTAAAAGACAAGGAAGTTTGTCGGAATGAGTGGCCTATGGGTCTTACTACTAAAGTTATGCCCAGCGACGATAACAAAGTCCGGAAGGTAGAAGTCAAGGTAACCAAGGGAGGATCGACACGAACCTTTAGTCGACCAATTACAGAGTTAGTACTCCTTTTGCCAGGTGAGTGACTTGTGCAAGGACTAGCCATGCTGTTGGCACGGCGGGGAGTACATTGCTGCCATCTACAGGTTCTACTCAGAACTTTGGAATTATTTGAAGACATCATACTGTGACTTTATGTTCTTCATCCTGTTGAACTTACGTTTATTATTTGCTTGTTGCATGTTTTTCTTTACAGGTTCCAGGACATTTATCAGTATTGGACTTATTGAATATATATATATTAGTTTAAGGTTATGAAATCTAAAGATTTCAGACGGGGAGTGTTGTGTTACACTATGTGATTATTCTTGCTCTGTGTCTTTAAGATCTGTCCCCTTCTTTCTAGCTGAACTCTCTCTCTCACCGTAGTTCTTTATATATCTCCTCCACTTCCTGATTCTGGTCATTACTCCTGTATATCTTCCATGCTAAACATCTTACATGTGGCTTACAACTGCAACGTTTTTCTATCTATGAATATCCATCATTAAACGGAACATTCGAAAGGATTCATCGTCTGTCGTCCTAACTGTGAGTTTATTCATTGAGTTAAACTGCCTGTATCGATGCAAGGGATGAATATCAAACCAGCTTGAGTAAGGCCTACTTAAACCTGGAGATGAACTTTATCGCTTTGTAGTTGAGACAGAACAGACCTCGTCATATCAGACTCCTACCAGGTACGTGACAAATAGAGTTTTAATTTGTTTAAGAATTCTGTAGGTTACAAAGGTATGGCCTGTTGAGTTGTCTTTGAGTGGGGAGAGGGGAATGTTGAAATCGCCCCCAAGGATGATGCAGCCTTCTGCGAACCATTTGAGTTCTTCAATTATTTTGCGGAAAAACGGTATGTGTGCTGTGTTCGGGAAGTAGACGTTTGCTAAAGTGACATGTGAACCTTCCCATGTACCCTTTAGGAAGATATGGCGGCCTTCAGGGTCTGTGAGTTGTTGCTTTAGTTCTAAGGGAGAGTCTTTGTTAATTAAAATGGAGACCCCTTTGGTTTTAGCTAGAGGATTGGTGGCATGATAGGCTTTTGTAAAGATGTTATCAGTAAGTTTAGGGATGTGTTTGCTTTTGAAATGTGTTTCTTGAAGGAATACGATTGATGGGCGGGTCTTTTTTAGTTCTCTTAACAATTTAGACCTTTTCTCGGGTATATTGAGGCCGTTTATGTTGTGTGAGATGATGGTTGGTGATTTGCCGAAGAACGTGTATGCCATGTTTTAAGCTGTAGGGTGAGTTAAAAGGGAATACGCTAAGCTTAGAGTATTGCCAGGGGTTACGAGGTCAGAGGGCGTATAGGTAACAATAGAAGGATTAGAGTAATAGAGTAAGGTAGGAGGTAGCTGGAATGAGGGGGGGGGCGGTGAGAGAGGGGAGGAAAGGAGGATAGGGATTGTGGGGAGGGGGGTATTTGAGTAGTTGCTCAGAAACCCACCTAAAAGGTGGAGAGCTAAATAGTGTCCTATTAAACAGGCACTAAGTGGTACTCTGGGGGGAAGGTGGGAGGCACGCTAGTGAGGAACTAACAGTAAGTTGTCGTTATCTTAAATATAACAATAGGTTAAACTAAATGTAGTGCAGATCCCGTGAGGAACCAAGAGACCTGGGAGTCAGATATGTGAACTGAGATTTGGTTTTCTTAGACCTTTAGGATATAAGAGTTGGAATAATGTTGGGCATAAAAAAGGATTACTATGCAACAAGATTACCTAAAGAAAGTTGTGTTTCTCCAGTTTACAAAGAAAAAACTCAACATAAGTAGTATCTATAATGTAAAAGATGTATAAAACTTAAACATAAAAGCATCTGAAACATATATCAAAATGTATAAAAAACCCTGAGGGCTGTAATAAAGCATCTCAGTAATGAGTTCCCACTTGTTCTGGACCTGTTGCTGATTAGTAGTAAGCTCATATTTATAGAACGCTAGTGTGGAGAGCTTTTTGAGTTTACAGCCGTACCAATATTAAGCATATATGGTAGAGACCACACAAAGCTTATATAACTTCAGAACCTAAAATAGGATTTGTCTCACAACAGTTGAGACTTGAGAGCAAAGTCTATTTCAGTCATTGCTGGTGAGAACACTCAATCTAGTGGAGAAAAGTGGAATCACGTCTTTATGTAAAATGTGGTTTGAGATGGTAAATGACACCATGTATTTAAGGTATAGATGTTAATTATTGAAGATATGTCATCAGTTTGGTTGCTCAGAAGGATCCCACGATTGAGGAGGGTAACAACTTTTGAATGTAGTGAGAGATCCTTCTCTGCATAGGTATAGTATAGTGAGTTTATGTCAGCCCCTCTTGTCTCCCTTTCTTCTTTTCCTTTCCCTCCTTTTTATTTTTCCCAGAAAAGTTCTCTGTGTTTAATGTATAGGGGGTTTTCCCATTTACTTTCTGTTGAGCTGAATTGGAGATGAAGTCTTCCTGGACAATAGAAGAATGTTTGGGGCTCCAGAACCTTGTTGAAAAGAAAAAGGAAAACTCCAGAGACAGTCTTTTAGCATCGTAGAGGCCTCCTTGGGTAAAGAAGATATGATTAGCATGCAGTACAAATACATAAGTATTAGTATAGAACAACTATTAGTATTATGTAACTGTAGCTGCCTCACCCTCTCTCTCTTCTTTATCGGTTACTTTGGCTTCGGTCTAGGGGTACCTTGAAGGGGAGAGCAAGGTGCGCCACGGCCCATGTCCTCTAGATTGCAGCATGTAGAGGTGAAGGCCTGTGTATACGCTCAGAGCCAAGTCTGTTCTGCTGATAACCCCCTTTGCTCCCAGTAATTGGAGTACCACACACTGAAAAGGTCCAACACTTATTTATTCCATAACGGCAAACAAATAGTTCTTTGCGAGCAGACAGTTTGAGACCCATAGAACAGTTCAGTATTGGTGGGGAGTAGGTCAAGGCACAATCCTCAAAGAAACTAAACCGTTGAGGTTTCACCAACGGTTGCTAAGCACAGTGGCTGTTAAATGGACTTTTTGGTGCAGAGTCTCTTCCAGCGACTCTAGTGAACAGGAACTGGAGTTACCTTCGCTACGTTGCAGCCCCTGTCAGGGGGAAGACATCCCTCCAAGGGAGTTACCAGAGGCCCCGCCGTCACCGGATTAATGCTGTACCGGGCTATTCAGAAGGGTTACACTCCCCGGCCTCCTCGCCTCAGATACGGGTCCCAACACCTTAGGGCCCCTCGGACTCCTCCACCCTCGCGTAACGCAGTCGAAGTCCTGGGCTCCAGGCCTTGTCCGTAGTACCTCACCCCAGGCCGTGTCCTCCAACTCTGAACCCCGAGGTCAGGGCATCCGCCCCTTTTATCTCCTCTCCCTTTAGTCACATCAGGTTCCCCGCCCCGCTGTACCAGCGCCAGGAAAGGACAAAAAGGAACAGTCTTGCAGTGCAGGTTCAACTCCGGCCCAGGGCGACAACGCCACCTGCAGGCCACAGGGAACATTACACCACCAGTGTCCTCCAAGAACCACAAAAGGGATTCTCAGATTCCCTAACAATTAGTACATCTGGGTTAAATAACCCAGATGCTCCCCCCCAAATTTAAATACCCGCTACATAACATTGACCGTAGTCTATTTGCAGATTAGATAAATTTTGGAATGAAGTTCCCTTTATCAAACCACAGGCCACGGTATAATACCTAACAGAGAGTATAAAGTAGAAAACAGTATTGAACTTGACATTGGGTATGAAGTAGAAGGAGTGAGAGAGCTCAACATAGCTCCGGGGAAGTAGGTGTATCTTTCAGAAGTTAGAATTTTGGGAAAGAAGACCCCCCCAGTGGTTGGTGAACAAAATTGCGTCAAAGAATGTCATTGAGATAATTTTAGTAGGATATTCTAGGGCAGCAGCTCCATCTAGTGGAAGAAATTTGAATAACATCTTTTTTCTTTTTCTTTTTTCTTTTTTTTTTTCCTTTTTCCTTATTCTAAAGTTACTTGTAGGATTCTGAAGAAAAGCAGGTTCGTTGGACAGGCTGGGTACACCTGTTGAAAGTTAAAGGGGTTGTAAAGGTTTGTTTTTTATTTTCTAAATAGGTTCCTTTAAGCTCGTGCATTGTTGGTTCACTTACCTTTTCCTTTGATTTACCTTCTAAATGTTTTTTTTCTTTGTCTGAATTTCTCACTTCCTGTTTCTCCTCACTCAACTTCACACCATCATCCGAGTGGTGTGGAGTCAGCCAGAACAGCTTACTGAGGAGAAACAGGAAGTGAGAAATTCAGACAAAGAAAACAAAGAAAAAAAAATATTTAGAATGGAAATCTAAGGAAAAGGTAAGTGAACCAACAATGCACTAGCTTAAAGGAACCTATTTAGAAAATAAAAAACGAACCTTTACAACCCCTTTAAAGAACATGGTGTAATAAGCTGGTAACAATTGTAAACTGAGCACCAAGAAGAAATTAACATCTCAGTAATGTCTTGCTTCTTTTTGTCTTGGGCTTTTAGTGCTTTTGGAGGAGGCTGGAGAATCATAGTTCCAGAAAAATGTGTATATCCAGGGCGCTCCAAGCATTTGAATCCCGACAGATAAGTCTGTGTTGGAGAGGGTAGAAAATCTTCACACACTTTAGGCAGGTCACTAGCTGAAGAAGGAACCAATGAGCTGTTCTGAAACGCGTCCCACCTCACACTTCCTGTCCACTTCCTGTTTGTATTCAATGCTGGTTTCTGTCTTGCTTCCTCTGACATCATCCCCAGGCTCCAGCGTTACTGTGTCCTCTGAACATTCACAGCACAAATTAGCTGTTATCTCGTGGACTTCCCTGGAAGCTTTACCATCACAGACTGGGACTGCCCTGCTACTGGAACATCTCCTGGACGCACTTACCTGCTACATGCCTGTTTCATCCACCATCTTGTAAGTTCAGACAATTTTTTAGTCCGCAGCCCCAAGGTATGATCGGTTCCAGCAACCATCGCCAGCGTCTGGTTTACATGGTGCAGGAATACCTAGGGGCAAGATCAGACTTGGACACCTTTCCCACCAAAAATCCTCTGGGTTACTGGGTCTTGAGGATGGATCATTGGCCAGAGCTTGCACAGTATGCAATTGAGATACTGGCCTGTCCTGTATCCAGTGTTCTTTCGGAACGCACATTCAGTGCTGCTGGAGGCTTTGTAACCGATCACAGGGTGCGCCTGTCAACCGACTCGGTCAATCGACTGACCTTCGTAAAAATGAATCAGCCTTGGATCACCACCAGCTACCAGGCACCTGATGCTGATGTAACAGAATCATTTTCTTTGAAATGTCAGATCCCTTCAAGACTGCCTATGCTGATGCAGAGTGACTATACTTTTATGCTGAGTGACTATCCTCTTCCTCCTCAATAATCATGCTGATAGCTTGAAAGAAAATTTTTGGTTCTGAGCACCGCCACCAGTGTCTAAGGCCCAATTTTTCAGCCCCTGTTTAACAGGGGCATGTAATTACAATTTTTGATGCAATACTTTGCAACAGGGCTCATTGCTGCTCTCTAAGTACAGTATTTGTGAGGGGTTGCAGTGTTGTGGCACCAGCACCAGTGCCTAAGGCCCAATTTTTCTGCCCCTGTTCAACAGGGGCATGTAATTACAATTCTTGATCTAATAATTCACAGCAGGGCCCATTCCTGCACCCACCAAAAGTAACTGTGAGGGCTTACAGTGTTGTGGCACCAGCACCAACGCCACCACCAAAGGCCCAATTTTTCAGCCCCTGTTCAACAGGGGCATGTAATTACAATCCTTGATCTAATATTTCACAGCTGGGCCCATTCCTGCGCCCACCAAGAGTAACTGTGAGGACTTACAGTGTTGTGGCACCAGCACCAACGCCACCACCAAAGGCCCAATTTTTCAGCCCCTGTTCAACAGTAGGGATGAGATTCGTGTTCGCGTCGAACACATGTTTGACTCAAACATCGGCCGTTCGTTTGTTCGACGAAGAACGAACGTTATGGTCTGTTCGCGCTAAATTTGTGTTGCGGGACACGGCCCATAATTCACTGCAGAATCGCAGTGCATTGCTGGCTGATGATTGGCCAAGCATGCACTATGACCCGCATGCTTGGCCAATCACAGCGCAGAAAAAACGGAGAGCCGTAATTGGCCAAAGCCAGGGTGGCTTTGGCCAATTATGGCTCAGGGGGTTTAGTACACGCCCCACACTATATAAGGCCGCCTTGAAGTCGGCCTTGTGTAGTGTGTTGGCGTTTGTGAAAGAGTCAGTTTCAGAGAGATAGATAGTGTCATTTATATTGAGTTAGATAGAGCAGGCAGGCGAGTCAGTTAGCTGCTGTTACAGTGTGTAGAGGATATATATGCATCCTAGGTGTTGTATATATATTTATACACTGTATTGAGTTTAGCTAGATCCGTTCCTGTTAGTCTCTATACTGTGACAGGCAGGACGGTGATTGTGCTAGCTGCAGACAGTCAGTGTTTCACTTAGGGCTCTTTCACACGGACGGACCGTTCAGTTTTTTAGGCGGACCTGAACGGATGCTCCATGTACCCCTATGGAGCCACGGATGTCAGCGGAGACATGTCCGCTGACATCCGACCTGCTCCGATCCGCCAAAGTGTGACGGAGGAAAACCCTACTTTCCATCCATCTGCGGATCGGATGACAGCGGACTCTACGGTCTGTCGTCATCCGATCCCCCATAGGGGAGAGCGGTGCTCTGACAGGTCGGTCCCCGCACAGTGTGCGGAGACAGACCTGTCATCTGCCTGCTCAGCGGGAAACAACAAAGCAATCCCCGCTGAGCAAAGGGGAGCCCGCACACGGACACGGATCGTGTGAAAGGGGCCTCAGTGTACTACTGTGTGCTTTGTGCTTTGCATAGCATTCACCTAAAGCTCACCTGGATACAGTTATTCTCTATAATGTAACACGCAGGCCGGTGATTGTGCTAGCTGCAGACAGTCAGTGTTTCCCTTAGTGTCAGTGGCGGCTGGTGAAGTTTTAGGATGGGGGGGCGCAAGACCCCGCCCCTCCATGTTTGGTCCCTCCCACTTCTCATAAGCCACACCCCTTATAGAATCCACCCACTCCGTCCCCTGTATTCCACTTGCTTCCACTCATAGTGTCAGGAGTATACAGCCCCAGAATCACCGGACATAGTATATAGCCCCAGCATCACAGGACAGAGTATATAGCCCCAGCATCACAGGACAGAGTATATAGCCCCAGCATCACAGGACAGAGTATATAGCCCCAGCATCACAGGACAGAGTATATAGCCCCAGCATCACAGTACAGAGTATATAGCCCCAGCATCAGGATCCGCTGCTGCCGCCGACCACCGAATGTCAAAAATAAAATTAATAAGCGGGGGGGATCCGCTGCTGCCGCTGACCACCTGGCGTTAAAAAAAAATGAATAAGCGGGGTAAGGGGGAGGGCCCGCTGCTGACGCCGACCACCTAATGTTAAAAGTAAGTTGATAAGCGGGGGGGCTTATTCGCTGCTGCCGTCGACCACCCATAGAATAGTGTGAGCTCTCCCTTGGCATGTCATGTTCAGACTGGTTTGCTGTACATGCTGGAACTAATTGGCCTTTCATGAAGTGTGACTGTGGATTTTTGCTGGGGTTGTAATGTGGTTAATGCTGATGTGTGGTACCATTTCTTGTAGCAGATGGTTATTGGTTCTCAGGCTCTGTGTCATTGAAATAGTAATTGTATGCTTACATACATAATAAGGGGGGGGGGGTGCCGCTGCTCTGCCCCCGCCGGCCAGCAGTTAATGTTAAAAAAAAGAAGTAATAAGCGTTGGCTGAATAGATGATGTGAAGGTTGTTTATCCATCACTCTATTCCCCTCCACGAATACAGTTTTAATGTTAATATGAATCTATTAGCTTTTATTCTGATTTAATTCCAGAGACTTTAAACCTTAATAGCATAACTACATACTGGACTGGCTTATTAGCTGCAATGCATTTTGAACATAATAATCTGCAAGCTAATGGGCAAAGCAGTTAATAATTTTTTTTTACCAACATACAGTATGCTTATATTATACTCCAACCATAAAATACATACTACACATCATGTCTTTTTGTAACACAAAGAAAACCAAAAGCAGGCTAACTACAAGACAAAGTACTAAGGGGGGGGGGGGGGGTCCCGCCGGCCATGTAATTAATAAAAATATAAAGCAATAAGCGGGAGGGGGGGTGGTGACGTGGCATTTCCCATATAGCACTGTGCCCGGACACAGTGCACATAATTTTTCTTCTTAAAGGGACATGTTTAACCACTTCAATACAGGGCTTTTATTACCCCCTCAATACTGGGCCTATTCTGGCACTTCTCTTCTACATGTACATATCATCATTCTTTTGCTAGAAAATTACTCAGAACCCCCAAACATTATATATGTTTTTTTAGCAGACACCCTAGGGAATAAAATGACGGTCATTGCAACTTTTTTTCTTGCACGGTATTTGCGCAATAATTTTTCAAACGCCTTTTTTTGGGGAAAAAAATGGTTTTATGAATTAAAAAATAACAAAACAGTAAATTTAGCCCATTTTTTTGGGAAAATATGAAAGATGATGTTACACCGAGTAAATAGATACCCAACATGTCACGCTTCAAAATTGCGCACACTCATAGAATGGCGCCAAACTTCGGTATGTAAAAATCTCCATAGGCGACGCTTTAATTTTTTTTACAGGTTACCAGGTTAGAGTTACAGAGGAGGTCTAGTGCTAGAATTGTTGCTCTCGCTCTAACGCACGCGGCGATACCTCACATATGTGGTTTGAACGGCGTTTACATATGTGAGCGGGACTTACATGTGCGTTCGCTTCTGATCGCGAGCTACCGGGGACAGGGGCGTTTTAATTTTTTTTTTTTTTTTATTTATTTTTTTTTTACTTTTTTTTTTTTTACACTTATTTTACTTTTTTTTTGATCACTTTTATTCCTATTACAAGGAATGTAAACATCCCTTGTAATAGGAATGTTTGTGACAGGTCCTCTTTATGGAGAGATGTGGGGTCAATAAGACCCCACATCTCTCCTCCAGGCTGGAAAGCATGAGATCGTGAAAAAAATTTCACTGATCTCATGTTTCCTACCTGCAATGGCGGCTTTGTTTACATCTGAGGACCCAAGCGTGACGTCATCACATCGCGCCCGGTCCTCCGACGGTCATAGAGATGACTGGTGACCATCTGGTCACCAGTCATCTCTATGCTCCTCACGTG
Source organism: Rana muscosa (assembly GCA_029206835.1). Lineage (NCBI taxonomy): Eukaryota > Metazoa > Chordata > Amphibia > Anura > Ranidae > Rana > Rana muscosa. The sequence continues at coordinate 206,427,801 of CM055127.1, read as the reverse complement.
ACCTACCACCGGCGCCGGACGATTCTCTCCGGGTCCCCGATGGCACGGGAGAGCCCGGAGAAGCACCGGATGGCCGCGGGAGGGGGGGGGGTGTCCCCTCCCGCCGCCTATAAGAACGATCAAGCTAGGATCATTCTTATGGTGCGCAGAATCGCCGGCTGAACAAAAGGATATCTGAATGATGCCTCTAGCTGCAGGCATCATTCAGATATCCCCCCTCAAAGCCCAGGACGTTCACTCAGGATGTTTATATATTTTTTTTTTGACTGCCTGGGGGGGCGGCGCCCGGGCGCCGTCTATGGACGGGCCGCCACTGGACAGGGCCACCCACGGAGTGAATTTTGGTCATTTAAATCTCAAACCAGAGCAAATTTGCAAAGTGTATGGCCATCCTTACACACAGTGCATGTGGCTAAGGCCCCGTTCACATCTAGCGATTTGGGATTGTGGGCGGAACCGCCATGATTCTGCCTGCGATTCCAGATTGCACAGCAATGCTGGCAAAACACAGCACGCATTTTTGTGTGCCATTCACTTTTAAAGGCATTTTTAAAGGCACCAAAATACCGTAAGGTTTTGCCATGATTGTGGCACAATTTATTGCCCGGCAAACTGCATTGCTTCAACCTTGTCGCTCCAAAAGGAGCAGGGGTTTCCTTTGGGCGACAAGCTTTGCCACGATTGCCACGTGATGAATCGCACAATTGCAGCAGAATGGCACCGCATTTTGGTGGCATTAAAAATAATTGTCACACAAACATGCATGCTGTGTTTTGCCAGCTTTGAAGTGCGATTTGAAAACGCTGGCAGAATCGCGGCAAATCCCTAAATGTGAACAGGGCTTTATAGGCTACATATTGGCCACACACTATTAGAGGGCTAAGAAGAATTTTAGGGACATTACATTACGTGATAAGTAAATATTGTCTGAATACAAGAGGGGGGGTGCCGCTGCTCCCGCCGGCCATGTAGTTTTCCAAAAAAAAGTAATAGGGGGGGGGGGTTTGGGTGCCGCTGCTCCCGCCGGCCATGTAGTTTAAAAAAAAAAAAAGTAATAAGCTATTAGCTATAGTAGCCAGGCGACCTTCCGCTTACCTCATGCTGATCCTCTCACGCTGCACGTTCAACGGAGCTGCCGAGTGCCGACGTCACTTCCTGTACTTTGAGTGACGTCGGAACAGAAAGCACCGCCCATGTCCCAGGGCGGTGATTGTCTATGCAGTGGCCAGTCCATCGCACCGGAAGCTAGTGGCGCACTCGAACGCGCCACTGTATGAGTTTTTGGCCGCAAATGAAGCGCCTTGTCTGCAATCCCGTGATTGCATTGACGTGGCGTTTTCCATATAGCACTGTGCCCGGCGCCCGGACACAGTGCACATAAGGACTTTTTTTTTTTTTTTCTTAAAGGGACATGTTTAAATATATATATATTTTTTAATATATATATTTTTTTGACTGCCTGGGGGGGGAGGGCGCCCGGACGCCCCCTATGGACGGGCCGCCACTGCTTAGTGTACTACTGTGTGCTTTGCATAGCATTCACCTAAAGCCTAATTTTTTTATGCAATACTTTGCAACAGGGCTCATTGCTGCGCTCTAAGTACAGTATCTGTGAGGGGTTGCAGTGTTCTGGCACCAGCACCACCACCAAAGGCCCAATTTTTCAGCTACTGTTCAACAAGGGCATGCAATTACAATTCTTGATCTAATAATTCACAGCAGGGCCCATTCCTGTACCCACCAAGAGTAACTGTGAGGGTTTACAGTGTTGTGACACCAGCACCACCACCAAAGGCCCAATTTTTCCTACCACTGTTCAACAGTGGCATGTAAATACAATTCATGATATAATAGTTGACAGCAGAGCGTTCCAGCGCCCACCAAGAGTAACTGTGAGGGCTTACAGTGTTGTGGCAACACCAACACCTAAGGGCCAAATTTCTGCAGACTATATATGGCAGGCCCCTACTTTCAAACATCCAACTTACAAACGACTCCTACTTGCAAACGGAAGGAGACAACAGGAAGTGAGAGGAAATCTACCCCTAGGAAGGCAAATTCTCTCCTACAAGAGTTAATATGTGAAAAAGGTGTCTCCTCTCCACTGATGCTTTATCACCAATCCTTGTTTCAATAAAAAAAAAAAAAAATTCCAAAAACATTTGTCATTGGGATGGAAAGTGAGGTGAAATGTTCTGAACAGGTGCACAGACAGCAAAACAAATGTTACAGGGGTGATAACCCTTCCCTATGTTCTCCAAAGAGCTTAAAATAGATTTTTTGGCTAGAGCTACACTTAAAAAAGGTACCTGTTCCGAATTACAAACAGATTGTACTTAAGAACAAACCTACAGTCCGTGTCTTTTTTGCACCGCCTGTATACTGCTGTTCAGAGTATATAGGGCCTTTTTTTATTTTTGGTGCGGGGTTCCCCTTAATATCCATACAAGACCCAAAGGGGCTGGTAATGGGCTGGGGTAGGGGTGGGTGATGGGGTAGCCATGCCATTTTTCTCAATGATTTTCATCCATATTGCCGGGACCAGACATTACATTAAAGGCACAAACAGTTTTAAATGACTTTTTTTCCTTTAGAAATGTCATTTTGTGCAGGGACAGTTCTAAACACGGGAAACACGTGCCACTTCACAGGCATACATTAGACACCCCCCAGGTACGATATTTAAAGGAATATTTCACTTTTTTTTTCACTTTATGCATCATTAAAATCACTGCTCCCGAAAAAACAACCGTTTTAAAAGATTATTTTTACATTGATTCATGTCCCCTCGGGCAGGACCCGGGTCCCCAAACCCTTTTTAGGACAATAACATGCATATTAGGCGTTATAATTAGCACTTTAGATTTTGAACGTTCGCGTCCATTGTATTTAATAGGGTTCTAAAGTTTGCGCGAACTTTCGGTCCGTTCGAAGGTTCTGGTGCGAACCGAACGGGGGGGTGTTCGGCTCATCCCTAATGCCCTATCTCTCCTTTTCCCTGCCCGTTCGTTTACCGCCATTTGTTCTGATAGGTTAAACGCAGGTCTTTGTTGATATTACCTGCTGCTGAGTCCTCAGATGCTGGCAGGGAGACTTCATCATCATCCATGTCCTCCTCCATGCTTAGTCTGTGTGGCGGCGCCATCTTGGAGCTTTTCCCCCCTCCGCTGTATCTGTATTTGCTGAGATTAGCGGGCAAGATTTTCCTCTTAGGTGTGGGACACACAATCACATCCTCCACTCACTGGGGACTCCTAAGTCACCCTTCTCACGGTCTATTTTGTGTCCTAGGCCTCACCGGTGTCCGGAGTTCTAACACACTGCAGCCATCCATGCTGCGCACCAAGCCGCGCCCCAACCCCCCATTTCTATGTACCGTCGGCAGGAAGGGGTAATCATGTGTAGCGGGGTATTCCCCTTTAATATCCAGAGACTACAATTCCCAAGACACTTTAAGGCACCCAGGGTGCATTGCCCCGCGCAAGGACTGCAGGGGCGGACTTTATAAAGGGGAGGCGGAGTTTATTCTGTCTCTTTGGACACCTCCCGGCTAGCAAGCAAGAACTCTGTCTGAGACTGCTGAAAACCCAGGCCTGAAGCCTGGGCATTTTCTTCCAGAGAGCCCTCCGCCAGCCTAGCGGAACCTGAGAGACATCTTTTCATCCTTGCTGTACTGTACCAGGAGGACCGAAGACCCGGATGTCGATGGATCCACTTGCTCACAGACAAATACTGTATTTCTACTACCCTGTTGGATTACAAAGTTTTGTTCATCAAGTGCACCACCGAGTTTTGCTAGCGAAGATTCCTTTACAGAACTTCCATTTAGTTCAGTCAGGTCTGACTGCATAGGTAGACATTGCTTGGCGTCAGTCTGCCCACGAGGGGAAGTAGCTGAAAAAGGGTATTGGTAGAGTTGCATAGCAATACCTGTCTATTCTGTTTGTTTGAATACTGTTAATTGCAGGGAGCTGCAAATAATCTTATACTCTTATTTATTACTTGCTCATTAGTCTCAGTAAATATACCTGGGTCAAGTACATTGGTGTCTGTTTCTTTTACTTTATACAGAAGTTTAAACATTTTACTGTGTGTGTTTGCCATAGGACTGTGTCACCCAGAGTTGCCGGTCACGCAGTCCTATCTCCCCTTACTAGCTGTGCCACGGGAGGGTAGAGCCGATTGCCAGGTGTTGACAGCGGTGCACTACAGGGCCCAGGAAATCAATACCAGCAGCCCTCTTAACTGGGGGTACTGCTATACGTGGGGGCTCGTCCAGGATCACTTGGGTCCAATCTTCAATGCGGCAAGTGGGAGCATGAGATCTTCTTGACAACGCGTCAGCATCTCGGTTCCCTGCTCCAGGCCTATACTTCAGGCTGAAGTTGAAGCCGGAAAGGGCTGCCAACCAACGGTGGCTGGTGGCATCCAACTTGGCTGTGGTGAAGAGATAGGTAAGTGGGTTATTATCAGTCTTTACAGTGAATTCAGCCCCATACAGGTAGTCTCTGAGCTTGTCCACAATTGCCCACTTTAGGGCCAGGAACTCTAACTTGTGGGTGGGGTAATTCTTCTCCGCTGGTGTTAGACTTCTGCTGACATAGGCGACTGGCCTTAGCTGTCCTTCATATTCCTAGTACAGCACACCTCCCAGGCCATCATGGCTGGCATCCACATGCAGTTCATACGGTTTCTTGGTGTCAGCATAGACCAATACCGGGGCAGTGGTCAGACTCTTCTTTAGCATTTTGAAGGCTTCTTCACATCTCTCTGTCCACTGGCCTTCCACGGACTCTCCCGGCTTTCTGGGGCCAGTCTCATCTTCCTCTCCCTCTGTCTTCAGCAACTCATTCAGAGGTTTGGCTATTTTTGCAAATCCTTCCACGAATCGACGGTAGTAGGAGCAAAACCCGAGGAAGGATCTGAGTTCAGTCACAGTGGTTGGGCGAGGCCAGGAGGTAATGGCTTCAAGCTTGTCAGGATCGGTAGACACTCCCACTTCAGACACTATGTGTCCTAGATAGTGTACTGAAGACTGATAGAACTGACACTTTTCTCTGGAGAGTTTGAGTCCCTCTTCACTGAGTCTTTTCAAAACTTTCTCCAGCCTTTCTTCATGCTCCTCTAGAGTCCTTTCAAAGACAATGATGTCGTCTAAGTACACCAGGACTTCAATAAGGTGCATGTCCCCCACCATCTTCTCCATCAGCCTCTGGAAAGTGGCAGGGGCCCCCGACAGGCCTTGGGGCATCCTGTTGAACTCATAGACCCCTATCGGGGGTGATGAAAGACGTTTTCTCCCTGTCTTCAGGATGCATTGGGATTTGGTAGTACCCACTCTTCAGGTCCATAACACTGAACCACTTGGCTCCTGACAGACTCTGCAGGGCATCCTCAATCCTGGGAGTGGTGTACTGATTGGGTATGGTCCTCCTATTGAGAGTCCTGTAGTCTATGCACAGTCTTAATGATCCATTTTTCTTCCTGACTACTACAATAGGGGATGCATACGGACTCCTGGACTCTTTAATCACTCCAATTCTCTTCAACTCAGCCAACTGCTCACACAGGTCTTCCAGATCAGCGAGAGGAACTCGCCGGACCTTTTCCCGAAAGGGTTTATCTTCCTGCAGACGGATCCTATGAGTGGCACTCCTTACACACCCCACATCAAACTCATTTTCTGAAAATATTTTTCTCCATTTTGTTAGTTGAGCCCTTGCTCTCTCCTTCCACACTGATGGTAGCTTGGTGTTTTCCAGAGTTCCTCCAAAGGGGATTCTCCTCCTCCTGGTCTCCTTAGATCGGACAGGCCCACTGGGGTGGCCGGGTTCACTTTCCCCAGTAACATCCGGGCCGGAATCTTCATAGGGGAGTCAGTGACATTCCTAATACTCACTGGAACCTGGCCCCTCGATTTCTCCAATGCCCTCAACAGGACCACTTTGGGAATCGCCTCCAGCCCTTGGTGTGTATCTAACAGATCTTGCTCCAAGACCACAAAGGGGCCAGGCTGCTCCCAGGAGAGTTTGACAGTAGCCTGCATACAGGTCATCTCACCAGGTTGCAGCACCTTCTCCTTCTTGGATAATCTCCAGACTTTTCCCACCCCTTCTTCTGGGGCCTTCTGCTCCAGGACTAACTTCCGGTAAACCTGTTGTAGCATGGGGTGGATCCTGGCTACCGAAGCACCTTGTTCCTGCACCATGAGGACCAGAAGGCCTCCACCGTTGCTAAAATCTTGGTGGAAAAGTACTTTGTCCATTATGGATTACCTCAACGCCTCCACTCAGACCAAGGGAGGGATTTCGAGAGTCGATTAATCAAGAAGTTGCTGGATTCTTTAGGCATAAAGAAGACTCGCACTACTCCCTACCACCCTCAGGGGGATGCCCAACCAGAGAGGTTCAACAGGACTTTGCTAAACATGTTGGAAACCCTGTCTAGTGAGGAAAAGCAGCACTAGGGCAAGCACATAGCAGCAATAGTGCATGCTTACAACAGCACCATCAGTGATGTCACAGGGTATTCCCCCTATAGACTCATGTTCGGGAGAGAGGCGAGACTGCCAGTGGATTTGGCTTTCGGCACTTCCGTGGACCATACATCTGCTGCCTCACATAAGGGGTATGTGGAAAGGCTGAGGAAAAGCTTAAAGTTGGCCTATGAGAAGGCTCAGTTAACCTCCGACCAGAGAGGAGCCCGAAACAAGCGGAATTTTGACTTGAAGGTTCGGATTCAAGATCTGCAGCCTGCAGACCGAATTTTACTGAGAAATTTAGGTGTTCCCGGAAAACATAATCTGGCAGACATGTGGAGATCAGAGCCTTATGTGATCTGCAAGAAGATACCGGATCTGCCAGTCTACCAAGTGAAGCCAGAAGGGAAAATAGGGCCACTGAAGACCTGGCACCGTAACCATCTGTTACCTCTGTCTGAGGCCGTTAGGATGCCACCTACTCTGGATTCTCCTGAGCTACCTTCTACCACTCATACTCCTCGACCTAGCACTAGGTCACAAGCAACTTTACCTAGGGAGGAGGAAGCTTCAGACCAAAGTGAGGAGGAAACAGAATTCAGCTGGTTATGGCCGTCTCAGGCCCCTGCACCATCGTCCATTGACCTTCCTCCCTCTGAAGATCTTGTGGATAACACTTTGAATTTAGAAGCCACTGAATTCATCCCGTCCAGTCTTCAGTTCCAAGAATGGGAAGATGTTCAAGACAACTTGCCTGCTGAAGATCCAAGGGATCCCATATACCCCTCTGCATCTGAGTTGGATGCCCAGGAAGCAGAGTAAGTTTTCACCACAGTGCCAGAAGAAGAACCTGGAGTGATTGAGACTGTGACCCCCAGGGAGCAAAGAATGAAGAGAGTCATTCGTCCTCCCCGGAAGTTAACCTATGCCCAGATGGGAGAAAATTCTGAGGACACAGTCACGACCGCAAGAAGGACAATACCAACATCCGGTCCCTCCACTGTACATTTGGTGGAGGGCAACCCCAGCTCACTCCATGGCACAGTTAGGCAGGCCACTCTTGCAGAAGTGACCTGTGGGCAGGGTAATTCCCTTCCTCGTTTCTGGTGGGAACTTCCCCTGCCAACATCTCTTACAGCTTTGAATGATTTAGTATGTGCCTTTTGTTGATACTGTCTTTGGGGACCAAAGATTCTAAGTGGGGGAGTGTGTTACGGGGTATTCCCCTTTAATATCCAGAGACTACATTTCCCAAGACACTTTAAGGCACCCAGGGTGCATTGCCCCGCGCAAGGACTGCTGGGGCGGACTTTATAAAGGGGAGGCGGAGTTTATTCTGTCTCTTTGGACACCTCCCGGCTAGCAAGCAAGAACTCTGTCTGAGACTGCTGAAAACCCAGGCCTGAAGCCTGGGCATTTTCTTCCAAAGAGCCCTCCGCCAGTCTAGCGGAACCTGAGAGACATCTTTTCATCCTTGCTGTACTGTACCAGGAGGACCGAAGACCCGGATGTCGATGGATCCATGTGCCTAGACGCATCGGCAGAGGAGACGAACTGGGACTGGACCGGTTGGTGAGAGAGCACTTGCTCACAGACAAATACTGTATTTCTACTACCCTGTTGGATTACAAAGTTTTGTTCATCAAGTGCACCACCGAGTTTTGCTAGCGAAGATTCCTTTACAGAACTTCCATTTAGTTCAGTCAGGCCTGACTGCATAGGTAGACATTGCTGGGCGTCAGTCTGCCCACGAGGGGAAGTAGCTGAAAAAGGGTATCGGTAGAGTTGCATAGCAATACCTGTCTATTCTGTTTGTTTGAATACTGTTTATTGCAGGGAGCTGCAAATAATCTTATACTCTTGTTTATTACTTGCTCATTAGTCTCAGTAAATATACCTGGGTCAAGTACATTCAAGAACCGGAGAGGAGAAGAGGGGAGAAGGCGACGGAGAAGACCAGGCCCCGCTAGCAAAAGAGCTAAAGAAGTTAGCGGTGGCCCGGCAGAAGAAAACCGGAGAGCGCGGCGACGACACCGGAGACCCCCGAAGTTGGAAGAAGACCCCTGGAGCTGTGCAATAAAATACTTTAATAAGGTGTGTGGTTTTTTTATTGCAATTTTTTTCCACCAGGTGAATGGGTAGGGGTACGATGTACCCCATACTCATTCACATAGGGTGGGGGGGCCGGGATCCGGGGCCCCTTTATTAAAGGGGGCTCCCGGATTCCGATAAGCCCCCCGCCCGCAGACCCCGACAACCAACGGCCAGGGTTGTCGGGAAGAGGCCCTGTCCTCATCAACATGGGGGCAGGGTGCTCTGGGGTGGGGGGGGCGCAAGTCGCCCCCCTGCCCCAGAGCACCAAACCCCCCATGTTGAGGGCATGCGGCCTGGTACGGTTCAGGAGGGAGGGGGGACGCTCTCTCGTCCCCCCCTCTTCCCCTGCGGCCTGCCAGGTTGTGTGCTCGGATAAGGGTCTGGTTTGGATTTTAGGGGGGACCCCCACGCCGTTTTTCCGGCGTAGGGGTTCCCCTTCAAATCCAGACCAGACCCAAGGGCCTGGTATGCTCCCGGAGGGGGAACCCATGCCGGTTTTTTATTTAAAATTTGGCCTGGAGTTCCCCCTCAAGAGCAGCACAGCACAAGTCGCATGCCAAAGTCGGATCATGCAAGACTGCGGTCCGACTTTGATCCGACTTCAATGATAGTCAATGGGCTGAAGTCGGATCAAAGTCGGACCAAAGTAGTACAGGGAGCATTCTCAAAGTCGGACCGACATGTGTCGGACCAGTTAAGACGGCTCCCATAGGGAAACATTGATTTTCACACGTCATGCGACATGAGCTCCCAATGTCGGAGCGTTTGTCGCCACAGTGTGAACCAGGCCTTAGGGATCTCTGATCCAACATCCAGTTCAGGTGTTGGTCCTCTCTCCCAGGTCAATTAAAAGCTCATCTGAGCAGACAGCCTTTGCTCTGCCTGGGACACACAGACAACACTGGTCTGTGAGAGCAAGAAGGTTGGTGAAAACTGTTAATCAGTTGCTGTGGAAGCTGGCAAGCGGTAGACTTGTTCAGCCTGGTAGTGAGGGCTTGTGTATACTGTATAGTTAGAGCCGAGACACGGCTAGGGTTTTGTTTAGCAATTTTTTTTGTTCTGTTTGTTTTCTGCACACTGTACAGCACCTGTCAATAGACTTTGTATATAGCACCAATAAACAACACTGTTTTTTCACTTATCCCATGGACATGGTATCTGTGCCTGCTCATCCCAGGGAGCTTTTGTACCTGCTACCTGTCCCCCAGGTTACAAACTGTACATACCAAAACATTTTTATAAAGGGCAACCTTTGAATTCCTGCTACAAAAATTTATGTTTTGTTTTTATGGGTGTCTGAGGAAGGGGGCTTGTCTCCCAAAATGCAACAGCCTTCCAGCTGCAGTGTTTTGGCATTGCCCTAAGCTGTAGTGGTGTTTAAATATGCTTGTACCTTCTCATGTTTGTGAGTATGCTTTTGGCTTTTATATTTAATAAAACTTGGTGGTGGTAATGCACTAGGCATTTACGCTCTCCTGTGTCCTTTTTGCAGTTTTCTTTTGATTTTCCCTGCTCGTGGAGGGCAGCATTGTTTTGAACGCTACATGTACACCATTGGTTGTGGGACTGAATGAGCGCTGAAGTGGTATTACATTGGTGTGGATACAGTTGTTTATAAATGAGAGGAAGAACTAGAAAAGAGTGTTTCCAGATGAAAAAAGCAAGGTATTGAAACAAATTCATTCATTCTTGATAACCTCTTCTACAGCAGAGAGTAATTATAAATTGTTGATAAGGTGGTACTATACCTTTGTGTGTATTAACCTCTTCTCCCACCCACGCTATAGCTGGCTACAGTGTGGGCTTACTTTGCCAGGAGGGCATCAATGGACTGAGCTGATCACAGATCTGGGTAAAGGGCCAATCACAGTGGCCCTTTACCACATGATCAGCTGTGTCCAATGACAGCTGATCATGGATGTAAACACAAACTGGTTATCGGCTTTCCTCAAGCTGACAGCGTAAGGAAGGAAAAAGAGAGAGCTGATAACTAGGGATGAGCTTCGAGTTCGAGTCGAACTCATGTTCGACTCGAACATTGCCTGTTCGCCCGTTCGCCGAACAGCGAACAAATTGGGGTGTTCGCGGCAAATTCGAAAAATCTATGGGAGAAATCTAAAGTGCTAATTATGAAGGCTTATATGCAAGTTATTGTCCTAAAAAGTGTTTGGGGACCTGGGTCCTGCCCCAGGGGACATGTATCAATGCAAAAAAAAAGTTTTAAAAACGGCCGTTTTTTTGGGAGCAGTGATTTTAATAATGCTTAAAATGAAAAAATAAAAGTGAAATATTCCTTTAAATTTCGTACCTGGGGGGGGGGGTGTATGATATGCATGTGAAGTGGCGCATGTTTCCCGTGCTTAGAACTGTCCCTGCAAAAAATGTCATTTTTGAAAGAAAAAAATGCATTTAAAACTGACTCGCGGCTATTAATGAATTGTCGGCTCCCGGCAATACATACAAAAGTCATTGATAAAAAAAAAAAAAAAGCGTGGGGGTTCCCCAGAATTCAATTACCAGGCCCTTCAGGTCTGGAATGGATATTAAGGGGAACCCCGCCGCAAATTAAAAAAAAAATTGACGTGGGGTTCCCCCAAATATCCATTCCAGGCCCTTCAGATCTGGCATGGATTTTAAGGGGAACTCCACCCCAAATTTTTAAAATAAATGGCGTGGAGTCCCCCTAAAAATCCATACCAGACCCCTTATCCGAGCACGCAACCTGGCCGGCCGCAGGGGAAAAGGGGGGGACGAGAGAGCGGCACCCCCTCCCTCCTGAACCGTACCAAGCCACATGCCCTCAACATGGGGAGGATGTCCCCATGTTGATGGGGACAAGGGCCTCATCCCCACAACCCTTGCCCGGTGGTTGTGGGGGTCTGCGGGCGGGGGGCTTATCGGAATCTGGAAGACCCCTTTAACAAAGGGGACCCCCAGATCCCACCCCCCCCCCATGTGAATTGGTAGGGGGTACATTGTACCCCTACCATTTCACGAAGAAAGCGTAAAAAAAATGTTTAAAAAAACACACAAACACCTTGAAAAAGTCCTTTATTTAAAAAAAAAAAAAAAAACATTCCAGCGGTGAAATACAGTGTCCCGCGGCGATCCCGATGTCCAGCGCTGTCCTTCATTGGTTGTGCCTGAGCGGACCTGATGGGGAACTCCCTCTCAGTATTTTAAATGTATAGACCCGCCCCTTCTAAAGTTCCCCATCAGGTCCGCTCAGCAGACCAGATGCGGAACATGACAAGGGGCGGGTCTATACATGTATTGCCAAAGTGAGAGCAGTTCCCCATCAGGTCCGCCCCCTCGGTATGTCGGACCCGCCTACGTCATTGGCTTGAGCGGGGAACTTCCTTCACTATGTAATTTAAATTTACACAGTGAAGGAAGTTCCCCGCTCAAGCCAATGACGTAGGCGGGTCCGACATACCGAGGGGGCGGACCTGATGGGGAACTGCTCTCACTTTGGCAATACATGTATAGACCCGCCCCTTCTCATGTTCCGCATCTGGTCCGCTGAGCGGACCTGATGGGGAACTTTAGAAGGGGCGGGTCTATACATTTAAAATACTGAGAGGGAGTTCCCCATCAGGTCCGCTCAGGCACAACCAATGAAGGACAGCGCTGGACATCGGGATCGCCGCGGGACACTGGATTTCAGCGCTGGAATGTTGTTTTTTTTTTTTTAAATAAAGGACTTTTTCAAGGTGTTTGTGTGTTTTTTTGAAACATTTTTTTACGCTTTCTTCGTGAAATGGTAGGGGTACAATGTACCCCTTACCAATTCACATAGGGGGGGGGCGGGATCTGGGGGTCCCCTTTGTTAAAGGGGTCTTCCAGATTCCGATAAGCCCCCCGCCCACAGACCCCCACAACCACCGGGCAAGGGTTGTGGGGATGAGGCCCTTGTCCCCATCAACATGGGGACATCCTCCCCATGTTGAGGGCATGTGGCTTGGTACGGTTCAGGAGGGAGGGGGGGCCACTCTCTCGTCCCCCCCTTTTCCCCTGCGGCCGGCCAGGTTGCGTGCTCGGATAAGGGGTCTGGTATGGATTTTTAGGGGGACTCCACGCCATTTTTTTTTAAATTTGGGGTGGAGTTCCCCTTAAAATCCATGCCAGATCTGAAGGGCCTGGAATGGATATTTGGGGGAACCCCACGTCAATTTTTTGTTTAATTTGCGGCGGGGTTCCCCTTAATATCCATTCCAGACCTGAAGGGCCTGGTAATTGAATTCTGGGGAACCCCCACGCTTTTTTTTTTTTTTATCAATGACTTTTGTATGTATTGCCGGGAGCCGACAATTCATTAATAGCCGCGAGTCAGTTTTAAATGCATTTTTTTCTTTCAAAAATGACACTTTGTGCAGGGACAGTTCTAAGCACGGGAAACATGCGCCACTTCACATGCATATCATACACACCCCCCAGGTACGAAATTTAAAGGAATATTTCACTTTTATTTTTTCACTTTAAGCATTATTGAAAAAACTGCCGTTTTTAAAACTTCTTTTTGCATTGATACATGTCCCCTGGGGCAGGACCCCGGTCCCCAAACACTTTTTAGGACAATAACTTGCATATTAGCCTTTATAATTAACACTTTAGATTTCGAACGTTCGAGTCCATTGTATTTAATAGGGTTCTAAAGTTTAAACAAACATTTTGTCTGTTCGCAGGTTCTGGTGCAAACCGAACAGGGGGGTGTTCGGCTCATCCCTGCTGATAACCAGTTTGTGTTAAAGGGGCATCCACACAGATAATCAGAGCACTCATTATCAGTGTCCTGATGATCAGTACAGTGCTCACCAGTGCCGCTAATCAGTGCCCACTAGTGCTGCTAATCAGTGCCCACCAGTGCTTCTAATCAGTGCCTCCTCATCATTGTCACCTATCAGTGCTGCCCATCAGTGCCACCTACCAGTGCCATCTATGAGTGCCCATAAGTGGCAACTATCAGTGCTGCCTATTAGTGCTGCCCATCAGTACCACCTATCCGTGCCCATCAGTGTCAGCTATCAGTGGCCATCAGTGCAGCCTCATCAGTGCCTATCATTGCCACCTCATCAGTGCCCATCATTGCAGCCTCATCAGCGCACATCAGTGAAGGAGAAAAATTACCTGTTTGCAAAATTTTATAACAAACAAAAAAAAAAAATCCACAAATTTCTGACTTTTTTTTTCATTTTTTTGGAAAAAAATAAAAACCCAGTGGTGATAAAATGCCACTAAAAGAAATGTCTATTTGTGTGAATTTTTATTTTTTTTAATAAAAATTCATATGGGTACAGTGTTGCATGACTGTGCAATTCAAAGTGTGACAGTGCTGAAAGCTGAAAATTGGCCTGGGCAGGAAGGGGGTAAAAGTGCCCATTAGGCAAATGGTTATTTAACCACATGCCGACCGGGCCATAGCCGAAAAATGGCTACAGCGCGGTCGGCTTATTCTGGGACCGCGTCCATGGATGTCCTCCCAGAATCTTGCTCCCGCACGCCCCCTGGGGTGCGCTCCCGAAAATATCCATGACTGCCGGCGAATCACGGATCATGGTAAATGGCCGCTGATAGAGGCCGTTTACCACGTGATTGCTCCGTCAAATGATGGAGCGATCACTTGTAAACAAACCGGTGTCATGTCATGTTCCTCTCTCCCCTCTCTGTACCGATCGGTACAGTGTGAGAGGAGAGGGGGAGAGATCATTTGCAGCAGCGCTGTAGGCTGGATCTTCAGTGCCCATTCCAGCGATGTCCATATCAATACTCTGCCAATACTCTGCAATACCCTGCCAATACCCTGCCAATACTCCGCAATACCCTGCCAATACTCTGCAATACCCTGCCAATACTCTAACCGTACTCTAACCGTACTCTGCGATACTCATCCGTCAATCCATACTCTGCAATACTCATCCATACTCTGCAATACTCATCCATCCATACTCAGTCATACCCAGCTATATATACTCAGCCATACACACCCAGCCATACTCAGCCATCCCATCCATACCCAGAAATCCACATCCAAGGCTCATCCATGCCACATCAGTTCGCATCATGCCACTACAGTGCCTCAAAGTGTAATTAGATATCAAATTAGACTTGAAATGTATGCCCCTAGAATGCCTGCTGGTGTTCCCTGCTTGTTGGGCCTCTGCATGTGGCCACGCTGTGTAAGTCTCACACATGTGGTATCGCCATACTTGGGAGGAGCAGCAGAATGTATTTTAGGGCGTAATTTGTGGTATGCATATGCTATGTGTGAGAAATAACCTGATTCTGACAATTTTGTGGAAAAAAATAAGAAAAAAAATCTTGATTTTGCAAAGAATTGTGGGAAAAACTACAACTTTAAAAACCTCACCATGCCTCTTTCTAAATACCTTGGAATGTCTACTTTCCAAAAAGGGGTCATTTGGGGGGTATTTGTACTTTCCTGGCATGTTAGGGTCTCAAGAAATGAGATAGGCCGTCAGTTCTTCAGGTGTGATCAATTTTCAGAGATTGTCACCATAGCTTGCAGACTCTATAACTTTCTCACGAGAGTGTTGCATGACTGAGTAATTGTCATTTAAAGTGTGAGAGCACCGAAAGCTGAAAATTGGTCTGGTTAGGAAGGGGGTTTAAGCGCCCAGTGGTTAAATGGGACCAGCAGGGTCATCCCTTATCTTGTAGATGTAACAAAGAAGTGGAGACACTCTCCCATATATGGGAGGTATTGCCCTTTTAATTTCTGCATATTGGAGAAAATTTGTGAACTGGTGGATAAAAAAAATGTTACCTCATTTATTGAATGCGGTCAAATGTTTAATCATAAAGCAATAGAAATCAATATATCCACCTACGATGGGTGAATGGTTACTAAAGTCGGCCATACATGTGTAGCGGAGTATCGTTTTCTTAAACCCCAAGAGACTACAGTTCCCAGCACGCTTTAAGGCACCCAGGGTGCATTTCCCCGCGCAAGGACTGCTGGGGTAGACTTTATAAGGGGGAGGCGGGGTTTGCCTCTCTCTCTTTGAACACCGCCCTCCCAGCAAGAGGATCCCTGTGCTGACCTGCTGTGTGTACAAGGCTTGAAGCCTGGGCCTTGTGCTTTTCCAAAGAGCCTTCCGCTCCACAGGAGCCTGCGGAGCATCTGATCCTGTTGCTGAGTGCTGCTATCAGGAGGACCGAAGACCCGGGTGTCGTGGACACTGTGAATTGAGTCACAGTAATGGACAAGGACTAGTCCGGTTGTGTGAGAGAGCATCTGCTCAGCGATACACCACAGTATCTCTAGGCCCATTAACTTTATTCAGGGCCATCACAGTGATTGCAGTTACACTCTGGGGAGACTATCCGCAGAACTGAGTTATTAGTCTCCCTGGCATTATAAAGTTACCGATCATCGTTACTTTGTTGGATTACAATTTTTCTTAAAGTGCACCACCGTGTTTGCTAGCGAAGATTTCTTCCACAGAACTATACCCAAATCATAGTCAGGCCTGACTGGGTAGTATAGGACATTGCTGGGCGCCATATTGTCCACGAGGGAGGATAGCTGCAGTGGGGTCTGTTAAACTGTCTATCATATTGCTGAACGTTTGATGTTTTAATAAGTATATCCATATTGCAGGACTTTGCATGTGACACTGCATACTGTTTATCATTCTAACCTCTACCAACAGTAAAAATATTAGAGTTAAGTATATTGGTTGTCAGTGTCATTTACTGTGCTATACCATACTGTGTGCCTTACTGTGGGATTGTGTCATAGAGAATATTAGAGTGATTGCAATTCTATCATCCCCTTTACTAACTGTGCCACGAGAGGTTAGAGCCGATTGCCAGGGGTTGACAGCGGTGCACTACAGGGGCCAAAACAAACAAGGCAACCCTCTTAACTGGGGGTATCGCTACACATGGATCAAAATTCAATGTGCAGGCTAAATGTACAGATGTCAATCTACTGGACATACCTGATCAGTGTATTCAGACAGTGGGAAGGATTCCCCTACCCACATGTGTGGATGGGAGAATCAAGTCAGTTGAACCCAGCGAGTTGAATGAAAAAAAAAAAGACTTACCTATGGGCTGCTTAATCACCTCCGGAAAGGTTTTACCCCCTTCGTGACCAGAGCATTTTTTGCTACTCAGTACTGGACTACTTTAACCACTTAAGGACCGCCGCACGACGATGTACGTCGACAGAATGGCACGGACAGGCACAAGGGCATACAGGTACGTCCTCTTTAAGAACCTGTCCGTGGGTCTGAAGCTCCATAACCGCGCCCGCAGGACCCACAGACACGATCGCCGCCGGTGTCCTGCGATCGGGTCACAGAGCTGAAGAACGGGGAGAGGTAAGTGTAAACAAACCTTTCCCCATTCTTCCTAGTGGCATGTCAGTGATCATCTGTTCCCTGTCATAGGGAACGACGATCAGTCACGTCACACACCAAGCCACGCCCCCTACAGTAAGAATCACTCATTAGGTCACACTTAACCCCTACAGCACCACCTAGAGGTTAAACCCTTCTCTGCCAGTGTCATTTTCACAGTAATCAGTGCATTTTTATAGCAATAATCGCTGTAAAAATTACAATGGTCCCAAAAATGTGTCAAAAGTGTCCGATGTGTCCGCCTGGTAATTTATGCAAAGCTGTACCCAAATGCAATTCATGTCATTTTTGTCTCATACAAATAGAGCTTTCTTTTGGTGGTATTTTATCACCACTGTTTGTTTTTTGTTTTTTATTAGTGTGTGTGTGTATGTGTGTATGTGTATGTGTGTGTGTATGTATATATATATATATATATATATATATATATATATATATAGCGATACCTTCAACTAAGAAGGCCGCAGATTTAGTTTGGGCCCTGAAAACAGCTCCGCCAACCCCCGTCAATGTACTCGACCCCCTACTGGCACAGTTAGTTATGACAGCAATAAAATTCTTATACTGTATGAGTAACCTCAGACACCAAGGCAATAATGAAAGGGGTATCAAATTTACTTTAAGCTTATGATGAAGAAAAATTAACAATGGTAACAGTTTACAGGTAATAGGTTGCAGAGCCCTGCAGCAATAAACATACTATGCATTAAATGAACAGTAAAGGTGCGCCGCGTGGGCGACCGTTAACAAGGCGCCCTGTGGCGCAGTAACTAAATGAACTAACTAGCTGGCCAGGCCTGGCTCAGATATCTAAAACTCAGTCTATAGGGGATGATGGTTTCTTCACCGGCAATTCTTTAAAGGTGGTGCACATTAACAGAATACCATTTGTAATCCAGTGGGAAAGTTGTGATGAAATAAACACTTTACTGTATGAACTCTGAGTTCAGCTCTGATAAAGATCTCCAGTGAGAGTATCAGATATAAACTTGTGGGCCACGGCAGTCTATAGGCACATTAGCAACAACAGTATATGGTCTGAGCATACGCTCGCTCACCCCTCCGGACGCGATCCCAGTCCGGGAACTTCCACCGACTGTGTCCTCACACACACAGTGTCTCCAGCGATCGGGTCCCCGATCCAACCAAGGCTGTAGACAAGCGAAGTCAGATGCCACCCAGGCTCACAGTGGGGTGGAAGGCTCTTTGGTGCTGCGCAAGGCCTCAGGCTTCAGGCCTTGCACTCCGGCACATCCGCACAGGAGGATCAGTCACTGAAGTCTCGTGTCCCAAAGAGGCCGAGCCCAACCTCGCCTCCTCCTTTTATAACCCCTCCCATGAGTCTCTGGGGTGGAAACATGCCGAAAGGGATTCTGAGCAAAGTTGTCCTGAGAGTCTTAAAGGGGACCCCGCTACACATATATATATATATATATATATATCTTTGGGGAAAAAAAACTATATGTTGTACTTTCTGTTATAAAAAAAAAAATCCAATAAACTCAAATTTTGTCATAAATGTAGGCCGAAATTTATTCTGATAAATCTCTTTTGTAAAAAAATCCCATAAATGTATATTAATTGGTTTCTGTGAACGTTATAGCATCTACAAACTATGATATATGTACTGGAATTTAACCACATGCCGACCGCGCTATAGCCTAAAGATGGCTACAGCGCGGTCGAGTTATCCTGGATTCATGTCCGTGGGACGTCCTCTTGCGCTCGCGGAAGTGTCCGTGCTCGCCGGGTTCACGGGACCCAGCGTAACACGGATCGCGGTAAAGAGCCAATGATAGCGGCTCTTTACCACCTGATCGCTCCCTCCAATGAGGGAGCGATCAGAATGTAAACAAACTGGGGTCACACAGAGGTCCAGCTCTCTTCTCTCCTCACACCGATGTAGCGTGTGAGGAGAGAAGAGAGATCATTTACAACTGTGAGTGTATGTCATATTGTGCAGTGAACTATAGTGCCCTACAGTGCCACACAAGTGCCAATCTGTGCCCTACAGTGCCACTACACTACCCACCAGCGCCCCTACAGTACCCATCTGTGTCACCAGTGCCACAAAATACTCATCAGTGCCACTACAGTGCCACCAGAGTACCCATCAGTGCCACCACAAGGCTGATCAGTGTCACTACATGGCTGATCAGTGTCACTACAAGGCTGCTCAGTGTTACATCGATGCCCATCAGTGCCACCTCTGCCACTTCAGTGCCCATCTGTGCCACCAGTACCACATTAGCACCACTATAGTGCTCATCTGCACCACTAGAGCGCTCATCAGTGCCACAGTAGTGCCCATAAGTGAGTGCTCATCAGTGGATACTTATCAGTGCATAGCAGTGCCAGATAATCAGTGCAGCTTCAGTGTGGTGCATTAGTGTACAACTGTACATCAGTGCACCCTCATCAGTTTCCATCAGTGCACCCCCAGCAGTGCACCCTCATCAGAACCCAGCAGTGCACCTTCATCAGAACCCAGCAGTGCAGCCTCATTAGACCAGCCTCATCAGTGCAGCCATATCTGTTCCAGTTTTCCTACCACAGTTTGTCACCACAGCCCACAGTCACCAGTATGGCGAAAAAAATGTTTTCCGCTGAGGAGGCATACCAACAGCTTTGCTTGACTGACGAGAGCAGCGGGGAGCTCTCGGAGTCTGATTCTGGTTTAGAATATGAACCTGTTGTAAGCAGTGGGTCTTTTACAGATTCAGAGGAAGTGCAAAGTGTGCCCAAGAAACGAAGGTGTTCTGACATGGAGCAGCAGGCTACCACAAGTAGCGCTGTGGCATCAACCAGCAGCTCAGTGCCATCCACTAGTAGCACAGTGCCATCCACAAGAAATTAAGTACCACTGCAGCAAAGGCCAAGAACTAGCGGGGTGTCATCTCAGCCCCAAAGGGTTAGGACCCATACCAGCCTTCCCTATGCCCTTAAACTTAAACTGTGGCTTCCCACCAATCCAGGAGCAGCAAACATCCCCCCTTTCACCGCCCAGCCAGGTGTTCAGGTGAACATAGAGAATTTTGCCCCTATTGATTTTTTTTAATTACCGTATTTATCGGCGTATAACACGCACTTTTTTTCCCTTAAAATCAGGGGAAAATCGTGGGTGCGTGTTATACGCCGATACTCACCTATGCCCGGCGATCTCCGCTGACTGTGAGCGGAGCGGAGCGATTGCCACCGAGATACACATAGCCGAGTGTATTCGCCTATACTCGGCTTTTCTCGGCTCCGCTCACAGTCACGCCCAGTCCCGCCATTGGACCTGTTATATGTCCATCATAGGGCGGGACTCGGCGTGACTGTGAGCGAAGCCAAGAAAAGCCGAGTATAGCCGAATACACTCGGCTATGTGTATCTCGGCTCCGCCCAGTCCCTGCGTTCTCAGCGGCGTTCGCCCCGCTCCGCCCTGTATCAGCGGCGATCTCGGCGGCGCCAAATTTAAATTCAAGGCTGCACTGGACACTGGCAAGGCTGCACTGGACACTGGCAATGCTGCACTGGACACTGGGCAATGCTGCAATGGACACTGGCAAGGCTGCACTGGACACTGGCAATGCTGCACTGGACACTGGGCAAGGCTGCACTGGACACTGGCAAGGCTGCACTGGACACTGGCAAGGCTGCACTGGACACTGGCAAGGCTGCACTGGACACTGGGCAAGGCTGCAATGGACACTGGCAAGGCTGCACTGTGACAAGGCTGCAAATGACACTGGTAAGGCTGCATTTAAATGTAAATTTTTTTTTTCTTAAACTTCCCTCCTAAAAGTTTTTTTCCCTAAAATTCCCTGCTAAACTTGGGATGCGTGTTATACGCCGATAAATACGGTACATTTTTACCCAAGACCTATTATCCTCCATTGTGGCCCAGTGCAACCTCTTTGCACAACAATTCATAATAAACAATCCTGGTTCAAGTTATGCCCGTCCCTATGAGTGGAGAGCAATGACAGTGGAGGAATTTAAATTATTTTTAGGCCTAATGTTCAACATGGTATATAAACAAAACTAGAACTCGCGCTTAGAAAAACAGAGTGATAAATTGTGATAAATAGATCCACAGCTGCTGCAGCATAAGGTACTAACACCTCAAAAAGACAAAAAACAAATATTTTGCAGTGCTAGCAAAGATAAGTGAAGTGTAAACACATTTTAAGCAATAAAGCATGAATTAAATATACAAAATGTGACTAATAAACACTTGGGACAGAATAACATAAAATGTTGCCACTATGTATCAAACTAATAAAGCTGACTGTCCCTTGAAGTGATAAACAAGTGTTAATAAGAAAGGTAAATATCTTGTGCGTTCTTAGCTTAACAACTGTGCCAATCAAAGAAGACTGAGTGTTTCCACAACAGATACCGAGTGGTTGATTCCCCTTTAGAGTTCCCCTCTTGTGGCCCCACTCACCAGAAGGAGATATGAAATTTGCATAAGAAATCACAAGAACTTTGATCCAATAAGTTCATGAGATACAGCAGATTGACTCCATAAGATCAGCAGAGACGGTAAAAGACGAAACTGCAGTATTAGACAAGCGTCAGTGTGTTCCGGGTACACAGGCGTGCGTTCCACAGAAACTGGAAGCAGCGTCACTGGTTCTGGGTTGGCCGGAAATTGCGTCAACGCGTTTCGCCGCTCCTCCAGGGCATCATCAAGGACATCACTTCCGGCCAAGGAAGTATAATTTATATGCGCCGAGGTCCCCACCTCTTTGCGGAACAAGCCAATTGGAAAAAAAGCAACAGAACCTCCAAGCGTGATAGAGCACCAGCTTCCTATTCACATCATTGCCCATCAATTGTCAAAAATAAAACTTTAATAAAACATGACAATGATAGGAAATATAAGGACGGTGCAATGGAAGTTCGTATTAAACAATAAAACAGTTTAAACATATTATTAAAACATTGCTTGGAGGTTCTGTTGCTTTTTTTCAATTGGCTTGTTCCGCAAAGAGGTGGGGACCTCGGCGCATATAAATTATACTTCCTTGGCCGAAAGTGAGGTCCTTGATGATGCCCTGGCGGAGGGGCGAAACGCGTTGACACAATTTCCGGCCAACCCAGAAGAAGTTACGCTGCTTCCGGTTTCTGTGGAACGCACGCCTGTGTACCCGGAACAAAATGACGCTTGTTATTACTGCAGTCTCGTCTTCTACCGTCTCTGCTGATCTTATGGAGTCAATCTGCTGTATCTCATGAACTTATTGGATCAAAGTTTTGTGATTTCTTATGAAAATTTCATATCTCCTTCTGGTGAGTGGGGCCACAAGAGGGGAACTCTAAAGGGAAATCAACCACTCGGTATCTGTTGTGGAAACACTCAGTCTTCCTTGATTGGCACAGATGTTGCGCTACGAACGCACAAGATATTTACCTTTCTTATTAACACTTGTTTATCACTTCAAGGGACAGTCAGCTTTATTAGTTTGATACATAGTGGCAACATTTTATGTTATTCTGTCCCAAGTGTTTATTAGTCAAATTTTGGATACTTAATTCATGCTTTATTGCTTAAATGTGTTTACACTTCACTTATCTTTGCTAGCGCTGCAAAATATTTGTTTTTAACATTCAACATGGGGCTCTCAAAAAAAATAAATGAAGTATACTCATATTGGTCCACCAAACCCGTCCACCACATACCAGTCTTTTCATCCATTATGTCAAGATCCAGATACCTCATGATAATGCGTTTTCTCCATTACAATGACAACACCCAGTGCCCTCCCCGAAATGACCCATCACATGACAAATTATTTAAAATTCAGCCACTTCTAAAAAAAATTCTCTGAGAAATTCCCCCAGTTATATATCCCCGACCAAAATATATATCCGTGGATGAGTCATTGGTCCACTTCACAGGCCGGCTTGGCATTAAGCAGTTTATCCCCAGCAAAAGGGCCTGATATGGGGTTAAGGTCTACAAGCTATGTGACCGAGCCACGGGCTACATCTATGTCTTCCTGGTGTACGAAGGGAAGGACTCCCAACTGCATCCCTCTGAATGTCCAGAGTACATCGGTGCCAGCGGAAAGGTTGTTTGGGAGCTTGTATATCCACTCCTTGGAAAGAGTTACCACCCTTATGTGGATAATTACTAGACTTGTGCACAACGGAAAAATTCGTTCCGTTTCGGTTCGTTTCTTTCCGGTCCTGTTGATTCGTAATCATTCGTAATTTTGCTAGACGGGATTTTTCGTGTTCGGACTCATTCGTATTTTTGCAAGCGACATTTTTCGTTGAATTTTTTGTTGCTTTATAATTCGTACTTTCGGTAGAGTACGTTGTTTTTCGTTGATTCTGGACACAACTCCTACTTTCGTAACTTTTTTTGGGTTCGTTGATTCGTAATTTTCCGTGTCTCTCTCACAACGACGCTGCCTATTATGCCTAATGTGCTTCGAATGGATTTGTACTTTTCTAAATACATAGCGGTTATTTGTAACGATTCGAAATCTCGTATTTTACTTTCGTTTTTTACATGCGGCTATAGGCTCCGCCCCTGTACACCATTTTGAGAGGGTTCAGCACGGTGAGGGAGAAGCAGAGAGCAGAGCAGAGTGAGTGTTATTGTGCTTCGAATGGATTCGAAATCTCGTATTTTACTTTCGTTTTTTCATGCGGCTATAGCCTCCGCCCCCTGTACACCATTTTGAGAGGGAGTTTAGCATGGTGAGGGAGAAGCAGAGAGCAGAGTGAGTGTTATTGTGCTTCGAATGGATTCGTACATTCGTAACTTTTTTCATAACGAATTATGCCGAAGACCTTCGGGCATTCGCTATTTTGCGGTATAATTTATTTCGGATTCGGTTTTATTCGTAATTGCTCTGTTCGGAAATTCGAATGCTTCCGAATGTCCGAAAGTTGCTAAATTCGGACGAATTTTGATTCGTTACGAAACGAATTGCACAAGCCTAATAATTACTATACAAGCTTGCACCTCTTCCGCAACCTTCACCGGAAGGACACTCCAGGGTGTGGTACAGTGTGAGCCAACAGGAAGGGTTTCCCGCAAAGGCTCGTTACTGAAAGACTACGAAAAGGGGAGACGGCGTCTTTGCGGAATGAAGAGCTATTGGCTATCAGGTGGAGGGACAGACGAAACGTCCACATGCTCTCAATGATACATAACAACACCTACGTGGAAATCCCCAGAAGCAACGGCCCTATCCAAAAAACAGCATGTGTTCATGATTATAATTTGTTCATGGGGGGAGTCAACTTCAATGATCAGATGATCGAACCCTATCTTCTCACAAGAAAAAGCCGCTATTGGTATAAAAAGGTCTCCATATATCTTTTCAGTTTGGCCATTTACAATACTTATGTAATTTACCGTAGATCTTCAGTACCAAGAAGAAATTGTCTCCACCCTTTTGTACCCTGAAGGCCCACCAGAAAGCATGCTCTCGGATTCAGTGAGCAGACTATGAAACAGGCCGAAAACATCAGAAGAGATGCCGGGTGTGCTCCAAAGAAAGAACTAGAAGAGACACTGTGTATTATTGTCCCGATTGTCCTTCCCAACCAGGCCTTTGTTTTGGGCAATGTTTCCGTCATTACCATACTTTTCTACATTATTAGGAAAGTATGGTAAATGTAATTGTCATTTACCGCTACACCCCTTATGCCACTGTACATACCGATGCCTTCTCCGGAACTGACCCTGACCTGCTAAACGACCACGCTTCTGCCTAACCCTAAACTGTACCTACCTCGGCCTGCTCTGGAACTGACCCTGGCCTGTTATATGGCCACGCTTCTGCCTAACGCTAAACTTTACCTACATCTGCCTGCTCTGGAACTGACCCTGGACTGTTTGACCACATTTTTTGCCTGCTTCTTGGATTGATCTTTTACCCTGCTATGCTAGTGGGAACACAGGGGTCTCACATATGTGAGGGGCTCCAGAATTGTTTTTCTGGATGAAGAAAACACCTTTTTTTTTAGTTTTTTCATTCCCGGATTAGGGTCTGGAAACTCTGAGGCTTCAAAGAGATTTGGGTGGGAGAAGCCTCTACCCCTGTCCCCATTCTTTCCTGGCCTGCTACTTGGACCATGTTCCTGCTTACTACCAGGACCAATATTTTGGCACTGCTGGCAATGTCTCTACTTGCACTGACCTTGGACTGTATATGGACAGTATCTCTGCCTGTACTGACTATGGACAATATTCCTGCCTGCTGCCTGGACAATTCCATTCACTGACGCTGACCACATCCCTGCCTGCTGCCTGGATCAGGGCTCTCCTCCTGTGGACAATTGCACTACTAAAACCACAGGTAATCTTGTGTTTACCATTTACTCAGCAGAATGTAGTTCAGGGTGTAATTCTTGGTATGTACATGCTATATGCTAGAAATATGAAGGGCCTTCAAAAATGCTATAGATTGTAAGTAAATTAGATGCATAATTTATGTCCCTAGAACACCTGATGGTGCTTCTTGGATATTGAGCCTCTATGTGGCCAGGCTGTGTAAAAGTCTCACACATGTGGTATCGCCATACTCAGGAGTAGGAGAATATATTTTGGGGTGTCATTTTCGCTATGTACATGCTATGTGTTGGAAATATCTTTAGAAATTGACAACTTTGTGTATAAAAAAAAAAATGTGTTTTAATTTTTTTTCCACATTTTTCCAAAAACTTCTGGAAAAAAATGAACCATTCAAAAGACTCATAATGCCTCATAGATTATACATTGGGGTGTTTGCTTTCCAAAATGGGGTCACTTTGTTGGCGTTTCCATTGTCCTGGTGCTCCAGGGCCTTCAGAATTGTAATAGGTGGTTGAGAGATTAGATGTGTAATTTATGCTCCTAGAACGCCTGAAGTTGCTACTTCAATGTTGGGCCTCGGTATGTGGCCAGGCTGTGTATAAGTCTCACACATGTGGTATTGTAATACTCAGGAGGAGTAGCAGAATATATTTTGGGGTGTTATTTGTGAACTTTACATGCCATGTGAAAGAAATAACCTGTTATAATGACAATTTGGTGTGAATAATAAAAAAAAAATCTTAAATTTGCAAAGAATTGTGGGAAAAAATTACAACTTCAAAAAACGAACTATGCTTCTTACTAACTACCTTGGAATGTCTACTTTCCAAAAAGGGGTCATTTGGGGGGAATTTGTACTTTACTGGCTTGTTAGGGTCTCAAGAAATGAGATAGGCTGTCAGTACATCAGGTGTAATCAAATTGATACATTTTCAGTGATTGGCACCATAGCTTGTAGACCCTATAACTTTCACACAGACTAAATAATATCCACTAAGTTGGGTTATTTTTTACCAAAGATATGTAGCAGTATACATTTTTGCCCAAATTTATGAAGAAAAATTACTTATTTGCAAAATGTTATAATAGAAATGAAGAAAAAATAATATTTTTTACGAAATTTTCGGTCTTTTTTTATTTATAGCACAAAAAATAAAAAACCCAGAGGTAATCAAATACCACCAAAAGAAAGCTCTATTTGTGTAAAAAGGACGAAAATTTCATATGGGTACAGTGTTGCATGACTGAGTAATTGTCATTCAAAATGTGAGAGCACCGAAAGCTGAAAATTCGTCTGGTTAGGAAGGGGGTTTAAGTGCCCAGTGGTCAAGTGGTTAAGCAGCTTTGACTGCCTATCACATTTCTTGAGGTGCTAAAATGCCAGGGCAGTATAAAGCCCCCTCAATTTACCCCTTTTCAGAAAGTAGACACCCCAAGGAATTTGCTGAGAGGCATGTTGAGCCCATGAATGATTTTATTTTTTGCAAGTTAAAAACAAAATGATGACAAAAAAACGTTATTTTGACACAAAATTGTCACTTTAATGATATATTGTTCACACATGCCATGTGTGTATGTAAAATTACACCCCCAAAACACATTCTGCTACTACTGAGTATGTAGATACTACATGTGTGAGCCTTTTCACGTACTGGGCCCAAAAACCAATGACCCCCTTCAAGCTTTCAAAGGGCGTAATATCCTCATTTCACTATCAGTTTCAGAGGCCCTAAAAAACGCCAGAATAGAACACTTTTTTTAACTGATCAGAACTGTAACCGTAAACTTTCCAGCGATGGACAGTTTCCTGACTATCTAACATCTTCAAGGCCCTTCAAGGCCCGTGTGAATTGTGTGCCCTAGACTGTGCTGTGCTGTACCCTATACTTATACTCCACTAATGTGTGGTAAAAATGGAAGCAGTACTTGATGCAGATACCAGGTTGGCAAGGACAGGTGGAACAGAAAAAAACTGTTGTCTTCTCTTATTCCACATCTACTACAGACACAACATATTCTTTGGGGTGACTTTTGGGTTGGGGTACCAGGGAGATCAGAAAAATGCCTCTAATGCAGCCGACTCTCACAGCACCTTGGATACCCTGGATACAAAAGGGCCGTGATAATCTCTTCTTGAAATTTTATAAAGGATCCACTTCTTCCTGAAGAATAATTTCTAATTCTATGTGTTTATGAACTGTACTTTATTCAATTATAGATATGTAGTGGCTTTTAACCACTTCCCACCCGGTCTATAGCAAAATGACGGCCAGTCGGTGGTTCAGTTATCCTGACTGGGCGTCATATGACATCTAGAAGGATAAGCTGAGATTGTGCGCCACGGGAGGGGCACAGCGTGCCGATCGGTTGGTGCAGTGTGTCAGTCTGACACACCGCAACACCGATCTCGGTAAAGAGCCTCTGACGGAGGCTCTTTACCACGTGGTCAGCTGTGTCCAATCATGGCTGATCACAGTGTAATCAGAAAGAGACATTTATCTGCTTTTCCTCACTCGTGTCTGACAGATGCAAGTAGAGCAGAGCTGATCGGGGGGGGGGGGTCTGTGCTGATTGTTTATCAGCGCAGCCCCCCCACAGATGCCCACCCAGGTCCACCATGGATGCCCACAAAGGACGCCCACCAGGTATGACACTCTGGACAACCAGGTATATGCCAATCAGTGCCCAGGCAGATGCTAATCAGTGCCCATCAGCAATGCCTGCCAGTGCCATCAGTGATGCCTATCAGTGCCACCTACCATTGCCACCCATAAGTACCCATCAGTGCAGCCTTTCAGTGCTGATCAGTGTCACCTATCAGTGCCCACCAGTGTCACCTATGAGTGCTCATCAGTGCCGCCTATCAATGCCCATCAGGGCTGCATATCAGCGTCACCTATCACTGCCCATCAGTGCCACCTCATCGGTGCCACCTCATTGGTGCCGCCTTATCAGTGCCCGTCAGTGCAGCCTCATCAGGGCCCATCAGTGAAGGAGAAAACGTACTTATTTACAATTTGTTTTAAAGAAACTTGTCATTTAAAAAGTGACAGCTCTGAAAATTGAAAATTGGCTTGGGCAGGAAGGGGGAAAAGTGCCCGGTATTGAAGTGGTTAATGTATTTCATGTTGAGTGAGATTCTATACCCTCTTTATGAATTCAGTAAGTCACTATATACACATTACTTCATTCAGTTGCCACTTGCCTCACACAAAGTCCCAACTTCCTTTTTATGTACCATTAATTCCATATGGTGATGGTATGCATTCTATCATTTGGGGTGTATGAATGTGCGTATGACGTCTAGACATACCCTTTAGTACTAAGGCAATGCTGTCTTTTTTTATGGTGGTGAAGGTGGATATTTTTATTATTTATTACTTTGTAAACTAATAAAGTGTTGTTTTTTTTTTGTTTTGTTTTTTTATATCATTTGGATTATGAGTAGTAATTCATTTTAGTGTACTGAGGCTTAGTTGCATGGTCCTTTCTGGCAGATTTTCTCTCTGTCTGTCAATTTTTATGTACCATATATACTCGAGTATAAGCCGACCTGAGTATAAGCCGAGGTACCTAATATTACCCCAATAAACTGGGAAAACGTATTGGCTCGAGTATAAGCCTAGGGGGGGGGGGGGAAATGCAGCAGCTACTGTAAGCGGAAAAGAGGGTCAACAATGCCCATTTGCACGCCTCACTGTGCCCAACCTCACTGTGCCCATTGCCTGCTTACTGTGCCCATTGCCACCTCACTGTGCCCAACCTCACTGTGCCCATTGCAACCTCACTGTGCCCAACCTTACTGTGCCCATTGCCAGCTTACTGTGCCCAACCTCACTGTGTCCATTGCAGCCTACCTGTGCCCGAGTCAATGTACCTGAAATTCTTCTTAGACTGCGAGTGTCCATTGTTTAAATATCGCGGCTTCCTCCTGGTCCTGTTCCATGATAGGCGCTTCCAGCAAACACTGTGAGTGTTTTGCCTATCACGGAGGTCCTCTCATTCTTGGACTCCGTTTCCCAGCAGGCACTGTGTTCAGTGTTCCGCCAATTACGGACATCTTTTCATCCTCGGACAAGAGAACGTCCATGATAGGCGGAACACTGAACACAGTGTCTGCTGGGAAACGGAGTCCGAGAATGAGAGGACCTCCGTGATAGGCGGAACACTCAACACAGTGTTTTCTGGAAGCGCCTATCACGGAACGGGACCAGGAGGAAGCTGCAATATTTAAACAATGGACGCCGCCCGCAGTCTAAGAGGATTTTCAGGTACTGACTCGAATATAAGCCGAGGGGTGTATTTTCAGCTCTAAAAAAAGGGCTGAAAAACTTGGCTTATACTCGAGTATACAGTATACGGTATGCTTTTTTGTAATGCCCATGTTAAGGGTCATGCCGCGTACACACGATCGGACATTCCGACAACAAAACCGTGGATTTTTTTCCAACGGATGTTTGCTCAAACTTGTCTTTCATACACACGGTCACACAAATGTTGTTGGAAATTGCGAACATCAAGAACGCGGTGACGTACAACACTACGACGAGCCGAGAAAATTAAGTTCAATGATTCCGAGAATGCGTCTAATTGATTCCGAGCATGCGTAGAATTTTTGTGCTTTAAATTGTGTACACACGGTCAGAATTTCTGACAACAACTTTTGTTGTCGGAAAATTTGAGAACCAGCTCTCAAATTTTTGTTGTCAGAAATTCCGACAGCAAATGTCCGATGTAGCATACACATGGTTGGATTTTCCGACAACAAGCTCACATCGAACATTTGTTGTCGGAAATTCCAACCGCGTGTACGCGGCATTAGGCCCAAGAAAGTTTTAAATTCAGAAACCAAGACGTGTTTCCACTCAAATGGTCTGGCAAGAGTTGAATTTGGGTTGGCGGCGATGTATTGGGGTGTGTGTGTGTGTGTGTGTGTATTGGTTGCTTTGGTCCACAATCAACTGATACAGATCTTCCGTGAAAAGCAGCTCAAAAAATCAAGAGCAGCTGTTTTGCATATTTGCAATTTGCATATTGAATAACAGGTGCTGCTGAATCTAGAGGGTGCCAATCACGATTAGCAAGCACCTCTGGCGGACACTATGGGCTCTACGGGTCTGTGCGTGATTTTTTGGTGGCTGTGGGATGCTACAATTGCTAGCCACCTCACCAGCTTGGACTGCACTTCTGGGACTTACCACATCACCGTGAGATACTGCAGTGCTGGTGTGTAAAATGCCAGGATATACTAGGCCACTGGTGTCTGCCAGCCCACCAAAAGATAGTGCAGCACTAGTATCTGGACTCTGCTGCATATGAGAATATTCATGCATTTCTAGCACTTCAGCCACCTGGGGTCGGGCACGCCTGACCTTAGCAGGGACCTCTTCTCCATCGTCTCCCTGATGGGGTTCCACTCATATTCTGAGCCTGATTCTGACAGAGAGGACTTCCCTTTGCTCTCATCTCTAATACTCAGAATCCTGTATGCCTCTTCACTTGTGTACCTTCTTTGGACAATTTGGGCAGTATTTTTACAGGTACCTAGTGTGACTCACAGGAAAAAGAGCTCCTGGCTGTCAGGGACTGCTTGAACCACTATAAATAAATCTGCTAGTGCTAGTAGAGATCAGGCTTGATTCTGTTGTTTTGTGTACAATATATTAGAGTTGACAGTGAAAAAGTGACACTGCCCTTGTTGGGAGGGGGGAGCAGAGGGGCTAAATGCAAATGCTGGCAGCAAAGGGGTTTGATCCTGCTAACACTGCTAACACTGTTTTTGGGGACACTATACTAAGGGGGACACTAGTATAATTCTGTTTGTGACCAATATATTGATCCGTACAGACACTATACTAGCAATGGTATTGATCAGTGACCTATAGTGTGAGCGCGATATTGTGTTGGCAATCTAACACTAACCGACCCTAATGCTATCTGATGCTATTGTTGTTTAATATATTGATGCTATGATGTCGCTAGTGACAGTAAAAAAGTGATCAGTGAAAAATACTGTACACTGACACTGTACTAATGGTACTGGTTGGGTGACAGGGGTGATTAAAGGATTAATGAGGGTGATCAAAGGGTTAAATATATCTAGCTAAGGTGTGTGGGTGCATAGTGTGCTGCTTTTACTCACTGTGTGATGTCTCTTCCTGGACCAAAAAGGATCCAGGAAGAGAAGAAACAAACCGTTAGACCGACTGCCTTTGTTGACAGATACAGGCACAGGCCAATATGTCATTGCCAGCAGTTGATCGACAGAGTCCCTGGCAAAAATCATTGAATGGGACCCACAGACAAACTGGTCCTGTCAATGACAGCTCGGGTTTCTGGACCTGGAAGAAGACCTCGACATTCAGGTGCCTGTATGAACCATCATCCACAGTAATAGTACTGCAGATGTTTGGCAAGAGGTTAAGGATGTTCAAATCTGCCTGATGGAGGAAATTAGAATTGTTCAACAGTCTGACCTTTGTATCTTTTACTTCACCTGGGAAGGCTGGATAACTTTCAAAAACGAAGAAACCTATAATGACAGGATGGCCAAAATACCCTCTGTGGTAATATGAAGTGATTCATTCTATGCAGACAGCTAATTCTAGGACTATATTCTTGATTATATCTTCTATGCAGAATAAGAAAAGAATGGGGAAAATACACAGAGATGCATGTTTTCTCCCCACTTTCTTTTCCCTTCTATAGATGAGGTCTTAGAATGGTAACCGAGCTTAGCGAGGCAAGAGGAGGAGAGTGCTGTCCTATAGCCACGATGGGACCAATGTCACTAGTGAGGTAAGACGTCGCTCAGTGTCTCCTAGTCACCAGCTGGGATTCCCTGTACCCCCCTCCACCCAGGGATGTCCGCTTACCCCTCTTCCCTGACAACTGGGGAAAGGACACACACCTCCGGGAGGTGACCTTCCCCCAACACCTGCCAACACCTTCAGAAATTGCTAAAACAAATCCCTTAACACCTCCTCAGGGGGCCCTGAAGGGCTGAAGGCTCCAGAGTTTGTGTCACATGGCTTTGCCCTCCCAGATCTAAGTTGCACACCCACCTTCCAAAGCCCCCTGACCACCCCCTCTGCCCTGGATACTATGCCCGGCAGCTGAGCTCCTTTCCCATTACAGCACTCTACACTGTTCCTCCTCTGCAGGGCTGAAATCATATTCCTTTATAGGGCCGAAACAACTAATCGATTAATCGACAACTAATCGATTATTAAATTAATCGATTTACTATTTTCATAATCGATTAATCGGGCAGTAACATAATGGGGTTAAAAAAACTAAAATTAGCCCTTTGCAGTACAAAGAGAGCAAACCGCTACTGTAAATATTACTTTCATTGTCCCACAGTAAAAAATGAACCCCTTACAGTAGCGATTATTTGCTCTTTTTGTACTAATTTTTTTTAACCCCATTATGTTACTAAACATCTCAGGCCTGGGTCACACCTCTGTGTTTTTTGGTGCTTTTTGCAGAAACGCACTACAGTTCATTTACATGGTTTCCTATGGGACACGTTCACATCCATGATTTTTTCAGCTGCTGCGTATTTGGAAAGGGCAAAGTGTTTTTTAATGCAACTATGTATACATAGTTACATAGTTAGTAAGGTTGAATAAAGACACCAGTCCAACCTGAGTGAGTGTGGGTGCGTGTCTACAATTCTCCCTATCCCTGTATATTGTATCTCATGAAGATGTTCATCTATTATATTATTATGTATTTAAGGTACCCATATAGTGCCGTCAATATGCGCAGCGCTCCACACATACATCACACACTCACATCGGTCTCTACCCTCAAGGAGCCCACAATCCAAGGTCCCCAACTCACATTCATATACTAGGGCCAATTTTGGACAGAAGCCAATTAACCTACCAGCATGTCTTTGGAGTGTGGGAGGAAACCGGAGTAACCGGAGGAAACTCACACAGGCACAGGGAGAACATGCAAACTCCAAGGCAGGTAGTGTCTTGGTTGGGTTTCGAAACAGCGACCCTTTTTTACTGCTAGGCGAGAGTGCTACCCACTACACCACTGTGCCGCCCACTTCAATGGAGCAGCTGCAGAAAAGCATGTAATAATGCGTTTTTGCTGCAATTTGTGTTTATTTTTTGGGCAGATTAAAAAAAAAATGTAAAAATGCAAATCGCAGCAAAATTACATTTATTTTATTTTTTTTAAGGTTATTAACCGATTAATCGAAACAATAATCGGCCAACTAATCGATTATGAAAATAATTGTTAGTTGCAGCCCTATTACAACACAGCCAGTTAGCCATGATCTGCACAGGGTGCATCTGCCTACTGCAACTACACTGCCGTTCCGGCCAGAGAATTTTACAGGTCAGAAGGGCAACATAAAAGCCAGAAACACCCTGTGAAGACTGACAGACTGTGTGTAAAGGAATGTGATTTCAGTCCTGTGTAGTGTGGGAGCTGTATACAGTGCTGGGATTAGAAAGGAGCTCTGCCAAGTGACCTGCCAGGGGTCCTCTGATTCTCCAGCAGTGATCCCTGTCCTCTGATTCTCTTTTCTTTACAGGGCTAGACAGATTAGGTTTAGAACAGGCATGTCCAAAGTCCAGCCCGAGGGCCAATCACGGCCCGCGTTACGGTTTCGAACGGCCCGCCTGGTCATTTTTACATTTATAACTTTTGTGGCCCCCAACGAATCCCTGAGCGCTGGGGGCCAAAAAAGAAATGCATGCTGGCTGCCTTGGAGGAGGCGGGACGAGCGCCGTGCATACAGGAGTATTTCCTGTTTGCAAGGCGAACTCTCTAAAAGAAAGTACCGCTGCCAATGGACGACTGTTCTGTCCATCATAAGAGGCGGGACTTTCTATTATAGAGGCAGACGATAAAACAGGAGTTTCTCCTGTATGTCTGTCGGCGCTCGTCCCGCCCCCTCCCTGTCTCCTCCAATGCTGCAGATGGGCATGAATCAGGCTGCAATGGTGAGTCTGCATTCATGTCAAGGGGGTGCTGCATTCAGGGCAAGGGGGGTGCTGCATTCGGGGCAACGGAGGGCGCTGCATTCGGGGCACCGGAGGGCGCTGCATTCGGGGCAACGGAGGGCGCTGCATTCGGGGCAACGAGGGTGATGCATTCAGGGCAAGGGGGGTGCTGCATAGACATGTGCAAAAGGAAAACATTTTTTTGTTTCATTTTAATTCGTTAATTAATTTTGTTTAGTTGGATTCGTTAAATTCGGTAAATTCGTTTTCGAAGTTTGTTTAGTTTTCGACCGAATTCGAAAAATCGGTTGCATTCGAAGATATTTCAACCAAATTTCGGATTCGATAATATTTCATCCGGATTAGAAATTATTTAACCGAATAGAAAAGATTATAATAAAATAGAAAAACAGAGAATAGACTAGAAAAACAATAGAATAGAACAGAATAGAATACATTATATTTTATTCTATTCTGTTCTATTTTTTTCTAGTCTATTCTTTTATATTCTATTCAAATCTTTTCTATTAAAATCAAAATCATTATATACTAAATTCGAATTTCGGAAGATGGAGATATATATATATATATATATATATATATATATATATTATTATTGTTATTATTATTTATTTTTTTCCGACATTCGAATTTCGTATAGAATGAATTCGAATTTGAATAGAAAAGATTAGAATAGAAATAGAAAATAGACTAGAAAAACAATAGAACAGAATAGAATATAGATACTATCTATTTCATTATTTTTTTTTTGCAGATTACTATTTGTTTCCATAAGATCTCCTGCAGACTATTAGCATCTATTTAATTTTTTTTTTTTGCAGATCTCCTGCAGACTATTATCTATTTCGTTTTTTTACCAGATCTTCTGCAGACTATTAGCATTTATATAAATTTTTTTTTGCAGATCTCCTGCAGATTATTAGTATCTATTTCATTTTCTCAACAGATCTGCAGACTATAAGCATCTATTTCATATTTTTCTTTTTGCAGGTCTCCTGAAAACTATTAGCAGCCATTTCCCTATGTATAGAGATATAAGCGGTGATGATGTCTCTTGTTGTCTCTTCCTCAAACCGTTCCTCCTTTCATAAATTAAATAGATAGTCTGCAGGAGATCTGCTGGAAATAAAGGAAATGGATCGTAATCTGCAAAAAAATAATAATGAACTAGCTATTAATAGACTACAGGAGATGTGCTAAAATAATGTGTGGGGTAATGTCAGGAAAGACGTTTTCACAATCATCCCAGCAATCTGTGTTTCAGAATACTTGTGCGCAGGAGATCTGTTCGGCGCACGCGCATGCGCGATAGCGGCGCGCGGGTGCGCGATAGGAAGCGCCTTTCGCGCGCACCTAATGACGGCACTTGGCGCCAAGACTGCCTATTTAAAGAGCTGTCACCTTGCATCCTTGCTGTCCGGTCTACAGCGTTTCCTGAGACCCCTGCTGCCTGAACCATTGACTTGTGTTACTCTGATACCTGATCCTGCTCTCCTTGACTTCTCCTGTTTGCTGCCTGCCTTCAACCCCGGCTTGTCCTGACTTCGCTCCTGCCTGCTCCTTCAAGCCTGTTTGCTGCCCGCCTGATAAACTGACCCGGCCTGGACTTTAACTATTCTTGGATCCTGCTTGCACCTAATCTGCCCGCTTGTGTTTGACCCGGCCTGTCCTCACCAAGTCTGTCGCCTGATTCTCAAATGTTCTGCTGTGGACCACTGCACGCCTTCCATTAGCTACCTTCGGCTGCAGATTGCTTCTTACCCTCCAGCCGCCACTACAACCACCTGCTCCAGTTTCCTGCCAGGCACTCACCAGGTACGCGACAGGTATTAGTGAGCGTGGGGGATGGATGGAGATGCTGAGCTCTGATTGGATGGTGGATGGAGGTGATTGTCTCTCTATAGATGGAGGAGGGGGGGGGGGGTGATGACAGTATTTATATATTTATAAAACCATCTTCCGAAATTCGAATTTTGCATAGAATGAATTTTAATTCGAATCGAAAAGATTAGAATAGAATCGAAAATATTGGAAAGAATCGAATAGAAAAACAATAGAACAGAATAGAATAAAATACTATATATATATATATATATATTATATTTTATTCTATTCTATTGTTTTTCTAGTCTATTTTCTATTTATATTCTAATCTTTTCTAATTGGAATTCAAATTCATTCTATACGAAATTCGAATGTCGGAACATGGTTATATATATATATATATATATATATATATATATAAAAAATCTGATTTGTTCTATTGTTTTTTTTATGATTGTTTTCTATTATTTTCTATTCAAATTCGATTCAATTCTATATGAAATTCGAATTTTGGACAATGGTTTTATATATATATATATATATATATATATATATATATATATATATATATAAAACCATCTTCCGAAATTCGAATTTAGTATAGAATGAATTAAAATTTGAATAGAAAAGATTAGAATAGAAAAGAACAGAATAAAAAAATAAGAGAATACAATAGAACAGAATAGAAAAAAAATTATATATATATACTGTCCATCTTCCGAAATTCGAGTTTAGTATTGAACGATTTAGATTAGAATAGAAAAGATTTGAATAGAAAAGAATAGACTAGAAAAACAATATAACATAATATAATTAAATATAATATATTATATTTTATTCTATTCTGTTCTATTGTTTTTCTAGTCTATTCTTTTCTATTCTATTTTATTCTAGTCTTTTCTATTCTAAATCATTCTATACGAAAATCGAATTTCAGAAGATGGTTATGGATATATATAGAGATATACATATATATTATATTTTTTATAGGGGTTAGGGTTATGTTTAGGGGTAAGGGTTAGGATTATGGTAAGGGTTAGGATTATGGTAAGGGTTAGGGGGTTAGGGGGTTAGGGTTAGGGTTGTGATTGGGGTTTGGGTTGGGGTCAGGGTTTCCCCTTGAAGAATAAGGCTTGGACTCAGTGATTGGAATAGAATAAAATAATATTTTATACTATTCTGTTCAATTGTTTTTTTAGCCTATTCTTTTCTATTCAAATCTTTTCTATTCTAATTCATTCTATAGGAAATTCGAATTTCGGAAAGTGGTTATTTATATATATGTATATATATATATATATATATATATATAAAACCATCTTCTGAAATTCATATAGAATGAACTCAAATTCGAGTAGAATAATGGTAATATAAATATATATATATATATATATATATATATATATATATATATATATATATACTATACTATATTTATATAGTATAAAAATTTGGATCAAATTCGAATAGAAAATATTAGACTATAAAATAATAGAAAAGAATAGACTAAGAATAGACTATAATAAAATATAATATATATTATTTTAGTTTCCATTGTTTTGAGTTATTTTCCAATCTATTCTCGAATTCGAATTTATACTATTCGAAATTAGAATTTCAGAAGAAGGTCATATTCTTCTATTGTATTTTATTACATTCTATTAAATTCTATTCTGTTCTTTACTATTCTTTTATTTTCATTCTATTGTGTAATTATTTTACATTCTAATTTATTGTATTCTTTTTTAGAAATCGATTTATATTTTTTCGATTCGAATTTGTTTTCAAATTCGATTCGAATAGAATTTGTTTTCGAATTAGATTTTCGTCCTTGGTTTTTCGATTCGAAACGTTATTTCGGATTCGGTTAAATTCGTTAGTATTGTAATTCGGATGCATCCGAATGTCCGAATAATGAAAAATTTGTCCGAATTTCGATTCGGAACGAAACTAAATGCACATGTCTAGTGCTGCATTCAGGGCAATGGGGGTTCTGCATTCAGGGCAACGGGGTGCTACATTTATGGCACTTGTGAGGCTGCATTGATGGGCAGTGACCCTTATTTTGATTCACAGGTCTTTATTTAACCACTTAAGCCCCGGACCATTTTGTAGCTAAAGGACCAGAGGTGTTTTCAGAATTTTGCACTGCGCTGCTTTAACTGTAAATTGTGCGGACATGCAATGATGTACCCAAACGAAATTTGCGTCCTTTTCTTCCCACAAATAGAGCTTTCTTTTAATGGTATTTGATTGCCTCTGCGATTTTTATTTTTTGCGATATAAACGGAAAAAGACTGAAAATTTTGAAAAAAAATGATATTTTCTACTTTTTGTTATAAGAAAAATCGAATAAACTCAATTTTAGTCATACATTTAGGCCAAAATGTATTCAGCCACATGTCTTTAGTAAAAAAAATGTCAATAAGCGTATATTTATTGGTTTGCGCAAAAGTTATAGCGTCTACAAACTAGGGTACATTTTCTGGAATTTACACAGCTTTTAATTTATGACTGCCTATCTCATTTCTTGAGGTGCTAAAATGGCAGGGCAGTACAAACCCCCCACCCAAATGACCCCATTTTGGAAAGTAGACATCCCAAGGAAATTGCTGAGAGGCATGTTGAGCCCATTGAATATTTTTTTTTTGTCTCAAGTGATTGAATAATGACAAAAAATAAATAAATTACGAAAAGTTGTCACTAAATGATATATTGCTCACACATGCCATGGTTATATGTGGAATTGCACCCCAAATTTTTTTTTCTGCTTCTCCTGAGTACGGGGATACCACATGTGTGGGACTTTTTGAGAGCCTAGCCGCGTACGGGCCCCCGAAAACCAAGCACCACCTTCAGGATTTCTATCACATTTTCGAAGGACATAAAATGCCAAAATAGCACAAAACCCCCCCAAATGACCCCATTTTGGAAAATAGACACCCCAAGCTATTTGCTGAGAGGCATGTTAAGTATTTTACAGCTCTCATTTGTTTTTGAAAATGAAGAAAGAAAATATATATTATTTATTTTTTCAATTTTCAAAACTTTGTGACAAAAAGCGAGATCTGCAACATACTCACCATACCTCTCAGCAAATAGCTTGGGGTGTCTACTTTCCAAAATGGGGTCATTTGGGGGGGGGTTTGTGCCATCTAGGCATTACATGGCCTCCGAAACTGTGATAGGCAGTGAGAAGTGAAATCAAAAATGTACATACACCCTTAGAAAGCCTGAAGGCGGTGCTTGGTTTTTGGGGTCCCGTACGCGGCTAGACTCCCAAAAAGTCTCACACATGTGGTATCCCCGTACTCAGGAGAAGCAACAGAATGTATTTTGGGGTGTAATTCCACATATGCCCATAGCATGTTTGAGCAATATATCATTTAGTAACAACTTTGTGCAAAAAAATAAATAAAAAAAAATGTATTTTTTCCGCAACTTGTGTCAACATATAAAATATTCCATGGACTCGACATGCCTCTCAGTATATAGCTTGGGGTGTCTACTTTCCAAAATGGGGTCATTTGGGGGGTTTTGAACTGTTCTGGCATTTTATACACAACATTAGGAAGCTTACATCCACTCTTCTAACCACTTGAAGACAAAGCCCTTTCTGACACTTTTTGTTTACATGAAAACATATTTATTTTTTTTGCAAGAAAATTATGTTGAACCCCCAAACATTATATATATTTTTAAAGCAAAGGCCCTACAGATTAAAATGGTGGGTGTTGCATAATTTTTTTCCACACAGTATTTGCGCAGCTATTTTTAAAACGCATTTTTTGGGGAAAAAATACACTTTTTTTTATTTTAATGCACTAAAACACACTATATTGCCCAAATGTTTGATGAAATAAAAAAGATGATCTTAGGCCGAGTACATAGATACCAAACACGACATGCTTTAAAATTTTGCACAAACGCGCATTGGCGACAAACTACATACATTTTTAAAAGCCTTTACAGGTTACCACGTTAGATTTACAGAGGAGGTCTACTGCTAAAATGACTGCTCTCGATCTGACCTTCGCGGTGATATCTCACATGCATGGTGCAATTGCTGTTTACAGACCGACACTTGCGTTCGCCATTGCGCAAGAGCAGGGCAGGACAGGGGTGCTTTTTTTTTATTTTATTTTTTTTTATTATTAATTTTGCTTTTTTATTTTATTTTTAAACTGTTCCCTTCATATTTATTTATTTTTTTATCATTTTTATTGTTATCTCAGGGGATGTAAATATCCCCTATGATAGCAATAGGTAGTGACAGGTACTCTTTTTTTAAAAAAACTGGGGTCTATTAGACCCTAGATCTTTCCTCTGTCCTCAAAGCATCTGACAACACCAAGATCGGTGTGATAAAATGCTTTCCCTATTTCCCAATGGCGCTTTTTATATCCGGGGGGGGACATTCCCTCCCACTGCTTGTAAAAGCAGTCCAGATGCTAATTAGCCGCTAGGATTGCTTTTACATGAAAGCCGGCCGCTGGCTGAAAAGGATGATACCTAAACCCGCAGGCATCAATCTGGTATAACCATTCAAAGTCCAGCAACATACCAGTACGTTGCTGGTTCTTGTTGGACATGTATTGTAATCTTTTTTTTTCATGCAGCCTGAGATTGATCGGTGGGTATGCCCACCATTAGAATATCGCCATTCATCCACCCACTTCTAATGATGGGCATACATGCACCATTTATATATGCCGAAGCATTGGGGCATCCTCCCGCAAAAATTATGCCTCACACACATGGTCGGACTTTTCCACGGGCAAGCCTCCATCGGAATTTCGACCGTATGTATGCGGCATTAGGAGCAAAATCGCCCCTGCTGCCCCAATGCTTCGGCATATATGCTTTTTTTTTTTTAACTGTGGTGGTGAAATCACCTCCTACAGCACTGGAGTCGCAGGGATCAGGCCTGTCTCTGCGAACGCTGCAGTTATGTGTGTTGTGTTTTGTAAGTGACAGTGATCGATCGATACTGCACTTGGGTGGCCTGGGCTGGATGGAGGGGCAAAACGCAGGTGCTAGCAGGTATCTGGGCTGATCCCGCTAACACTGCGTTTTTGGGAACCCTAAACTGCTGGGGACACTAGTATAGATCTGATCAGATATTGATCTGTTCAGATACTATACCACTAAGGGAGGTGTATGCTTCACGCGTGGGTGTTAGCGTTACTGGCACTAACCTGACGCTGCCTGGGGTCTGACGCAGGGTTAACTAGGGGCAATTAGGGGGTTAAAACCTTTATTAGATAATATATGGGGGTACCTGATGCTATAAAAACCTGCGGCGAACCTAAAAAAAATAACTGGCTATCTATCGGCACCAGCATAAGTAATACAGCGATCAGAAAAACGATCGCTTAGTGACACTGGCAAAAGGGGGTGAAAGGGTTACCTGGGGGGGGGCGATCAAGGGGTTAAACCTTTATTAGGTAATATATGGGGGTAGCTGACGCTATAAAAACCTGCGGTGAACCTAAAAAAAATAACTGGCTACCTATCGGCATCACCGACAATAAGACAGCGATCAGAAAAACGATCGCTTAGCGACAGTGGTGATAGGGGGTGAAAGGGTTACCTGGGGGGCGATCAAGGGGTTTAATCCTTTATTAGGTAATATATGGGGGTACCCGACACTATAAAAACCTGCGGCGAACCTAAAAAAGATAACTGGCTACCGATCGGCATCACCGACACTAAAACAGCGATCAGAAAAACGATCGCTTAGTGACGGTGGTGCTAGGGGGTGAAAGGGTTATCTGGGGGGTGATCAGGGGGTTAAACCTTTATTAGGGGGGGGGGGTTAGGGGGCTACACTGGACCTAAACTAACTGTAGGGACACTTTTACAGTCACAAATGTCACTGATTGCAGTGATCAGTAAATAAATGGTCACTGCAATCAGTGACACTGTGACTGGGGGCGGATCTGGGGGGGTAATCTGGGGGGGGCGATTTATGTTCCTATGTTCCTATGTGTCCTGGTGTCAGTGTACTGTTTGTGCACTAACCTGTGTGTCTTCTCTTGTACGGCGCACGGTATATGAGAGCGCCGCATGAGAGATGACATCACTTCCTCTGCCTGTGTAAACATTACACAGCAGAGGAAGCTTTCTCATTCGCCGGGAGCGATCGCGAGGGGGTGGCCGGAATCGAAAGGGCCGTCCCCTCATCCCGGATCGCTCCCCAATGGATAACGACCGCTCACTGTATAGAAGGGGGGTCCGATTGGACCCCCCAACTATACAAAGGCAGTCACGTACAGTGTACGTGATTGTGCCTGACGGTGCCATTCTGCCGACGTATATATACAGTGAGCGGTCGTTAAGTGGTTAAAATTTAAGATTTTTTAAAGTGAAG
Organism: Rana muscosa; assembly: GCA_029206835.1. Classification (NCBI taxonomy): domain Eukaryota; kingdom Metazoa; phylum Chordata; class Amphibia; order Anura; family Ranidae; genus Rana; species Rana muscosa. The sequence goes on along the minus strand of CM055127.1, from coordinate 206,385,347 downwards.
GTGCGTGTTATACGGTGATAAATACGGTATATCCAAATAACATGCCTGAGCTCATCTCTTCACCACACATAGCCACAAAGGCAAGAGAATTCTTTTTGGGCAGTATATTAGTGCTCGAACAAACACACTTAGACCTAATTCTAATGGTTCACAGAATGACAGGCAAAATGGTCGGCCCTCACGTATGTTCACTTCATCAATACTGGCCCTCTTTGAAAAAAGTTTGGACACCCCTGGTTTCGAATTTGTCAGAGAGAAGGTGTAGAGTTAGTTAGGTTTTGACTAAACTTCAACTTTAAGTCTATGATCCACCAGAACACCCAGATCTATTGACTCTCCTAGCTGTTCTCCTTCTAGAATGTATAATGAATGGATGTTTTTAGCCACAAACGCATAACGTTTTACATTTATCAATATTATAACTCATTTGCCACATACTTGCCTAATTAAATGGTGCATTGCGGTTGGCTTGTTAGTTGGAGACCTCCTGTAAAGATGTTATTCCACTGCATAGCTTGGTGTCATCTGCAAACACTAAAATTGTACTTTAAATCAGGAGAGGGCTGGCAGCCTTAGGCCTGGGGAACAAGTCCAGTCAAGTGGCCCATTGAACCACCGAATAAGCTCACCATTCATGCCCACCAGTTTTTTCAATGCAGCCTCACCAGTGCCCACCCAATGCAGCCTCACCAGTGCCCACCCAATGCAGCCTCACCAGTGCCCACTCAATACAGCCTCACCAGTGCCCACCCAACGCAGCCTCCCCAGTGCCCATCCAACGCAGCCTCCCCAGTGCCCATCCAACGCAGCCTCCCCAGTGCCCATCCAACGCAGCCTTACCAGTGTCCATCAATGCAGCTGACCCCAGGCCTTGGGACTCAGGGCTAATAATGGTTATTGGTAATACCGAGACCCCGGGGTTTTTGGGGGCACACTCATGCCACTACCTACAGGCCATGGACAGCACAGGACCTGACAGCAAGAGAGTGTTAAGGGCTATTTCCTATTTTGAGATTACTGGGTGGTGGGCAGGGCACTGGTGCAGGGTAAATGGGGTGCATGGGGGGGAGGAGAATGGGATGTGGGGGATGTCAGGGTCTAGGTCTCTCTCTCACCTCAGCGATTGCAGCTCAGCAGGTCCTTGCACGGCCTCTTGGGAGGTGATAACAACTTCCAAATTGCAGCCAGCGCCCAGCCCTAGCCAATCACGTGTGTCCCCTGGTGTGCCCTGCCTCTGCCTGCCTCCAGTTCAAAGACTGTAGTCTGTCTAAGAGTGTAGTGGAGGGTAAGCTGCTCATCCCACTGAAAGTAAGCTGGCTGCTCTCAGTCAGTTCTTCTCTCTGTGTGCTTGAAACTAGTTGCAACTTGTAGCCACTCCAGCCAGCCCCCAGCTTGAGCCAGTCACAGGATGCGTCCTCTGGCACGCCCTGCCTCAGCCTTCCTCTGAGACTCCTGGGAGTTGTAGTTTGCTTCGCTGCTCAGTTCCACCCACCGCCACCAGGAACTTGAGCGCGGTGCAGACTAAAACTCCCAGAATGCAGTGCAGCAGCCAGCCAGCTAATCGGCGGCCGCCGGCGGACTACTTTTACCATCTACATGAAAAAATAGCAGACAGGCAGCGCAGCTGTTTTGAATATAAGGTAGCCTGCCTGGGGGGAAATTTCCACCATGCCCCCCGGCCCAGCCCACCCCTGCTTTTAATTCCAAATGCTATATATTCAATTACAGTGCCTTGAAAATGTATTCATACCCCTTGAAATTTTCCACATGTTGTCATGTTACAACCAAAAACGTAAATGTATTTTATGTGATAGACCAACACAAAGTGGCACATAATTTTGAAGTGGAAGGAAAATGATAAATGGTTTTCAACTTTTTTTTACAAATAAAAATCTGAAAAGTGTGGGGTGCATTTGTATTCAGCCCCCTTTAGTCTGATACCGCTAACTAAAATCTAGTGGAACCAATTACCTTCAGAAGTCACCTAATTTGTAAATAGAGTCCACCTGTGTGTAATTTAATCTCAGTATAAATATAGCTGTTCTGTGAAGCCCTCAGAGGTTTGTTAGAGAGGCTTAGTGAACAAACAGCATTGTGAAGGCCAAGGAACACACCAGACAGGTCAGGGATAAATTTGTGGAGAAGTTTAATGCAGGTTTAGGTCCTAAATAAAAATCCCAAGCTTTGAACATCACACGGAGCAATGTTAAATCCATCATCTGAAAATGGAAAGAGTATGGTACAACTGCAAACCTACCAAGACATGGCCATCCACCTAAACTGATAGGCCAGGCAAGGAGAGCATTATTCAGAGAAGCAGCCAAGAGGCCCATGGTAACTCTAGAGGAGCTGCAGAGATCCACAACTCAGGTGGGAGAATCTGTCCACAGCACAATTATTAGTCGTGCACTCCACAAATCTGGCCTTTATGGAAGAGTGGCAAGAAGAAAGCCATTGTTGAAAGAAAGCCATAAGAAGTCCCATTTGCAGTTTGCGGGAAGCCATGTTGGGGGCACAGCAAGCATATAGAAGAAGGTTCTCTAGTCAGATGAGGCCAAAATTGAACTTTTTGGCCTAAAAGCAAAACGTTATGTTTGGAGGAAAACTAACACTGCACATCACCCTTAACACACCATCCGCGCCGTGAAACATGGTGGTGGCAGCATTATGTTGTTTGGATGCTTTTCTTAAGCAGGGACAGGGAAGCTGGTCAAAGTTGATGGGAAGATGAATGGAGCCAAATACAGGGCAATCTTAGAAGAAATCCTGTCATGCCGCGTACACACGATCGGATTTTCCATCGGAAAAACCTTGGATGTTTTTTCCGGAATTCCGCTCAAGCTTGGCTTGCATACACACGCTCACACAAAAGTTCTCTGAACTTTCGACCATCAAGAACGCGTGATGTACAACACTACGATGAGCCAAGAAAATGAAGTTCAATGCTTCCGAGCATGCTTGAGCGGAATTCCGTCTGAAAAACCATCCAACTTTTTTCTGACGGAAATTCCACTCGTGTGTACATAATACTTTTGCAAAATCCAAGTATAATATATCCACCTCCACTCCATTGTCTACATTTTTGCTTAGTTACACATAAAAAGAAATCAAAGTTGTTTGACAACTTCAATCCTTTGTGTATCCATGCTGACTTTTGCTTATAATAGTGTTTTCTGGGAAAAAAACTCTTCTGTGCGTTCCTTTTTTAAACTCTCTAGTATTTTCTCGACCATAGAAGTTCAAAGGGGTTGTAAAGGTTCGTTTTTTATTTTCTAAATAGGTTCCTTTAAGCTAGTGCATTGTTGCTTCACTTACCTTTTTCTTAGATTTCCCTTCTAAATATTTTTTTTCTTTGTTTTCTTTGTCTGAATTTCTCACTTCCTGTTCCTCCTCAGTAAGCTGTTCAGTAAGCTGTTCTGGCTGACTCCACACCACTCGGATGATGGTGTGAAGTTTAGTGAGGAGAAACAGGAAGTGAGAAATTCAGACAAAGAAAACAAAGAAAAAAAATCATTTAGAAGGGAAATCTAAGGAAAAGGTAAGTGAACCAACAATGCACTAGCTTAAAGGAACCTATTTAGAAAATAAAAAACGAACCTTTACAACCCCTTTAACTAACTATTCTGTAGTTATTTTGTAAACACTTGTGTAGCGCTGGTATTTTTGCCTACTAATGTAATGCAATGTTAACCTATGAACAGTGTTATAATTTAGTATTTGACACTATCTAGTGGCCAATACAGGAAATGGACTCTAATTATTTTCTTTTGCTGAGGATTAGAAATATAACAGGAAGGACTGTCTGTTTACATTTTACCATGACCTACCTACCCAAAATGCTATGTGACCTATCCATGATCACTCAGTACTGAACTGCATGCTGGGTAGGCTTTAAAAGGCCCTGCATGGCCATCTTGGGTCTCTTCTGGACGCAAAGCCTGCCTATAAGGACCTGTGAGGAGGCTTCCAGAGAGCGCGGCCTACAATACTCGGAGCGGAACATCCAGCGATCCTGAATCACATCCCTGAGCTGAAGAGACAGAGTGACCAGATCAAGAAGGACCCAGAGACATTCGACTGAGCCATCTGCGGGTCCCAGCCATCCTGTGAAGCGGAGCGGCATGCTTGTGCTGACTGACAGCAGGATCCAGAGACAGCCGGAGTGGAGGTTTCCAGTTCTTCCAGGCCCAGTGTGGTGAGAGGGCAGCCGCCCACAGTTACTTGATACACTTTCACACTTAGCCACAGTGTTGCTGGAACTTGTAGTTCCACGGAGGAGATTTCATCCAGCTGGACTGAGTTACCAGTAGGCCTAAATTCCACACTCCTCTGGGGACTGACACTGTGAGACTCAGACAATTACACTGGAAGAAACAATAAGTGTGTCACATCACCAGTTCAGTTCAATACAGTTACATGTGCATAGGCCTCAAGCCTGATTTAATTATTAAGTGACTGTCGCTGGAGGTACATTCCCAAGAAGGAGTCCACAGATACTTTGCACAATAGAAACTACTGCTCTATGTTATTCTACATTGCTTTATTGAACAGAAAACCCTTTGGATTACAATCTGTCACACAATAGCTAGCAGAAGACAGAAGAAGGAAGACCAGAGACTATATTCCTTACTGTAAGGCCTTACAGTGTTGTTACTACCTACTAGAGACTGTAGGGGGGAATATTGAGCTAATTATATTGTGGTATATCATTCTTGCCAAATACTGTGTTGCATAGTTGATTTCATGGTGTCTACGCAGTGTGCTGGAAGTGGGAAGGTGCTCAGTGCTGAGGTTGTTGCCTGAGCATTAGTCCCACTTAGAGACACCCCTGCTGGAGCAATACAGGTAGCTCTCAGGTGATAGCCATTTACAGCTGCTTGTCTCATTATTGTATACCAATTGTGGTTCTGTGTTAATGATCAAACCTGTTCTAGTAAATTTAGCTTTTGGTTTAATACAATCTGTTGTGAGGCTTGTTAATTCTCCAAACAGGTGTAGCAGTGCACACCCGGGTGACAACACAGGTAAAGTGAATATAATCTGTGACTATTCACCTGTCTTTTATTATTGAGCTTCACCAACACTGCACCACAGCTGTATCAAGGGGATTGAGACAAATTATTGGGGGTGTTAGAGCAGAGCACAGGCCCAATCAAATATCAGCAGTTCCTTCGGGAGTCAGTGCTACACGTGGGGGCTCGTCCGGGATATAATTTTACTCTGCAATCAAGCCCCACCCTATTGGCGCCAGTCTGGATAGAGCAAGCCATGCAAGCTCTGGAAGAATGGGAACTGCCAGAGGCCCAAAAGAAGCAGCGTATAAGTGAGAGCCTACGAGGAGCTGCCGCGGAAGCTGACAGGAACTTGAGGTTCAGCAATACCAACTGTACAGCCTACGATTACTTGGTTATGTTACAAGAAGAGTTCAGGCGGCTAGAAAAGGCAGTTGATTTAATCTACCAGTTTGAACACACCCTCCAACACCAAGGAGAGCGTCTTTCTGAATACATCAGACGGCTATATAGGATGTTATATCAGATTGTGCTAAAGAAAGGAATGACGCCCTCTGCCATAGACCAAGCCATGATACAGCAAATCTTAAGAGGGGCTCTGCGCTCTGATCCAGTCTGGCTCCATTTGAAAACCTCTGTGGACGTCATGTCACTAAGATACCCTGACCTTATCAGAGTGGTGAGGGATGAAGAGGCACTGTTAAATGACCAGCAAGCAACTATTCAACCAACCTCTACCCCTCTAGCTGAAGTCAGACCTGCAAGAACAGTGGAACAGGACCCTGAAATAGCCACTTTAAAGTCTCAAATGACACAAGTGATGGAGATGCTGACTTCATTGATGGCAAAGGTCTCTGAAACAAATAAAGAAGGAGAAACCGCAACAAAAGTAATTCAGGCTACATCCACTTCCTCAACTCGAAGGTCGATGGGTGACGAAGTTTGTTTCAATTGTGGAGGAAAAGGACACTATCGACGAATGTGCCCAAGCCCAGTGAAGTCTGAGACACAACGCCAAAAGCCGACGGGAAAACTCCAGAGGGCCCCGGTGAAGGAGCCAACTGGGTGCCCTGTTGTGTTAGTTAACTCCAAAAAACGTAACGACGTGAAGAAAGCCCCAAAGGAGGGATCAAAACCCTTAGAGAAGACCCCTGGCATTGTCTCAAAACTACCCAGCACCTCAGCCCTTCCTGCCCAGACTAAGAGGCGTCAACAAGCTAATGCACGCCAGGCCCACAGAGTCCCACAGAAAGCAGAGTGGAACCCCGAACTCCCGTAAGAAAGAAGCTTGGGTACAAACCACTAAACAGGTCAAACCGGTCACCTCCTTTAAACTACCCCCCCAGATTAGTGGGACCCTCCCCGGATGTCTCCATTCAGGTGGAAGGAATTTATACTAAGGGCCTCCTGGATACTGGGGCCCAAGTGACACTCCTCTACAGGGACTTCTATGATAAGCACCTCCAACATCTGCCACTCCAAAAGTTAGAGGAACTGCAGATATGGGGCATTGGGACTCAGAGTTTCCCCTACGATGGGTACTTGCCAACCAAGCTGACCTTTGACCCCTGTGTAGCCAGGAAGGCAGAGACCTTTGATACTCTAGCAGTGGTTTTCCCTCACCCTCCAGGTGCTAAAACAAACTATCATTATTGGAACCAATACTGACCTGGTCTGAAGATTACTCACACCACTTGTGCAGGAGAAGAGCACCTCTTCCCCGAAGGTGCACCCTATGCTAACACAGGTGTACCAGGATCTTGTGCAGGAACAGAAGGCCCCACCCGAAGGAGTGGGAAAAATCTGGTGCCTAGACAGGAGTCAAAATCTGGTGCAACCGGGTGAGGTAGTCTGCCTAAAAGCCTCTCAAGCTGATTTTGAGACAGTCCGGTCCCTTCATCGTCAGTCCGGTCCCTTCATCGTCCTTGAGACGGACAGGCAGAAAGAAGATGGGGGCCTGGAAGTTATCCCTGAAGTGTTGTCAACCAAGGCACTGAAGAGAAGTAAAGGAAGAATCTCAGTCAGTGTTCGCAACACAACAGCCTTGCCTGTGAAGGTGCCTGCCAGAGTTCTGATGGGACAGGTCAGTCAAGCAACCCCAGTCTCACCGTGTGGTAGCATGGGAGAACAAGACGGAGAGATTCCCCTGGAAGAGTTCTACCCAAAGAACACACCTCTTACACCTGCTTGGATGGAGCGAGCCCCAGCTCCTGAGATGGAGAACTGCTTTCTCAAAAAGTGAGTTCGATGTGGGGCTTGCAAAGAGTGCCGTACACAAGATTCGGTTGGAAGAAGACAAACCCTTCTGAGAGAGGGTCAGACGGATTCCACTGGGAGATCTGGAAGAACTGAGGGAACAGCTGGCTGAGCTGATGAGGACAGGGATTATCAGAGAGTCTCAGAGTCCATTTGCCTCCCCAATAGTGGTAGTGAGGAAGAAGAATGGGTCATTACGGTTGTGTATTGACTACAGGACACTGAACCGAAGGACCATTTCCGACCAATACACCACACCTCGGATAGAAGATGCCTTACAGAGCCTGTCTGGGGCAAAGTGGTTCAATGTGCTGGATCTAAAAGGCGGATACTACCAGATCCCCATGTGTCCCAAACATAGGGAGAAAACCGCTTTCATTACCCCTGTAGGATTCTTAAAATTTAATCGGATGCCACAAGGCCTGTCTGGGGCCCCGGCAAACTTTCAGAGATTAATGGAGAAAACTATGGGCGACGTGTACTTGGATGATGTCATAGTGTTTGGCAAAACACTGGAAGAGCATGAAGAGCGCCCAGAGAAAGTCTTGAAGAGACTCCATGAAGAAGGTCTGAAGCTCTCAATGGAAAAGTGCCAGTTCTACCAACCCTCAGTGAACTACCTAGGACACATTGTGTCTGCAGAAGGAGTGGCAACGGACCCCAAGAAGCTAGAAGCTATCATCTCCTGGCCCAGACCCACAAATGTGGCCGAGCTTAGGTCCTTCTTAGGCTTCTGTTCCTATTATCTTAGGTTTGTAGAAGGGTTTGCCAAGATAGCTCACCCACTTATCAAGCTATTGAAGAATCAGGAGGAAGCTGGTCCAAACTCAGAGAAACCTCGGAAAACAAAAAGATGGACCCAGGAAGAAGAAAGAGTCCATCCAAAACCAGTGGACTCCCCAATGCGAATAAACTTTCAGACAGCTAAAGTGGAGCCTTACCACTGCTCCGGTTCTGGCCTATGCAGACCCTACCAAACTCTACGAACTGCACGTGGATGCCAGCCGAGACGGGCTGGGCGGAGTGCTTTACCAAGAACATGATGGGCATCTAAGGTCCATCGCCTATGTGAGCCGAAGTCTAATCCCTGCTGAAAGAAACTTCCCCACTCACAAACTTGAATTTCTGGCCTTTAAGTGGGCTGTGGTGGACAAGTTAAAAGATTATCTGTATGGAGCGGAGTTCGTGGTCAGGACGGACAACAACCCCCTCACATATTTGCTCACCACCGCAAAGCTGGATGCCACCGGCCACAGGTGGTTGGCTGCCCTCTCTGCATTTACCTTCAGCCTGAAGTACAGACGAGATGCCGACGCTTTGTCGAGAACACCTCACTGTTCCCAAGACCACTCAGAAGAATGGACCCAACTTATCCCTGAAGAAGTAAGAGCTCTCTGTGAAGGGACAGAACAGCAAGGAAAAGGTGGAGCCAGAGCTGAAGAAGTTGGAGTGTCCACAGTAGGGGTGCCTAAATGCTACTGTAACATCTCTCAGATCGTACAGGAGGGTCTACCTAAACTATCTAAAAAGGATCTCAGGAGAGATCAACAGGAAGACCCACTTTGTGGACTAGTATTGAAGGCTTTGGAGAGTCAACATTCTGATCTACTGCTCAAGAGCACCCGGAAAGAAGCTTGGCTGCTACACAAAGAATGGGATCGGTTGCAGCTACAACAAGGGGTGGTCTACCGAAGGGGCCCCTCTGAAGATCCTAAAGAGAAGTGGCAGCTGCTTCTGCCAGAGAAACACAGAAAGAGAGTACTGATCGCCTTGCATGATCACAATGGCCATCTGGGATCAGAAAGGACTCTTAACTTGTAAGGGACAGGTTCTACTGGCCTTACATGAGGACTGAAGTGGAGAGCTACTGTCATTCCTGTCTCAGGTGCATACAGTGGAAGACCTTGCCCCAGCGAGCCGCCCCAATGGGCCACTTAGAGAGCCAGGGGCCAATGGATCTGGTCTGCATAGACTTCCTGTGTTTGGAATCCGACCTCAGTGGACAAGGAAACATTTTAGTAATCACCAATCACTTCACCCGCTATGCTCAGGCGTTCTCTACTAAAGATCAGCAAGCAGCCACAGTAGCAAAGACTCTCGTGGAGAAGTTCTTAATCCATTATGGCCTACCTCAACGGATCCATTCAGATCAGGGAAGAGACTTTGAGAGCACTCTGATAAAGACTGTTGGATCTATTAGGTATCCAGAAGTCTAGAACTACTCCCTATCACCCACAAGGAGACCTTCAACCAGAGAGGTTTAACAGGACACTTCTTCTCAACATGCTGGGGACCTTGACTTCTGAGCAAAAACCACATTGGAGCAAGCACATCACTGCTTTGGTACATGCTTACAACCGCACCAAGAGTGATGCCACAGGATATTCACCCTACAGGCTGATGTTTGGGCGTGAAGCCAGGTTACCAATAGATTTGGCCTTCGGAACCTCTCTGGACCACACATAGGAGACCTCTCATCGAGGGTATGTGATTGGTTGCGGAGGAGTTTGAAGATAGCCTATGAGAAGGCCCAAGCCACATCAGACACCAGAGGAAGTAGGAACAAAAGGAATTTCGACTTAAGAGTACGAATTCAGGACCTGCAGCCCGGTGACCGAGTTCTGCTGAGAAATCTGGACATCCCAGGCAAACATAGATTGGCTGACCGCTGGAGGTCGCAGCCATATATAGTATGCACTATGCAGACAATTTCCAGGGCTCCCAGTGCATGAGATCAGACCGGAAGGAAGCACTGGACCATTAAAGACCTGGCATCGGAACCACCTCCTACCTCTCGCAGAAGCAGTCAGGATAACTCCAGAGGAAGGACTACCATCTACATCCACTGCCATACATCGACCAGTAACTAGGTCTCAGCCTGGACCCTCAGCAACTGAGGATGAAGAGGGAGAGGAAATGGAGATAAGTTGGGTGTGGCCATCTGATACATCAGAAGCTGAAGCCAGTGATTTACCCCCGACAAGAGGAGGAGACAATGAAACTCTTAGGCCTGAAGCCCCCGAGTTCGTACCTCAGGACAGGTTAACAGAAAATTCAGAGGAGTCTCAAGCCTCCATGTTGGAAACAAATCCTGAGGATTCCCCTGCTGGTGTTGAAATTGGAATACAGGACACAGAATTGAGTGAACAGGAGGATGAAGAAATCAAAGAAGATGTCAGCCTACCTGAGACACCAAAAGAACAGAGTCAAGAGAGTGATTCACCCTCCAAAATTACTAACATATGATACTCTGGGCGAATGTTCTGAAGCGACCCAAGTCACCAGCAAAATAAATCCTGAAGTGCCTGGTCCTTCTACTGTCAATTCAGGAAGGGATAACCCCAGCTCACCCCTTGACACATCTGTACCCGACACTATAGTGTCAGCTGTGAGTGCACAGAACAGCTCCCCATCACATGAGAACTGGTCGGAGGCTCCTCTGTCTGTATTATGCAATTGCCTAGAAAATGGAAAAATAGAGAATCGAGCTAAGGTTTTGAATATCTTTGGGGACCAAAGAGTTAAAGCAGGGGGAGTATGTAGCACTGGTATTTTTGCCTACTAATGTAATGCAATGTTAACCTATGAACAGTGTTATAATTTAGTATTTGGCACTAGTGGCCAATACAGGAAATGGACTCTAATTACTTTCTTTTGCTGAGGATTAGAAATATAACAGGAAGGACTGTCTGTTTACATTTTACCATGACCTACCCAGAATGCTATGTGACCTACCCATGATCAATCAGTACTCAACTGCATGCTGGGTAGGCTTTAAAAGGCCCTGCACGGCCATCTTGGGTCTCTTCTGGACGCGTGGCCTGCCTATAAGAACCTGTGAGGAGGCTTCCAGAGAGCGCGGCCTACAATACTTGGAGTGGAACATCCAGCGATCCTGCATCACATCCCTGAGCTGAAGAGACAGAGTGACCAGATCAAGAAGGATCCAGAGACATCTGACGGAGCCATCTGCGGGTCCCAGCCATCCTGTGAAGCGGAGCGGCGTGCTTGTGCTGACTGACAGCAGGATCCAGAGACAGCCGGAGTGGAGGTTTCCAGTTCTTCCAGGCCCAGTGTGGTGAGAGGGCAGCCACCCACAGTTTCTTGATACACTTTCACACTTAGCCACAGTGTCGCTGGAACTTGTAGTTCCGCAGAGGAGATTTCATCCAGCTGGACTGAGTTACCAGTAGGCCTAAATTCCACACTCCTCTGGGGACTGACACTGTGAGACTCATAGACTAGGGTGACCAGACATCCCCGGTTTCAGGGGACAGTCCCCGGATTGAGGATATTGTCCCCAGACCAAGTATGTCCCCAGTTTTGTCCCCAGATTGAAATTGCCCCAGCCCCTGTTCAAATCCAAAGACAGACAGTGCAGAATAAAAAAAAAAAGCCCACAGTTTCTTGATACACTTTCACACTTAGCCACAGTGTCGCTGGAACTTGTAGTTCCGCGGAGGAGATTTCATCCAGCTGGACTGAGTTACCAGTAGGCCTAAATTCCACACTCCTCTGGGGACTGACACTGTGAGACTCATAGACTAGGGTGACCAGACATCCCCGGTTTCAGGGGACAGTCCCCGGATTGAGGATATTGTCCCCGGACCAAGTATGTCCCCAGATTGAAATTGCCCCAGCCCCTGTTCAAATCCAAAGACAGACAGTGCAGAATAAAAATAAAAATCTGAATTACACACCGCCACTTCCACTAGCTTAGGGGGGGGGGTATTTTTTTCCATTATCTGTGCCCCTTTCTGATGATCATGTGCTGGTCGGTGCGGAGGGAACGTTTCTTCAGTTTTGGGTGCATGCTCATTCAGCTCCGCTCGCATGTTCTTCTGCCTTGGCTCAAGTCCCGGCCAGCCGCCTACCTGCTTATCTCCTTGTCTTCCCTGGCGGAATGATCTTCCTCCGCTCCCCACCCAGTAGTAGCCGGGGCCCAGAGAGTAAGACTTGACAGGCTGAGTCGGGCGGCGACAGGCAGAGAGTTGCTGATTGCCTCCATTACTAGTAAAAAATTAATAAATATGTCCCCAGATTTCCTTTAAAAAATCTGGTCACCTTATCATAGACAATTACACTGGAAGAAACAATAAGTGTGTCACATCACCAGTTCAGTTCAATACAGTTACATGTGCAAAGGCCTCAAGCCTGATTTAATTATTAAGTGACTGCCACTGGAGGTACATTCCCAAGAAGGAGTCCACAGATTCTTTGCACAATAGAAACTACTGCTCTATGTTATTCTACATTGCTTTATTGATCAGAGAACCTTTTGGATTACAATCTCTGTCACACAATAGCTAGCAGAAGAAGGAAGACCAGAGACTATATTCCTTACTGTAAGGCCTTACAGGGTTGTTACTACCTACTAGAGACTGTAGGGGGGAATATTGAGTTAATTATATTGTGGTATATCATTCTTGCCAAATACTGTGTGTCGCATAGTTTATTTCATTTATTTCATAGTGTCTATGCGGTGTGCTGAAGTGGAAAGGTGCTCAGTGCTGAGGTTGTTGCCTGAGCATTAGTCCCACTTGGAGACACCCCTGCTGGAGCAATACAGGTAGCTCTCAGGTGATAGCCATTTACAGCTGCTTGTCTCATTATTGTATACCAATTGTGGTTCTGTGTTCATGATCAAAGCTGTTCTAGTAAATTTACCTTTTGGTTTAATACAATCTGTTGTAAGGCTTGTTAATTCTCCAAACAGGTGTAGCAGTGCACACCCGGGTGACAACACAGGTAAAGTGAATATATTCTGTGACTATTCACCTGTCTTATTTATTATTGAGCTTCACCAACACTGCACCACAGCTGTGTCAAGGGGATTGAGACAAATTATTGGGGGTGTTAGAGCAGAGTACAGGCCCAATCAAATATCAGCAGCTCCTTCAGGGGTCAGTGCTACACTTGTTATTACCCATACAATGAAAAGCTGGGCTCCCCCATAACTGTGTTTCTGTTTGTTCACAGTGTATGAATTCACCTTTTACAAGGAAATGTGCATTTATAATTTTTTGCATAAGAGTCTTTAAAGCATTTCAGTTGCAGTCAGTGGATCACAGGGGCAATGGACAGGTTCCTTTGCATTGACTATGTGCCTATACAAAGCCTGTGTCCTGAGATCCACCTGACCCTCCAACTTTACAACTTGTGAAGTTCACAGGCAGGCTTTGAAATGGACATTGAAGGGGACAATAGCCTCCTGGTGACTGAGCCATAAAGGAAATACTGAAGAAATTGCTTGTGGCAAATGCTGCACAGAAGCAGGCTAATACAGAGCAATGCCTGGCCAATGTCACACTTCATAAAAATGTGGAGGATCAGCAAAGGAAAACTGAGGGGCAGATAATCACAATGAGAGAAACCACAGCATCACAAAAAGACTCTGACTGATAAATCACTGTTTTAAAGTCAAGAGCAAGTGGTTGTTGGCCCGGGAAAAAAGAAAACCTCCGTGCCATGTTTTACAAAAGCTGATACCTACACATGTCTTGCAGTTATTTCTGACAACATTTGAGAAGACAGCAGAAAAAGAAGGGTGACCCCAAGACAAATAGGCTGGCCCAATTTCTTTCCTCCAAGCAAAAGGCATATTATGACTCCACTCCTGAGAACACTAGGGTGTATGATTGCTTGAAACATGTGATTTTAACCCATCTGGCGATAATAGCTGTTTACGAATATCAGGTGCACTGGTCGAGCTACCAATAAGATTAGCTGCCAGAGTCACAAATGCATGATTTGATCCTGTTGTTCACTAAGTGGCTGCGATACAAGGCCTTGATGTGACCTCAAATGGTGAAGAGAGCCATGACGGAACATTATCTGAATGTTCTCTGTCGGTTAACCTACTGGGTGTGTCAGAGATCTGAAAAATGCAGACCATCTTGTGGAAATGCTGGAAAGGTACACACTGATTGAAGAATTCACCCCCCACCAAACAGAAGGGAAAAACAGTTTGCAGAACTCTGGATTCAAATTAAAGGAATCCATGGAAAAGTCAGACCAGGCCCCTTTGGCAAAGCACCATAGGTCCATTGTGCTGCAGAAACAATGTTTCAGCCCCGTGCAATGTTGGAGTCATAATTTAGGTCATATTAGAGCACAGTGCCAATTAGGGATGGGCCAAATGGACCCCTGTTCGGTTTGCACCAGAACTTTTCAAACACTGTAAAAAGTTTGGACCTGAATAACGAACCCCATTAAAGTCAATAGAACCTGAACGTCAAAAATCAAAAGTGCCCATTTTGAAGGCTTATATGCAAGTAATTTGGCTTACAATGGTTATAGGGTTCTGGGTCCTGCCCTGGGGGACATGTATCAATAAAAAATAAGTTTGTGAAAAATTCCTCCCAATATAGCAATATAGTGCCTGGGGGGTCCACTTAGTCTATCTGTAAAGTGGCAGATCTGTACCATGTCTAGAATCTGCTGCAGCAATAATTGCATAAAAATGAAATTCTCCCTGCAAACTGCCTTTATTTTGCTCAGCAACAGCTGGGGAGCCAGTGGGTAGTGAATTGGGAACAAGATTCAAGATTTTTTGGATACATTCTGGTGTACATTCTTTGACTTTGGATAGAAGTAACTAGTGTGTAAAAATTGGTCTTTGTGTGCCGGTTGCGCCTGCCCACCGTAACTCTATAGAGGTACTCTTGATGAAAGCAAGAATTGGCATTGCTGTAAAAAATTGCAATGATATGCACCTGTCAAACAGGTGCTGAAAAATTGGTCTTTGGGTGTTAATTGTGCCCATGAAACCTATATCAAAAACATTCTTCCAGATGAAATGATTGAACACCCTCAAAGCTAGGCAGCCTTGAAGTCCTGCAGAGATTCCACACCTCAAAAAGACCTAATCAGTGACATCGGCATCATAGCTAGTAATCCAGGACTGATTCATTTTTATAAAAGTCAAACGGCTCCCAGAGTCTGTGGACAGATGCGTTCTACCAACATCTGAATCTAGTAATGGCTGGGCACCATCCAGAAGCAAGTGGCTGACGCTTTGGTCAAATAACTCAGCTGACTCCTCAATGGCTGATGTTGGGGCTATGGCAGGAATAGATGTGGACAAGGAGGCAGATTTATCCACTCTGGCAACTGCAGGGGACTGCACACTTGTCTCTGCTTGCATGACAGAGGATAAGGAAGGTTTAGTAAGCCAGTCCACCCCCTCCACTGCATGCTGTGGCTGGATACCACGGGCAAACTCATTAAACAGAGGAAATTATGCCCTGCCTGAGCACTGACCACCATGTCCCCCTTTGCACGTAGACACATTTGTTGCTGGCCCCCTTACAGTGCCAAGGCAATGTCTGCCCCTCCTTGTTGTCCTCCCAGACATTATTGGGAGGGAGGGGGCGGTGCTTATAAGCAAATGTAAAGAAGAAGTGGAAATCTGCACGTAGATGCACTTTAATCAATGTAAAGTGGTGTTTGGTGCACCTAAAGCCCCGTACACACGATCGGTTTAACCGATGAAAACCGTCCGATGGATTGTTTTCATCAGACAAACCGATCGTGTATGGGACCCATCGGTCTTTTTTCCATCGGTTTTAAAAAATAGAACATGTTTTAAATTTTTACGATGGATCAAAAACCGATAGAAAATACCGATCGTCTGTGGGGAACTCCATCGGATAAAAAACCCACGCATGCTCAGAATCAAGTCGACGCATGCTCAGAAGCATTGAACTTCATTTTTCTCGGCTCATCTGAATGTTTTACGTCACCGCATTTGGGACGGTCGGTTTTTGGACTGATGGTGTGTGGCCAAGACTGATGAAAAACAGTTTCATCGGATTTCTGATGGACAAATCCATCGGACTAAAATCCATCGGAAATCCGATCGTGTGTACAGGGCTTTAGTTTGAGTACTCACACTACACAGACACACTCCACAGATACACTATAGTATACTGCAATATAATGTGCCAAAAGTATGATGATGCACAGAACTATATGGCATTAAACTTGCAGTAACGCACAAAACTATATGTCGTTAAACTGGCAGTAACGCACACAGAACTATATGGTGTTACACTGGCAGTACTGCACGCAGAAATATATAGCGCTAAACTGTCAGTAACGCACAAAACCCTCTAGTCAGGTGCATAAATATTGGGACATCGACACAATTCTAATCTTTTTGGCTCTATACACCACCACAATGGATTTGAAATGAAACAAACAAGGTGTGCTTTAATTGCAGAATTTCAGCGTTAATTTGAGGGTATTTACATCCAAATCAGGTGAACGGTGTAGGAAATACAACAGTTTGTATATGTGCCTCCCACTTTTTAAGGGACCAAAAGTAATGAGACAATTGGCTGCTCAGCTGTTCCATGACCAGGTGTGTGTTATTCCCTCATTATCCCATTTATAAGGAGCAGATAAAAGGTCCAGAGTTAATTTCAAGTGTGCTATTTGCATTTGGAATCTGTTGCTGTCAACTCTCAATATGAGATCCAAAGAGCTGCCACTATCAGTGAATCAAGCCATCATTAGGCTGAAAAAACAAAACAAACCCATCAGAGAGATAGCAAAAACATTAAGTGTGGCTAAATCAACTGTTTGGAACATCCTTAAAAAGAGAGAACGCACCGGTGAGCTCAGCAACACCAAAAGACCCGGAAGACCACGGAAAACCACTGTGGTGGATGACCGAAGAATTCTTTCCCTGGTGAAGAAAACACCCTTCACAACAGTTGGCGAGATCAAGAACACTCTCCAGGAGGTAGGTGTATATGTGTCAAAGTCAACAATCAAGAGAAGACTTCACCAGAGTGAATACAGAGGGTTCACCACAAGATGGAAACCATTGGTGAGCCTCAAAAACAGGAAGGCCAGATTAGAGTTTGCCAAACAACATCTAAAAAAGCCTTCACAGTTCTGGAACAACATCCTATGGACAGATGAGACCAAGATCAACTTGTACCAGAGTGATGGGAAGAGAAGAGTATGGAGAAGGAAAGGAACTGCTCAAGATCCAAAGCATGAGGCGTGGCCTGGACGGGACTCGAGATGGCAGCTTAAGGCAAGAGCTCCCGCACAAGGAGGACTAAAACGAAGCTCAGATACGGGTACATCAGCCCACAAACATGGGGAAATCGACCAGGAGCTCGTCAACACCCCGCACGCTGAAAGATACCGGGCCCCAGCCAAACAATAACATCCCGGAGATGTTCCGGAACAGGCCGCAGGGACAACACGCGGACGCGCAGGCCGCATCCCCGGCCTCAATTAGTAATGCGGAGGAACCGCTGACAGACGACGACGGCGCCGTAGCTCCCAACCCGACCCTGTTGGACCTCCAGAGGGACCTACAAAAGGTGGCACTGGACATCAAATCCACCATGATGTCCTCCATATCAGAGCTCAAATCGGAGCTCCTGGGGATCAATCGCCGCGTGGCTGAAGTGGAGGACACGTCGCATATGCAAGCAGCTGCAATCAGGCAAGTCCAGAAGGCTTATGACATACAATTGCCACACATGTTCGAACTCCACAGACATGTGGAAGATTTGGACAATAGGGGGCGTAGACACAATATCAGGGTGAGGGGGGTCCCCGAAAGCGTAGACCAGACAACCCTGATGCAGACTATATGCGCCATTTTTAATGACCTACTCGGCCGGCCGGCCGGCAGATACTCCATTTGAAATGGAGAGGCTTCACCGTGCCTTAAGACCCCTACCCCGGGACTCCGAGCCCCCCAGAGACATTGTGTGCTGCATTGTGAACTACCCCCTTAAAGAGGAGATCCTCAGGAAAGCCAGAGACAGGGGACGTATTGTGCTCAATGGAGCTGACATTAAACTTTTTCAGGATCTATCGCAGATCACCCTGCAGAATAGACGCTCACTTCGCCCCCTGCTGGACGTCTTGCGGTCACGCAACATACAATATAGGTGGAAGTTTCCATTTTGTCTATCTGCTACCTACAGAGGACGCACAGCCCTTCTCAGAACGCCTGAAGACCTACCGACGTTTTGTGAGCAGGTAGACATCCCACCGATCGAGCTGCCCGACTGGTATTCCTTCTACTTCCCCGCGGAGCCGTGGAAACCGGTTTCCCACGGCTCCTCTCCAAAGGCTCAACGGCAACGATCCAGACGCCGCAGGCTGGATCCCACTTCACCGAACGATCGTAACGTAAGACGGGATCACCCCTCACACGACCGGGAGAGGGCAGACACCCCCCGAAGGAGTGGCCAGGAGGATTGAATCTCACTCTCCCCATGCTATCATACAAGTGTGGTAGAGAGACGCTTTCGTCTCCCCCCAACCCTTTTTTTTTTTTCTCTCCCCAGGAGGCTCCTCTCTACCTCACAAGCATATCAGCATCTGCTCTGCTTCTCAATCGATATTGGACCTGCGTATTCTTTGTTTTGAGGGTCCTGACCGACGTTCATCCTTGGTGACTTGTAGGACGCTCTGATCGACTCACCCCAGGTACCAATAGATTCATGTTGAACTTCCTTTGCAGGCAACCCCTCATGGATATTCCAAGTCACGCGGATCACTTAGCTTTCTTCTTTCCCCATGGATCCCATTCTTTCCTCCCTAAGCCCACGCTATACACAACATTCAGGTGATATTGTCTTTTGTCTTCTAACTTGTGTATGCTGCCAACAAGCTTATATGAAATGATTGACTAGAGTTTGGGTACTTAGAGTTTAAAATATCCCTCTGTGACATTTGCTTATGTTGTTCCTCATCTGGGTGGGTTTGTGCCAATGTAGCAGGGGACCGGAGTGGTGGTCCAGAGGCTCTTCTCTTCTCCCCCTCCGCCATACTATTCATGGGCGGGGGGGGGGAGCGGATGTCTAAAGTCTCATGTAGGTGCTAGCCTCCCCAGATGCTGGCAACCTTAGGCTAGCAGACGGATGACTATTCTACCTGTTGATTCTTGCCATTCAACGGGCAGACGGCATTGAGAAGGTGTTAGCTGTAGTTTAAGATAGCCCTGAATTTCATCTAGTCTTGGGTGCAAGGATTCCACAACTACCTAGCTTGTGATTCGCGAATCCAGACTGAATACGAGTACCCGCCTGAACACATTTGGGATCTACATTCGCACCCGATATGGTTCTCTTGGCCTTTATTAGATATATCTTTCATACGTCTGCTAATTCCTGGTTGTGACCCGCTAAGTTCATTGTTCACAGTTACCCGCAAAAGGTGTTTTTCTGTTTATAACTTTTTTTGTCCTCCTTGTTGCGTATTCTCGAGTTGTAGTCCTAGTTTATTGCCCCCTATCAGCTGCCCTATTGGGTAATTGCTGATCTTCCGGAACCCCCCCCCCTCCTCAGGTGGCTGGGAGTGCTCTCAGCTACCTCCGGTATAACCCTTGTACTAGTGGCCAAAGAACCCCACGTACGTACAAGACCTATATACCTCATCTATACCCCCTCTGCCCCTCTGGGAGCGGAATACTGTACTCTTGATCTCTTCTCCCCCCTCTTTTCTCTTAGACTACTTTCCCTACCCCCTACCCCCCCTTCTCTTTCCCTATCCCTCATCACACCCCCCCTTCTTCTACCCCTATATTGGTGGGGGTCACTCCTCGCTCCCTCCCCTAAGGGGGGCCTTTCGGTGCTCCGCCAGATTCCCAACAATTTTCTGAAACCCCCACGAATACCTCTTACACTTGCCCACGCCTCTTGACCCCCACTTACGTGTAAGATGCAGGAAGAATCAACGACCAGGCAACAGGTTTCTTTAAAATGCCTTTCTCTTAATGTTTAGGGACTGAACCTGCCAGAGAAAAGAGCCCAGGTGCTTTCGGCACTAACCAAACACAAGGCCCACTTCCTTTTGCTGCAAGAGACCCATTTTCGATCTGACGCTATCCCGAGAATGGGGAACCATGTATACAAAAAGGCAGTACACTCCACGAACCCAGAATCCAAAACTAAGGGTGTGTCTATACTTATCTCTAAGCACGCAGACTTTACCATGACAGATTCACTGATCGACCCCAAAGGCAGATACGTATTCATTAAGGGCACATATGCGACCAAGCCGATTACGCTGGCAAATATGTACTGCCCCAATGAACGCCAAGTATCCTTTTTTAGATCTACCTGTATGGAATTGGCATCCTTTCAGGAAGGAATTGTAATCCTGGGAGGAGACTTTAACGTCCCGTTGAACCCGCCTCTTGACTCCTCCACAGGTGCATCGAATCTCCCGTATCGTGCCCTGCGTCAGATCAAAAAAGAACTACAAAATCTAACACTCCATGACACGTGGCGGACTATGTTCCCTACGGTTAGGGATTACACCTTCTTCTCTCCCCCCCATAATAAATACTCCAGACTAGATTACTTATTTCTTTCGCAACCTGATCTAGCCCTCCTTACTCATGCTACCATCGAACCAATGTTTCTCTCTGACCATCACCCCATAACAATTACCCTCACGTTCCCCGATTCAAACAAAAGGACAAAATCATGGAGACTGATTCCCTCCCTACTGAAGGACCCAGAAAACCTCAGGCAGATTAGAGAACAAATTAAGTTATACTTTCAAGAAAACTCCACCCCAGACGTGACACCTGTCACAATTTGGGAAGCACACAAATGTGTGCTACGTGGGAAGCTGATTTCTTTGGCAACGTTGGCCAAGAAGAGACAGCAAGAACTCATCAAATCCCTTATTGTAACAATTAATAAGTTGGAACTAGCTCATAAACGCTCGGCCTTGCAAGCCACCTTACAGGACCTTTTACAAGCTCGTTCTTCCCTAAGGGAGGAACTGGGAAAACATGTTAGGAGACGATACGTACTTGGTCAGAAAGTGTTCTACGAACACGGGAACAAGAGTGGGAGACTACTGGCACGGACGATACAAGCAGCTAAGATCACATCAGTGATACACCATATTAGAGACGGACAGGGTGTACTTCACACTAAAAATGAAGACATAGCCAAACAATTTGAAAACTTATACAGGAGGCTCTATAACCTATCGCCTGAAACGGTGAGACCGTTGACCCCGGTCAACCGTTCTTCCCAATTAGCAGAATTTTTAACAGAATATTGCCCCAAACCTCTTACCACTCAGCAGGCCGAAGCTTTGGAGAGCCCGCTCTCCATGGACGAACTCAGCGCAGCAATTAAACAAATGCCTGTGGGTAAGAGCCCGGGACCCGATGGCCTCCCGCTGGTGTATTACAAATGCTTTCGGGAGGAACTGACACCTCAGATGCTTCAAACCTTTAACTCACTTGCAAGCCCTCGCGCGTCCCCTGGCAGGCTCTTAGAGGCACATATAACTGTTATCCCTAAGACAGATAAGGACCCCTCATTGGTATCCAGTTACAGGCCGATATCCCTCCTCAATGTAGACATCAAGCTCTATGCAAAAATGTTAGCTAATAGACTAGTACCTCTGATACCCAAACTTATATCATACGACCAAGTGGGCTTTATCTTGGGGAGGGAGGCAAGGGATAATACCATACGCACACTGAACATACATCATTGGCTATCCTCTTCAAATACCCAGGGCTTTGTCCTCTCCCTTGACGCTGAGAAGGCGTTCGACAGGGTGGCTTGGGACTATATGCAGGGGGTTCTGAAGGGCATAGGCCTATTACCCCGGATGTTAACGCTCATAAACGCCTTTTATGCCAACCCAGAGGCAAGGGTGAAAGCCAATGGTCTCCTGTCGGACGCCTTCTCCATAAGCAATGGGACGCGCCAGGGCTGCCCACTCTCTCCACTGATTTTCGTCTTGTCTCTTGAACCGTTATTAAATAGATTGCGTGCCAATCCCAACATTAAAGGGATTCCCATACAACATAGGGAGTACAAAGTCGCGGCGTTCGCGGACGATATTTTGTTGACCCTACAGTCCCCTCGAGTATCCTTACCTAACCTTTTGAACGACATTAAATGTTTCGGTGAGCTGTCGTACCTTAAAATTAACTTCTCCAAGTCCCACGCCTTGAACATATCTCTAACTCCGCAGGAAGTTTCCCACTGCCAAGACACCTTTCCATTCCTATGGAAAAAAGACGCTATCACATATCTAGGGATTCAGATACCTACGAAACTTTCAGATCTGTATAGCCTTAATTTCCTTCGCGCACTCTCCAGAATACAAGCAGATTTGAAGGAGTGGGCTAGCCTGAATGTGTCCTGGTTTGGCCGAGCGGCACTTATTAAGATGGTTGTCCTCCCGCGCCTACTGTATCTAATGCAAACGATCCCTACACACCTTCCTCCCTCCTTCTTCTCGTCATATAAGAAAGCATGCACAATCTTTCTCTGGAAAGGCTTAGCCCCACGTATTAAATATTCGAACCTGACCTGCTCCAAGAAGGCTGGTGGTATTGGTCTACCGGACCTCCAAAAGTATCACCTGGCCTGTCACTTGACTAGAGTGGTGGACTGGAATGTTCACAAAGCGGGGAAAGCCTGGGTCACATTGGAAAACGCGCTTACAACAACACCGACTTGCACACTTCCGTGGCTAGTTCCACGATCTTACCCCCAGGATATTAAACTACATCCTCTGATCATGCCCTCGCTGTTGGCCTTCGGGAAGGCGGTAGCCCTCTTTCACATCTCCTCTCGACCAGGCCCCCTGACCTCATTGCGGGGTAACCCTGAGTTTCCCCCGGGAGAATCAGAAACCTTCTTACGCAGGGAATGGCCACGAGAGGAGATCCAGGCACGTCACTTCTTCCGCGGAGGCCGACGGCGACTGTATGAGGAGTTGGTGGAGGATTCTCGCACCAATTCCTTCCCTTTTTGGTCGTATAGACAGCTGTCACATTTTCTTATCTCTAATGGCCCCACAGATATTTGGAGTAGGCAACTTACTCCCTTTGAAGCCCTATGCTCACACAACTACCCGCAAAGACACCTTATCTCCGCTATATATGCTATGTTACTGGAGCGCCCCGGTATTTCAGCGACACAGGCGGTCCGAACGTCTTGGGAGAGAGACTTGCAAATCTCTTTCACAGACAAGGAGTGGGAGTCTGTCTACGTTATGGCGCACACGGGCTCGTTGAATGTGGCGATCCAAGAAAACGGATATAAAATCATTACAAAATGGTATAGAACCCCAGCCCGCTTACACAGATTTGCACCCCAGATTCCAAACATTTGCTGGCGATGTAACATAGGCGACGGATCCATGATCCACATCTGGTGGGAGTGTGCCTTGCTCCGTTCCTTTTGGAGCACGGTTCACTCCACTATAGAGCAGGTTACCACACTTACCTTGGACTTGGGACCGGGACAATTTCTCCTGCATCATTCTACCTTAGCGAAGCGCACCTACCATAGGTCGCTAGCCATGCATATGGTGAATGCTGCCAGACTGTGCATCCCTGCCCACTGGCGCTCGACGAATATTCCCTCCAATAGGGAATGGTTACTTAGGATAGTTAGAATAGAGGAGATGGAGGAATTGATCTCGGTCGCACAAGACCGCATTCAGAAATTTACACTAACCTGGGCATGTTGGATTCATTTTAAAACTACTGACCAGTTCAAATCCCATTTTTCTTCTCAACACTGAGATTCTAAACCCACCCAATACCCAAAACCGGTGCCCCGGTGGGGGACCGGGGGCCCTGAGGGGTGGAGTGGCCCCCCCTCCCTGTTCCCTCCTCCCCCCCCCCCCCTCTAACACCCAGACCCCTTATCCCATCCTTCTTCCTTCTACCCTGACTGCCTTTCCCCCCCTCCCCTCTTACATTTCTCGTCTATCTCATAGGTTCTTCACCACATGGCCGCAACTCACCTATTACTTGCCGGGGTCCCGGCTGGGACCCCATGCACCACATCTACCCTCCGAGCCACCAGGTATATTATAACCTTATTGGCCGCGATTAGACCGGAAGATAGGGGTCTACCGGGCCTATGCTTTCATGAACAGGGTGCCCGTGGGGCATCCAGATACCTGACCCTGCTAGAAGGAGATGCGGTCGGTCTTCAATAATACATAGGCTTAGTCGTGAATAAACTTGTAATATTCTCTGTTGTCTTACTTTTTGCTACCTAATGCTGTATTACCGCATAAAATGTTCGTTGTATGTTGAAGTGCGATGGTTCCATTTGCAGATGGAATATTTTACTTAATGTTTGTACAACCATATTCTGTTTTCTTGCTAATAAAACTAATTGTGGAAAAAAAAAAAAGATCCAAAGCATACCACCTCATCAGTGAAGCATGGTGGTGGTAGTGTCGTGGCATGGGCATGTATGGCTGCCAATGGAACTGGTTCTCTTGTATTTATTGATGATGTGACTGCTGACAAAAGCAGCAGGATGAATTCTGAAGTGTTTCGGGCAATATTATCTGCTCATATTCAGCCAAATGCTTCGGAACTCATTGGACGGCACTTCACGGTGCAGATGGACAATGACCCGAAGCATACTGCGAAAGCAACCAAAACGTTTTTTAAGGGAAAGAAGTAGAATGTTATGCAATGGCCAAGTCAATCACCTGACCTGAATCCGATTGAGCATGCATTTCACTTGCTGAAGACAAAATTGAAGGGAAAATGCCCCAAGAACAAGCAGGAACTGAAGACAGTTGCAGTAGAGGCCTGGCAGAGCATCACCAGGGATGAAACCCAGCATCTGGTGATGTCATCGCGTTCCAGACTTCAGGCTGTAATTGACTGCAAAGGATTTGCAACCAAGTATTTAAAAGTGAAAGTTTGATTTATGATTGTGTGAGGGGGTTAGCTCGGCAGCGGGTGTGTGTGACCCCCGGGATGGGCTCCCCACACAAAACAGGCCCAGCAAACGGAGGTTGTGGTTTTCAAAATCAAAAAAAGGTGCGGTTTATTTTCTATTTACAGTGACAAAACACAGCAAAGCAAAAGAAACATAACCAAAATAAATCCTGGTCAAGTTGACCTCTGACTAAACATACAGGTTTCCTAACTAACAACTGGGATCAGCCTAGTGCTGTCCTAGTCCCTAAGTCCCTGGTTTAGTAAAAGTCCAAACAAATAGCCACACAGGCTTTGCCTCACCGCACAGGGGTTCACTCTCCCTAGACAGTCCACACAGGTCTGGTTCCAGGCATGAGCTAACATCTAATGAAGCTGGGAGTTCTTATAGAGGCCTAAATGAGCTGACAAGCTTCAGCTGGCCTCATCAACTCCCTGTCTGTACGACGCCCCACACTCTCCCTAGAGGTATGAGTCATCCATGAGCCCACTAGCCTTATACAACTCTCCACCTAGTTGTATAAGTCGGCGTAAAGCCTGAATCTGGGCGAAATATATCTACCCCCCTGGATGCAACCAGGTGACTTTACCTTCCTGCTGTCACATACCCCCCCCCTCTTGTTTTAACCTCGGGGTTGGAACACCAGCAATCAGGCATTCATGTACTCGAGACAAAGCATCCACATTCCCCATTTGAACGCCAGGGCGATGCTTTACTGTGAAGTTGAATTCCTGGAGGGCCAGGAACCACCTATTCACTCTTCTATTTGTTTCCTTGTTTTGAGCCATCCACTTTAACGGAGCGTGATCCGTAACCATGTCAAAGTGCCTACCTAGCAGGTAGTACCGAAGGGAATCTAGAGCCCACTTCACCGCTAAACACTCCTTTTCAACGGTGGCGTAATTTACCTCATGGGACTTCAACTTCCTGCTGAGGTAAATGACTGGGTGCTCTTCCCCGTTCCAGACCTGGGACAATACTGCTCCTAACCCCACATCTGACGCATCACTTTGTACGACAAAGTCTTTAGAGAAGTCGGGTGAGTACAACACTGGCTGGCTACATAAGGCTTGTTTCAAGAATTGGAATGCTGCCTCAGCCTCGGGGGTCCATTTAATCATGACCGACCCTTTCCCCTTCGTCAGGTTGGTTAGGGGCACAGCCTTAGAAGCAAAGTGGGGAATGAATCGCCGATAATACCCAGCGATTCCCAGAAAGGCTCGTACCTGCTTCTTGCTGTTGGGACGTGGCCAACTCTGGATGGCCTCGACTTTGTTGAGTTGGGGTTTTATTACTCCCCTCCCAATGGTGTACCCAAGATATTTGGCCTCCTCCTGCCCAATGGTACACTTCTTGGGGTTAGCCGTAAACCCCGCTTCCCGAACAGAGTCCAGGACTGCTTGCACTTTTGGCAGATGTGAGGCCCAATCTGTGCTATGGACAATTACGTCATCCAGGTAAGCCGCAGCATACTTCCGATGGGGCCTCAGCATCTGGTCCATTTTCCGCTGGAATGTGGCCGGCGCATTCTGTAACCCGAACGGCATTCTTTTATATTGGAACGCCCCGTCTGGGGTTACAAATGCGGTTTTCTCTTTGGCCG
This sequence comes from Rana muscosa, assembly GCA_029206835.1. Classification (NCBI taxonomy): domain Eukaryota; kingdom Metazoa; phylum Chordata; class Amphibia; order Anura; family Ranidae; genus Rana; species Rana muscosa. Next base: position 206,358,756 of record CM055127.1, on the reverse strand, counting down.
ACTTGGCCAGGGGGATTTGCCAATACCCTTTTGTGAGGTCAAGAGTCGTCATGTATCGGGCTGTTCCCAGCCGGTCGATCAACTCATCTATACGTGGCATGGGGTAGGTGTCAAATTTTGTAACTTTGTTCAACTGACGAAAATCGTTACAAAATCGCCAGCTCCCATCCGGTTTAGGCACCAACACGATGGGACTAGACCAATCACTTTGGGACTCCTCTATCACCCCTAAGTTCAGCATTTTCTGTACTTCCTCCCGTATTGCCTCCCGTCGAGCCTCTGGGATCCGATAGGGTTTTAACTTCACCCTTTCACCGGGCGGGGTAATGATGTCATGCTCTACCCCAGATGTTTGTCCCGGCAGCTCAGAGAATACCTCCTTGTTGCGAAGCACAAACTCCTTAACCTCCTGTTGTTGGGGTTGTGACAAGGTGGCTGCTATTCCAACCTCAGGAATCACGCAACCAGTTTGAGCTGGTGACCAAGTGTCTGCGACTAGGGACTCTCTATCCCTCCAGGCTTTCAACAGATTAACGTGATAGATCTGTTCGGGCTTTCGCCTTCCTGGTTGTCTGACCTTGTAATTCACTTCGCTCACTTTTTCCATTATCTCGTAGGGGCCTTGCCATTTGGCAAGGAATTTACTTTCAACCGTAGGGACAAGTACCAATATCCTATCCCCCGGGGAAAAGGTACGGGTCTTGGCTCCACGGTTGTACACTCTCTGCTGTGCCAACTGCGCTTGGGCCAAATGTTCCTTCACGATGGGCATTACCTGTGCAATTCGATCTTGCATCAGGGCGACATGCTCAATCACACTCCTGTGGGGAGAACTCTCACTTTCCCAAGTTTCCTTGGCAATATCCAACAGCCCTCTTGGGTGTCTCCCATACAGTAACTCAAAGGGGGAGAATCCCGTAGAGGATTGGGGCACCTCCCTAATAGCAAACATCAAATAAGGAAGTAAACAGTCCCAATCCTTTCCATCTCTATCCACCACTTTCTTCAACATTTGTTTTAGGGTTTTGTTGAATCTTTCAACCAGCCCATCGGTTTGGGGGTGATACACAGACGTACGCAATTGCGTCACTTTGAACAATTTACACAGCTCTTTCATAACCCGGGACATAAAGGGTGTACCTTGGTCCGTAAGCAGTTCTTTACAAATACCCACCCGGCTAAAAACAAGAGATAGCTCTTTGGCTATGGTTTTGGCCGAGGTATTTCGGAGAGGGATCGCTTCTGGATAACGGGTGGCATAGTCCATTATAACTAATATGTACTGGTGCCCCCTAGCGGACTTGATTATAGGACCTACCAAATCCATGGCGATCCTCTCAAACGGGACCTCAATGATGGGTAGAGGGACCAGCGGGCTACGGAAATGTGGCATCGGGGCCAACCTCTGACACACAGGGCAGGAGGAACAATAATTTTCTACGTCCTTCATCACCCCCGGCCAATAGAATCTCTGTAATACCCTCTCTCGGGTTTTCTCTGTCCCCAGATGACCTCCAAGAATGTGCCCATGGGCCAACTCCAACACCAACTTCCTGTAAGGTTTGGGCACCACAAGCTGCTCAACGGTTTCTTCTGCCCTTTTTGCCACCCGATACAGTAGGTCCTTCTCTACGCTGAAGTATGGGTAAGTGCAGGTATTATCTGGGTTCACTAACTCACCATCTATTTTCACTACGTTTTCCCGTGCCTTTATTAGGGCGGGGTCTTTCAACTGTTCTGTGGCAAAGTTTTCCCTGTGAACCTCAAGATCAGAAAACTCCACAGACGGTAGGTTTTCGTCTGAGGAGGTGGGCTCCTCTCCAGTTTCTTGAGTCTCCCCTGCCAATACTGATAAGGGAAATTCCGGAGAGTCCTCACCACTCTCAGGGGAGTTCTGGCTATCACATTCCTGGTACATAGGGGCACCAGTGAGGGGCTCAGGATCATCCCACAGTTCCCAGAACTTCGGAAAATCCCTTCCCACAATGGCGTCATGCGGTAACTGAGATACTAAGCCCACTGGATGAGAGAGGGTACCTTTGGGGGTCTCGAAACACACTGTAGTCACTGGATACTCTCGGGTGTCCCCATGCACACAAATAACAGCTACCTTGCTATTCCCAGAGACCTCTGTTTTAACTAACTCAGCCTTTATCAGGGTCACAAGGCTACCTGAATCCAGCAATACCACAACATTTCTACCATTAACACACATTTTGCATAAATGTTTCTCAGTTCCTCGAATGGCAGTGCATGCGACTGTCGCACACAGCGACTGACGTCTGCCCGTCAGAAAGTCACACTGCATGGGTTCCTCCACAACCGGGCAATTTGCTGCAATATGTCCCGCTTGCCGGCAGCGGTAGCAAACGATCCTTCTTGCCGCCTCTTGAGCCGCTGATTTCCCAGGCTGTTCTCGCCAAACTTGGGGTAGAGCTCCCACCCTCTCACTCTCTCCACCCTCACCCCTTGGAATCCTCTTATCCGCCCCTGGGGATGGTCTGGTCTTAGGGTGGAAAGTCCGAGTGTCTCTGGAAGAGGCCGTCAGGTTCTCTGTAGCCAAGTATTTCTCCACACGATCCACAAGACCATCGGCCGTCTCTGGGTCTCCATGGCTTACCCACTTTTGGATGGCAGTAGGAAGGGCTCTCAAAAACCGATCCATTACAACACGTTCCACAATCTTTGGTGCGGACAAAGTCTCTGGCTGTAGCCACTTTCTGCTCAGGTGAATGAGATCATACATTTGAGACCTGGGGGGTTTTCCAAGCTGGAAAGTCCAGTTATGCACACGCTGAGCCCGGACAGCCTGGGTGACACCCAGCCTTGCCAATATTTCAGCTTTTAGCATCACATAGTCTTTTGCTTGGTTAGGCTCTAGGTCATAGTAAGCTTTCTGCGATTCACCAGTTAACAGAGGAGCCACCAGTCCAGCCCACTGCTCCTCAGGCCACTTTTCTCTTTCAGCGGTCCTTTCAAATGTGGTCAAAAATACCGCGGTATTAGTGGGACGGCTTTCCTCACTGGTCTGCGGACGTTGCTGCATTACTGCTTCCATCTGTTGTTGTAGTCTCTGCTCTTGCTTCTGCAACAGGTCTATGAAGCGGGCCTCAGATTGCTGCTGGGCTCGTTGCTGAGCCTCCAGACTCTGTTGCAAAGTTGCGTTTGTCTGCTGCTGGGCTGCAAGGCTCCTTTGCAAACCTGCATTTGTCTGCTGTTGATTGGCATTTGCTAGAGCCAGCTGCTTCAGTATCTCCTCCATGCTGGCTTAAAAAAAACTGCCCGCATTCTCCACCAACTGTGAGGGGGTTAGCTCGGCAGCGGGTGTGTGTGACCCCCGGGATGGGCTCCCCACACAAAACAGGCCCAGCAAACGGAGGTTGTGGTTTTCAAAATCAAAAAAAGGTGCGGTTTATTTTCTATTTACAGTGACAAAACACAGCAAAGCAAAAGAAACATAACCAAAATAAATCCTGGTCAAGTTGACCTCTGACTAAACATACAGGTTTCCTAACTAACAACTGGGATCAGCCTAGTGCTGTCCTAGTCCCTAAGTCCCTGGTTTAGTAAAAGTCCAAACAAATAGCCACACAGGCTTTGCCTCACCGCACAGGGGTTCACTCTCCCTAGACAGTCCACACAGGTCTGGTTCCAGGCATGAGCTAACATCTAATGAAGCTGGGAGTTCTTATAGAGGCCTAAATGAGCTGACAAGCTTCAGCTGGCCTCATCAACTCCCTGTCTGTACGACGCCCCACACTCTCCCTAGAGGTATGAGTCATCCATGAGCCCACTAGCCTTATACAACTCTCCACCTAGTTGTATAAGTCGGCGTAAAGCCTGAATCTGGGCGAAATATATCTACCCCCCTGGATGCAACCAGGTGACTTTACCTTCCTGCTGTCACAATTGTTAATCTGTCCCATTACTTTTGGTCCCTTAAAAAGTGGGAGGCACATATACAAACTGTTGTAATTTCTACACCATTCCCCTGATTTGGATGTAAATACCCTCAAATTAAAGCTGAAAGTCTGCAGTTAAAGCACATCTTGTTTGTTTAATTTCAAATCTATTGTGGTGGTGTATAGAGCCAAAAAGATTAGAATTGTGTCGATGTCCCAATATTTATGGACCTGACTGTATATGGCGTTAAACTGGCAGTAAGGCACACAGAAGTAAATGGCGTTAAATTGGCAGTAACGCACACAGAACTATATGGCATTAAACTGGAAGTAATGCACACAGAACTATATGGCGTTACACTGGCAGTAACACACACAAAACTATACATTGTTAAATTGGCAGTAATGCACACAGAACTATATGGCGTTAAACTGGAAGTAATGCACACAGAACTATATGGCGTTACACTGGCAGTAACACACACAAAACTATATGGCGTTAAATTGGCAGTAACCCACACAGAAGTAAATGGCGTTAAACTGGCAGTAACGCAATCAAATAGATGGTGTTCAACCGTCACTGACGCTATCTGAACTGTCCCTACTCTAGCTATTCACTAATGTAAAGCTTACTGACCCGGTCTCACTACACTACACTGAAACTATCTGAGCTGTCCCTACTCTACACTAATGTATGTATGAATGACACGGTCTCACTACACTACAGTTAAACTATCTGAGCTGTCCCTACTCTAGCTGCACACTATGCAAAGCTGGTATAAAAAAGAGGGAAGGGGTTTCGGGACTTTAAATGAGGCAGAAATCAAAGGGGTAGCTGCCTCCATCCCTATCAATATTTGATTAAAAAAGAGAGCAAGAAGTGGGACTTTAAATGAAGCACACAGCAGTGAAATGAGAAGTCAAGCGACTGGGAAAATTAGATTTGTTTTTATTTTATATTGTATATTCATTTATAGCATATACATGTTTATATTTTTTCAAAACAAATTACATAAGAATACACAGTCTAAATACATTTTCTTAGTGGATACAGAGATAACATGGTTGGAATAGTAACAGAGTTAAAAACATGAATACAGTCATATGAAATAAGAGATTGTCCATGGTACAAATGATGATGGTGATAATTAAAGGCTCAACGTGTTTCGTGGCCTTGTAGCAGCTGATCAGGAGCATAAACCATGGAATTTTAATCTAAAATGAAAGAAGTACATGTCTGAATAATCTTGAATATTTTGGATTGGGAATTATGAATAATAAGGGCAAAAGAAAAATGGAAAAAATGAGTACAGAAAAAGTCATGGGGGGTGGGGGGAAAAGGGGGAGGTTTATTCTTTGGCAAAAACTTACATCTGCAAACCACACGAACGTGGCGCGCCAGCATGAATAGCCAGTGCACGTAAAAAAGCTCCAACTCCAGGCTCTTGGGATGGTCTGAATGGGTGGCAGCAACCAATGTAGGTAGGTCCCAGGAAAGATAACCCCATAGGGGGGACCTGGAATATAATTGAATGGGGTCATGAGTAGTGCAAGTATAAATAAGTATGTGTAAGATAAAAGGGATAAGTGTATGGAAGGTGAGTGCATGGAGAGTGAAGGGATAGGTGGAGAAATGGAGTGAAGGTGTAGAAGATGAAAGAAACAGAGGTGAATAGGAGAGAAAGGTATGGGAGTGGGGAAGGGGAAAGAGCTGAAAAAACAAAGCAAAAAGGGGGGGGGGAACAGTCACAAAAACAACTGTCAGAAACCATGAATCATACCGAGACAGAAATGCAGTTAAATCACACTTGTTTAATAATAAAAAGGTAAACAGAGTAAGCGTAGTGTTCAGTAACCGGATCGGGTAGTCGGCCAAGCCAAAGTCCAAGAGCCAGCGGTAAAGGTAAAAGAACAGCAAGCAGGATCCGTAGCCAGAGGGGACAGCAGTCAAGCAGGTCTTCAACTGGAACGCAGGAGAAAGTTTCTTGTGATGTTAACACAGGCGAAGGCAAAGAGCAAATGAACTGGAAGTCCTTAAGTAGGCAAGCTGACGAGCGGATCATCAACAGGTGGATCACTGTGGAGAGAAGGAAGCTGGCAATTAGCTGACAGCTGAGCTGCCAGCACAGAGAAGGAAGGGCTGAACCCAGCCCTGACAGTACCCCCTCCTCAATGACCCCTCCCCCTCAGAGGACCACCAGGCTTGAGGGGAAAACGTCTATGGAAATCATGGAGGAGGACAGGGGCATGTACGTCCGAGGATGGGACCTAAGAGCGTTCCTCCGGACCGTACCCCTTCCAATGCACCAAGTACTGAATGGGCCCACGGAACCTACGGGAGTCAACAATGGACTGTACTCAGGGCCGATCCTAGGGTCACAGACGCCTGGGTGCAGAAATATTTCTGGCGCCCCCACATGGGCGTGGTCATCTTGCTAACTCCTCCCCTTTACAAATGTTTCCATGGCAACGACTCACCGAGATGCTCCCCTAAGCAGACTTCGTTACCCTGGGATCCTCCCACAATTTCTTAACAATAAACAAAATACAGGAATAGAAGCATAGTACTCCAATGGGACCTGGAGGGGGTCTCTCTAATGGACACAGAGAGGGCCTCTGTTAGAAAGAGCCCCCAGACATACTGCAGACATACTACAGGAGATGGTCAGAGACTGTGGAAATGATACAAGAGATCAATGCAGCCTCATCAGTGCCCATCAAATGTAGCTTATCAGTGGCTATAAAATGCAGCCTACTAGTGCCCATCAATTGCAGCCTTATCAGTACCCACCAATTTCAGCCTTATTAGTACCCACCAATTTCAGCCTTATCAGTGCCCACCAATTTCAGCCTTATCAGTGCCCACTAATTGCAGCATACCAGTGCCCACCAATTGCTGCCTACCAGTACCCACCAATTGCAGCCTACCAGTGTCCTTAGATGGATCACACAGAGCAGCGATCTCCTGCTGCCACGGAGCTTGGATTCAAACTCGCGGGCTCCTATGATACACGTCACACTGATTCAATTTCACGGCATTGGATAAGTGTGCCGTCTATTACAGGAGCCCGGTCTAGGAAGCGGAACTTTGTTATAGCGCCACCTGGCATTTTGAAAAGCTCAGTGCGGTATGTGTGACCAGGGCTGGTGCAAGGATTTTTGTCTACACAGGCAAAGGTGTATTTTGGTCTCCCCCCACTGTACTCCCACCACACCCTCCCTTCCAAAATGAAATTCCCCTTTACATCAAAGTTGCTAACATTTCTGCCTTACAATTAGGGTTCTCAGTGCCCCTCTTACATCAGAGTCCGCAGAGTTCACAGATTGCAGTAAAGTTGCCCTTTCCCATGTGATTAGCTGTGTTCAATCACCCCATCAGTACCCATCAATGCCGCCTCATCAATGCCACCTATCACTATCAGTGCCCATCAGTACAGCCACATCAGTGTCCATCAGTACAGCCACATCACTGTCCATCAATACAGCCACATCACTGTCCATCAGTACAGCCACATCAGTGAAGGAGAAAAAATACTTATTTACTAACTTTTATAATAGAAAGCAAGAAACTTTTTTTTTTTTTTAAAACATTCAGTTTTTTTTTTCATTCGTTTTGAAAAAAAAAAACAGTGGTGATCAAATACCACCAAAAGAAAGCTCTATTTGTGTGAAAAAAAAAAAAAAAAGATAACAATTTCATATGGGTACAGTGTTGCAATTTTCAGTCAAAGTGACCGCTCTGAAATCTGAAAATTGGCCTGGGCAGGAAGGGGGTGTAATTGCCCCGTATTAAAGAGGTTAATACATGTACTTTCCACAGTCCTAGCACAATAAATAATATGCATAAAACATTTTATACATAAAATTCAATAAAATCGTGCCGTGATAAACTTGTACAGATCCATTGCAAGCTGTTTGCATTGACTTCAGTGTACCATCACCAAGACAGAGCACATACTGTACCATCTGCTTACCACAAAACATGACATCTTAAACTTATGAGGTGACATGCCTTTGTCATCTGCTGAATATGTGTAGCCACTTTGCTCAAAGAGCAACACTGCAGGTAGAGTAACTTTCTCACAAGAGTGGCCTTTAATAGGTATAGGTACTCCACACGCAGCTCCACCTGGTCTGGTACCAGGTACCCCCACATGCCCGGTCTGGTATAGTTCATTACCTGGACAATTAAACAATTTGTCACTTCATCCTAGTAAAATTTGATGTCGGTACATTACTTTTAATGAAGCAGCACAGAATGCCCTGGTAATGCACTATAGTGTGCTTTTCTCAGATTTAGTGTGAACGGGGGGCGAAGAGGTACATTTTTTTGTAAGCAGATGGTATGTCTTGGTAATTGTACCACGCTGATCCCACTCCTGTGCATGCTGGTACCTCCCCCTGGTCTTACTCGGCTCCTCCCCCTCATCCCACATGCCACCAGTTCAGCTGCGATTGTCTTCTTTGTGCTGGACTGGTGGATGGAAACCGTTCCTAATTGCAGGGGGCTGGAGCCTACCGTCTGGAGAAGAGAAGCAGTGGAAAAAAAAGGCAGTCTTATGCCCTTTACCTGGGAGGGAGGAAGAGTAGCAGCCGGAAGAGCAGATGTAGAGGCGTAACTATAACCTTCAGGGCCCCAGTGCAAGAAACCATGAAGGGCCCCTGAACCGTAGTATGATGGGTGGGAAGTGTGACGGGGTATTTTGACAGGAGGGGGCAGTGTGACAAAAGAAGGGTATCTGGAAAGTGTGACCAGAAGGGGGAGTGTGAAAGAAGGGGGGCAGTGTGACAGGAGGGGGCAGTATGACAGGGGGATATTGTGACAAGAGGGGGGCAGTGTGACAGGAAAAGGATACCTGGGAAGTATGACAGGAGGGGGCAGTGTAATGAGGGAGCACTGTGAAAGGAGGGGGCTGTGTAACAAGAGGGGGCAGTATGACAGGAGGGCGGTAAATATGACTGAAGGGGGCAGTATGATGGAGGGGCAGTGTTACAGGAGGGGGGAAGTATGACAGGGGGTATTGTGCCAAGGGGACAGGGGGGTATTGTGCCAAGGGGACAGTATGACAGGTGGGGGGCTAGTGTTACAGGTGGGGGCCAATGTCACAGGTTGAAGGGGGGCAGTGTCACAGGTGGGGGAGGAGCATGTGACAGGTAAGGGGGGAGTGTCACAAGTGGGGGGGCCAGTGTCACAAGTGGGGGGGCCAGTGTCACAGGTGGGGGGGAAGAGTGTCACAGGTGGGGGGAAGAGTGTCACAGGTGGGGGGAGAGTGTCACAGGTGGGGGGAAGAGTGTCACAGGTGGGGGGAAGAGTGTCACAGGTGGGGGGGAGAGTGTCACAGGTTGAGGGGGGAGAGTGTGTCACAGGTTGAGGGGGAGAGTGTCACAGGTTGAGGGGGGAGAGTGTCACAGGTGAGGGGCCAGTGTTACAGGTGGGGGGGCAGTGTCACAGGTGGGGGGGCCAGTGTCACAGGTGGGGGGGCAGTTTCACAGGTGGGGGGCAGTGTCACAGGTGGGGGGAGTGTCACAGGTGGGGGGAGTGTCACAGGTGGGGGGAGTGTGTCACAGGTGGGGTGGGAATGTGTCAGGTGGAGGGGCAGTGTCACAGGTGGAGGGGGCAGTGTCACAGGTGGAGGGGGCCAGTGTGACAGGTAGAGGGGGCAGTGTCACAGGTGGGGGGGAGAGTGTCACAGGTGGGGGGAGTGTGTCACAGGTGGGGGGAGTGTGTCACAGGTGGGAGGGGTAGTGTCACAGGTGGGGGGAGAGTGTCACAGGTGGGGGGAGAGTGTCACAGGTGGGGGAGAGAGTGTCACAGGTGGGAGGGGAGTGTGTCACAGGTGGAGGGGGCAGTGTCACGGGTGGGGGGCCAGTGTCAGGCTTACCTTGCATGAGAAGTCCAAGCAGCAGCCCTTGTACATGCTTCCTTGTGATATCTGCAGGATGTCCCTTCAGCCAGCACAGTTCACTTCCCGTGTGTCAGTGTATACAATGGAGGGGGGAGGGGCCTCTGACCCGAGCATGTATCAGCAAGACTCAGAGTGTACAAGCAGAGGGACAAACGAATGCACTGAATCTGGTGCCTGCTCGGGTCAGAGGCCCCCCAGTGTCACAGGTGGGGGGGCCAGTGTCACAGGTGGGGGGAGTGTCACAGGTGGAGGGGCAGTGTCACAGGTGAAGGGGCCAGCGTCACAGGTGGAGGGGCAGTGTCACAGGTGGGGGGCCAGTGTCACAGGTAGGAGTGTGTCACAGGTGGGGGGGCTAGTGTCACAGGTAGGGGGAGTGTGTCACAGGTGGGGGGTCAGTGTCACAGGTGGAGGGGGCCAGTGTCACAGGTGGGGGGCCAGTGCCACAGGTGGGGGGGCAGTGTCACAGGTGGGGGGGTAGTGTGTCACAGGTGGGGGGGGGAGTGTGTCACAGGTGGGGGGAGTGTGTCACAGGTGGGGGGCAGTGTCACAGGTGGGGGGCAGTGTCACAGGTGGGGGGCAGTGTCACAGGTGGGGGGGCAGTGTCACAGGTAGGGGGGCCAGTGTCACAGGTGAGGGGGCGTGTCACAGGTGAGGGGGCGTGTCACAGGTGGGGGGCAGTGTCACAGGTGGGGGGAGAGTGTCACAGATGGAGGGGCCAGTGTCACAGGTGGGGGGAGAGTGTCACAGGTGGAAGGGGGAGTATGTCACAGGTGGTAGGGGGAGTATGTCACAGGTGGAAGGGGCAGTGTCACAGGTGGGGGGCCAGTGTCACAGGTGGGGGGGAGTGTGTCACAGGTGGAGGGGGCCAGTGTCACAGGTGGAGGGGGCCAGTGTCACAGGTGGAGGGGGCCAGCGTCACAGGTGGAGGGGGCCAGCGTCACAGGTGGAGGGGGCCAGTGTCACAGGTGGAAGGGGCCAGCGTCACAGGTGGAAGGGGCCAGCGTCACAGGTGGGGGGGGCAGTGTCACAGGTGGGGGGGCAGTGTCACAGGTGGGGGGGCCAGTGTCACAGGTGGAGGGGCTAGTGTCACAGGTGGGGGGAGAGTGTCACAGGTGGGGGGAGAGTGTCACAGGTGGGGGGGAGTGTGTCACAGGTGGGGGGAGTGTGTCACAGGTGGGGGGGAGTGTGTCACAGGTGGGGGGAGTGTGTCACAGGTGGGAGGGGGGAGAGGGTCACAGGTGGGAGGGGGAGAGTGTCGCAGGTGGGGGGAGTGTGTCACAGGTGGGGGGAGTGTGTCACAGGTGGGGGGGGAGTGTGTCACAGGTGGAGGGGGCAGTGTCACAGGTGGGGGGCCAGTGTCAGGCTTACCTTGCATGAGAAGTCCAAGCAGCAGCCCATGTACATGCATCCTTGTGATATCTTCAGGATGTCCCTTCAGCCAGCACAGTTCACTTCCCGCGTTTCAGTGTACACAATGGAGGGGGGGGAGGGGCCTCTGACCCGAGCATGTATCAGCAAGACTCAGAGTGTACAAGCAGAGGGACAAACTTATGCACTGAATCTGGTGCCTGCTCGGGTCAGAGGCCCCTCCCCTCTCCATTGTATACACTGACACTCTGGAAGTGAACTGTGCTGGCTGGAGGGACATCACAGAGCTGCCGATCGCCCCCTCCCCTGTATAGTTAGAGATGCCAGCCGGCCCGGAGGTACAGGGGGAGGTGTGGGTCTTGAGGCCCCCCCACACTGGCGGAATGCCAGGGCGCAAGTGCGACCCTAATAATTCCGCCACTGGAAACAGCGGCGGAAGTTCATATTGCGGGGGCTGTGCTGCCTTGTGTCTGTACCTGTGCAGTTTGTCACTCCCGGCTTCAGTACCCTCCTGGCACCCTAGCAGCTGCCTTATGCTAGAACCGGCTCTGCGTGTGACACAAGGAGAGAAGGAGGGAGGAGAGCAGTCTGACACTTTGGCACCCCCTCTGCAGCGTGAGGGTGCAGAGCACCCCTTGGACCTGCCCAGGATCGGCCCTGACTGTACTTCATACTCCTCATGGTTCTCAACCTGTATAGGGTGAGGGCGTGGCACCGAGGTGGTAAAACGGTTGCAGACCAAAGGTTTCAATAAGGAGACATGAAACACATTAGAGATACGTATACTGGAAGGAAGATCCAATGCGTAAGCCACTGGGTTTATCCTGCGAAGGATACGGAAAGGCCCAATAAACCGAGGTGTGAACTTCAGAGAAGGAACACAAAGTCGGAGGCTGCGAGAGGACAGCCAGATCCTGTCCCCGACCTGGTAGGAAGGCGCAGGCAGGCGTCTGCGGTCAGCATGTAGTCTGTACCTCTCGTTAGCCTGTCGCAAAGCCTCCTGGACTTGTACCCAAGTGGAAGGAAGACCACGGAGATTGATATAACGCCTTGATATAATTTCTGAGGTAATTAACACATAAATATACAAATAATTAATTGCATTAATAAATTGCTAATTTACCAGCAAATAATGGGGTGGTAAAGTGCAAACAGTGCAAATGATATGTGACAAAGTGGATAAATAAATTTAAAAGTAACAAAGACAGATAAAATCAATATAGTACAGGGTGCATGTGTCTGTGATGGTACTAAGCAGTACCTAATTAATTTAGTGCAAATGTGCATAAAATTATGCTACTAAGCAGTAACAATAAAACTTGTAGGTGAATCCAGAAAAAATAACTGTCCTTCTTTAAAAATAAAAGGAAAGGAAGGATTGGAAATGTCAATCGTGCATAAAACGAATAAAATCCGGGAATAAGAAGGAATCCCTTCTTGACGTGCTGTGATTGGTGCTGGATTGTGGGTGATACAAATAGCTTTGTGCTTTTCACACTGTGACTCCTTAAGCATATGGGTGGCCCCTTACCTCACTGCTGTGAGGTTACAGCATTTGTATATAATAAAGCCTTTTATCCGACCTCCTCCTGTTCAAACGATCCTTTTACCACCTTGGCTGGGGTCCTGCCTGGTTCTATGTAGGGTGTTAGGGAGAGGGGGGATCCTGGTTCCTATAGAGGCTCCACAGGATGATGTGCATGTAGTAATGGGGAAGAGCGAAGGAATCCCAAATAGTGTGATATTGTTTTTATAAAAACATTTTATTCACATGATATTTAAAAGTACTCACATTTAAAAAATCAGAGCAGGGTACATCAGATACGAGCGCCGAGCTCGTCCGCGTCACCTCCGGTGCTTGCACTTCCCTACGCGTGTCGTCACTGGTCACGTGACTTCATCGTTTTATACGTCATCATTTATACGCCGATAAATACGGTAATTACCTCAGAAATTATATCAAGGCGTTATATCAATTAATTTAGAGGTTTAGCACAGAAACACAGTACATTATACATCAGCTCAGCACTACACCTATATACCAAATTTATCTAAAGGCACACGGAATTTACCTTTTCAGTGCTTGGTAGCAGATGACCCACATCTGGATCTCTTTAGTAGCGCGGAATTAATTTCTATACACAAGACCACGGAGATGTTCTGCTAACGCAAGAACAAACGAGTCAGGCAACATGGAAGGTTGGAAACCATAATTCGCCATAAACGGGGACAAACGGGAAGCAGAATTCAGAGCACTATTGTGAGCAAACTCCACCCATGGTAAGCGGTCTGACCAGTTGTTGTGATGGTCAGAAATATGGCTGATTGGCTCATTCTGCGGCCCCATTAGACTGTGGGTGATACGCAAAGGAGAAAGCAAGCCGAATTCCTAACTGTGCACAAAAGGCTCGCCAGAACCGGGACACAAACTGACTTCCCCTGTCAGAGACAATGACCTTGGATAGGCCATGTAAATGAAAGATTTCCCGAGCAAAAATGGAAGCCAGTTCCTTAGACGTAGGCAACTTCTTAAGTGGAATACAGCGAGACATTTTCGAGAACCGGTCTACCACCATAAGGATAACTGTGTTGCCCTGGGAGTTGGGTAACTCCACAATGAAATCCATAGACAGGTGGGTCCAGGGCCTCTCACCATTGGGTATGGGTTGTAGGAGGCCCACTAGAAGGTGTCGTGGAGTCTTACTCTGAGCACACACAGAACAGGCAGCTACGAAGGCGGCTACATCAGCACGTAGACTAGGCCACCAGAATTGTTGGGAAATGGCCCAAAAGAGTTGATTCATCCCAGGGTGGCCAGCAGCCTTGGGAGAATGGTAAGTCTGGAGCACGCCAGTACAGAGACTCTCAGGAACAAAGCAGCGGTCACAAGGTTTCTCAGGAGGGACATCAACCTGAGCAGCCAGAATTTTGTCACCCAAAGGAGAAGTGAGACTGGTGCGAACCGTAGCCAGAATACGATCAGGAGGAATCACAGGAACCGGAACTGACTCCATCTTGGAAGTGGAGGAAAATTGTTGTGACAAGGCATCAGCCTTTACATGCTTAGTACCGGGTAAGAATGAGACAATGTAATTGAAACTCGACAAGAAAAGAGCCCATCGTGTCCTTCTGGGAGAGAGGCGCTTGGCCTCAGCCAAGAATGTGAGATTCTTATGCTCAGTAAGAATGAGAACCGGCACAGTGGTACCTTCGAGGAGATATCTCCTTTCTTTCAGGGCTAAAATGATCGCCAAAAGCTCTCTGTCACCAATCTCGTAATTGCACTCCGCAGGTGACAATTTCTTGGAAAACTAGCCACACAGATGCATAGCGCTGTCAGAGCTAGGACGTTGAGACAGAAGGGCGCCAACTCCAGTCTCAGAAGCATCGACTTCAAGGATAAAAGGCAACGTGGTATCAGGATGTGCTAACACAGGAGCAGAAACAAAGGTAGTCTTAAGACTCTCAAAAGCCTTAATGGACTCTGGAGACCAACTCTGTGGGTTACCGTCCTTTCTGGTCATATCAGTCAGGGGCTTGACCAGAGACAAGAAGTTACGAATAATCTTCCGATAATAGTTGGCGAAGCCAAGAAAGCGCTGCAGAGTACGTAAACCCACAGATCGAGGCCACTGTAGGACTGCAGAAAGTTTCTCTGGGTCCATCAGAAAACCAGCCTTGGAAATTACATAACTCAGGAATTTAACCTGTTCACGATGGAATTCGCACTTCTCCAATTTACAATAGAGATTGTTCTCTCTTAGTTTCTGAAGCACTCGACAGACATCTGTGTGGTGGTTCTCCAGGGACTTGGAAAATATGAGGATATCGTCGAGATAAACCACCACACATAACTGCAACAAGACTCGGAGGACATCGTTAATAAACTCCTGGAAAACTGCCGGGGCATTACAGAGGCCAAAAGACATTACGAGATACTCAATGACCTGTTCTGGTATAAAATGCAGGTTTTCCACTCGTCGCCCTCCTTAATCCTGACGAGATTGTATGCCCATCTCAAATCAAGCTTTGTGAAGACCGTTGCTCCCTTGAGGCGGTCAAATAACTCCGTAATCAATGGGATTGGATAGGCATTCTTAATGGTGAAACGATTGAGACCCCTATAAATCGATACAAGGTCTCAGTTCACCACTCTTCTCCTTCACAAAAAAGAAACCAGCACCAACAGGAGACGAGGATTTGCAGATGAAACCTCGAGAAAGTGCGTCTGCAACATACTCCATGGCCTTATCTTCCAAGACCGACAAAGGGTAAACCCGGCCACGAGGGGGAATGGCACCAGGTTGAAGGTCAATTGCGCAATCATACGACCGGTGAGGAGGCAACATACCAGCTTGACCTTTGTCAAAGACATCGCTAAAATCGCAGTACTCCTCCGGCAGGGAGGAGAGTGAAGAGGTGCACAGGGCTTTAGCTACCTTCTGGAAGCATCTCTCACTGCACTGTGGCGACCAGGACAGAACCTCAGCACGGAGCCAATCAAAAGACAAGTTGTGCCCCTGTAACCAAGGATAACCAATAACCAGCGGAAACTTAGGTGAGGAAATAACTTGGAATTGGATTATCTCATGGTGAAGAGCCCCTACGGCCATAGACAACAGAACAGTCTCATGAGTCACATGGGCAGGCTGTAGAGGTCTGCCGTCAAGAGCCTCAATGGCAAGTGGAGTGTCACGCAGCTGCAGCGGAATCGAGTGCTTAGACACAAAGGCAGCATCAATGAACAGGCCTGCAGCCCCAGAGTCGATTAGAGCCTGTATCTCGATGGATGACTCAGCCCAAGACAGGGTAACCGAAACCAGGGGCTTATCCTTCTGGGCAACTGAAGACGAAACAATGCCCCCTAAGGTCTGTCCGTGACAGGACCTCAAGTTTTGCGCGTTCCATGGACGGGTAGGACAAGACTTCAAAAAGTGACCGGCCTGGCCACAATAAAGGCACAATCTCTCCCTACTCCTAAGGGCTCTCTCATCCTCAGAGAGACGCGTGAAGCCCAAGTGCATGGGTTCATCTTCACAGACCGACTCGGTAACAGGAGGCATGGGAGGTGAGGGAGGCAAGGGTGGGACTGCAAAGCTCGGAGACAAACGTAAAGGAGGCTTCCGCAAGTGCTCCTTAACAGAGGGTCTTTCTCTGAGTCTGGAGTCAATGAGGATGGCAAATGTGATCAATTTCTCCAGCTCAGTGGGTAAATCTCAGGCTGCTATCTCATCCTTGATGTTATCCGAGACACCATGAGAAAAAGCAGCCACGAGGGCCTCATTGTTCCAAGCAACATCTGCTGCCACAGAGTACGGAATTCAATGGCGTAATCGGCAACAGTTCTTGTACTCTGTTTGGACATGAGGCTCTTGGCAGCAGAAGCGGAGCGTGCGGGAACGTCAAATACCCTTTTGAAGGAAGCCACAAATTCTGGGTAACTCAGGACCATGGGTTTTTGCGTCTCCCATAGAGGGTTTGCCCAGGCCAAGGCTCTCTCAGAAAGCAAAGATATCACGAAACCTACTTTGCTTCTGTCCGTGGGAAACGCCTGGGGCAGCATCTCAAAATATATCTCAACCTGGTTGAGAAAACCTCAGCATTGAATTGGATCTCCCCCAAATTGCTGGGGAAGCAGGGCGGAACCAGACATACCTCTAATAGAGGAAATACTTGAGGTGGGTGCCTGCACAGAGAGTGGAGCAGCAGCAGGGTCTGCCTGCACAGGGACTACCGGAGTGGCCACAGTGGGAGACTCTAGACGAGCCGTGCGACTCAGGAGCGTCTGTATCGCCATAGCAAACTGATCCATGCGGTGATCCAGGTCATCCAATCTGGAAAAAATATTATTAACAAGTGGATTGGCTGCATCTTCTGAATTCATGGCCTTCGCCTACTGTCAGAAACCATGAATCAGACCGAGACAGAAGTGCAGTTAAATCACACTTGTTTAATAATAAATAATAAATAATAAAAAGGTAAATAGCTAGAGTTCAGTAACCGGATCGGGTAGTCGGCCAAGCCAAATTCCAAGAGCCAGCAATAAAAGGTAATAGAACAGCAAGCAGGATCCGTAGCCAGAGGGGACAGCAGTCAAGCAGGTCTTCAACTGGAATGCAGGAGAAAGTCTCCTGTGATGTTAACACAGGAGAAGGGAAGAGCAAATGAACTGGAAGTTCTTAAGTTAGGGGGACCAGACATCCCTGGTTTCAGGGGACAGTCCCCGGATTGAGGACACTGTCCCCGGACCAAGTCTGTCCCCGGTTTTGTCCCCGGATTGGATTTGAACAGGGGCTGGGGCAGTTTCAAAGACAGTCAGTGCAGAATAAATTAAAAAAATCTGAATTACACCACCCCCCCCGCTCCGCCGCTCCTACTAGCTTAGGGGGGTGTATTTATTCCATTATCTGTGCCCCTTTCTGATGATCATGTGCTGGTCGGAGCGGAGGGAATATTTCTTCAGTTTCGGGTGCATGCCCATTCAGCTTCGCTCGCATGTTCTTCTGCCTTGGCTCAAGTCCCGGCCATCCGCCTGCCTGCTTATCTCCTTGTCTTCCCTGGTGGAGTGATCTTCCTCCGCACCCCACCCAGTAGTAGCCGGGGCCTGGAGAGTAAAGCCTCATACACACGATCGGATTTTTCGACAACAAATGTGTTATGGCAGGGTTTTGTCAGATAATCCTAACGTTTGCATGCTCCATCGGACAATTGTTGTCAGATTTTCCGACAACAAATGTTTTATAGCATGCTTTAAAACTGTCCGACGCCCACTTCCGGTTCCGGCGCCGCATGAGGTAACTGCGCCTCCTCACAGCTCCCGCATCAGGACCCGAAAAACAGCTTATAAAGCCAGCCAAAGCGGCCCCTCGTAGCCATCCTCTTCACCCGGGCTACCCCCTCACTAGCATGGACCGTTTCCTGGAAAAAAGCGGCACTCGCTCGTTTGTGGCCGCAGCGGCACCGCCGGGCAAGCCGCAAATCGAGGCCCCGGCTTCGGCCTACTCCCACGCCGCGGAAGACGCACAGGCAGCCGACATGGAGGTGAGCGCTCATCCCTCCCTGCAGAACATCACACCCCCTGCCACTACATCTCAGGGTCCCTCTATGCTATCTTCACAGCCAGCCACACCAGGGGACATTTCCAGCTCCCCACCCCCCAGGGATGCTGCTGATAGCACCCACCGAATTGCTGCTGCTGTAGCAGCTCTTCTCTCCCCCATGATCTCTGCCTCGGTGGAAAAGGCAGTCAATGCAGGCATGCAACAAATTAAAGCCCAAATTGCTGAACACTCCACTAGGCTCAATGAAACGGAACACCGCCTGTAACGGCACCCCAAGTATGAAAGGGGTTAACACCGTTAGGATATTCCCTTTCCAACCACACGACAGCCACCAGACACTCCAACCAGCCGAATAAGACCCCATACGAATGATTCTCCCCCCAGATACGAGACAACGCTCTGTATTCAAGTTCCAAAACAGGGAATGCCTTTATTTTCAAAACACATGGTAACACATTTCTCTTCAAAACCCTCCCCTCCCATCCTTTGGGGAACAGGGCGGGTTAAACTGTCCAATGACAATGGTGATACAGGTCAGGTGTGTTCAAACTTCTCCTTTGATAAACAGTCTTAGGCAGAAGGGTTGATTCCCCCCCCTCCTCACAGAAGACACTTCCACATCCCATAATATGGAGCCAGACGGTTTACTAAGCTCCAATCCACATCATCACAATGAAAGGGCCTGTAGCATAGGTGAGGCTCATTAGCATTACACAAGGAGACAGGAGACATATCAGCCTCTCTTAATTTAACCTGTTGAGTTCATAAAACAGTAGATAGTTCTTTACAGATATCCTGGGGAATATGGTGGATAAATATTACAGACCCATTTTAAGCAATCCAAGCCATATTCTCAATGTCCATTGTTTCCTGGCTCACCCTGTGTCCAAAGTGACCCCCATGTCACACATCTCCCCTTTCGGCAGGAGACTAACAGAGGAGGGGACCCCAGACGGGTTGACTCCGAAGTTAGTCCATAGGTCCATTCCTCCAATGCCGGTATCCCCACAGTACCCCAAATCAATTGTTCCAAGCAGAGCATTACTTACCCAGCCAACCTCTGCCTCTCTTAGAGAACATACCTGCCGCTGGGGAGAGGCCTGGACTGGCCCTTCTCCCTGGAGTCCTTTCAGCCGCTGGAGAGGAGACAGGGTGACTGGGCTCAGTCCGTCATGCTGTCGGGGATCTGGGCCGACTGCCCAGCCTCCCTGGGGTATACAAGTGGAGACTGAAGTCCCATCCACTTGTGGTAGGTGAAAATCCCCCAGTGCTTGCAAAACAAGTCTGACATTCTCCTGTCCCAGTGTCCAACCATTTTCTGGGGTTGTGTCAGTGAGGACTGAAGTCCCATCCAGTACCACAGGAACTCCCTCTTCCGTTAGTTGAGAGCAGAGGCCCGCGGCACTCTGCTCTGTTGCCAGCTCTTCTGCTGGGTTGCTGTGAGTGGAGGCCGCAGTCCCATCCACCGATATCAGCTCAAGTTGCAGTTGTGTGCAGCGGCCAGTAGCATTCTGCCCTGCTGCCAGTGATTCAGCTGGGAGTAACAGCTTTACTACCTTAGCTTGTTGCTGGGGAGAGGGGCCAACTTCCCCGGCTCCCTGAAACTCCACAGTTGTTTCCGGTGCTCGGCAGAGGTTGCCATCACTCTGCCCTGTTGCCAGCACTTCTGCTGGGGACTCCACACCATCTGCTCTGGCTAACTGTTGGGGAGGGAAAATGGCTGCTTCTCCTCCCTGCATCTCCAAAATCCAATCGGAAAGAGGAACCATCACCTTCTCAACTCGGGCCTCCAAAACTGCCACGGGTGTAGAGCAGGGGTCTGCAATACTTTGTCCTGCTGCCAGTACTTGAGCAGGCGATGCATAATCCATAACATCCTCTGAACAGTCCCTTAAGTCCATACCTTCTGTAATCTGTGGCTGGGGAGATGAGCCAACTGCCCTAGCTCCCTGTAACTCCATATCATCCACTTCGGCTTTAGGGATGGCAATCTTCAGATTTTCCACTGCCGATTCTTCAGCCAGGCTAGCTCCCTGGAACTCCATATCATCCACTTTGGCTTTAGGGATGGCAATCTTCAGATTTTCCACTGCCGATTCTTCAGCCAGGATTTCATAGTTGTCAACTGGTATTTCCTGATAGTCCCAGGCAAAGGGGGCCCCACCCTGCTGCTGAGCCGAGTCTAGCAGCTGTCTGTAGGCAATCTCCAGTTCCCATTCCTGAACGGCCAGAAACTCCAAATCTTCCTGTGCCCAGTGCCCTTCCGAGACATTCAGTCTTTGCTCTCTGTGCTCCATTATTTCCTCCAAACGCCACTCCCGATCACTCCCAAAGTCAGGGTCACTGGACAGCCTCCAATACAACAATCCCAGGCCATCATAGTCAAAGCCTTCCGTGGGGCTGTCATCCGCTGACCATGGGCACTCTTGGGCTACATACCACCGGAGGGCTCTGTAGCTCTCGTCCAACCGCATCTCTGCCCGGATCAGCCTGCTTAACTCAGTTGTCCACTCCTGCTTTGGTTGTTCCCCCAATAACGGCATTCGTACATCATGCTGCGACCAGTACCTTACATAGATGGAGGGGAGAACCTTTCCCTGGTGTTGCTGCTCGAGAGCAAGCACTTTCTTCCAGAGTTCGCAGCGGATCGAATCAGACCATTCCAGCAGGACCTCCTCTGATACTGGTCCTCTATGCTGTATCTGCATCTCTTGTAACCTCCTTCTGAATTCCTCTTCCATGGGGGCTGGTATCTGTACCTCTCCTCTCCTTGCAGTTGGTGCTGCTGTGACTTCTGCTGCTGCAGCACCTTTTTGATGTAGCCAATTTGCGTCCACAGCCGCTATAACTAGGTCTATGATCTCCGCTGGAGGGTTTGGACCATACTGTGCCAGTCTTAGTTTAACAGCCCGATCAAAACTTGCCTCTTCGGGTGTCCTGTCTGTTACGCTGGGCCTTTCGGTTCCATCCATTTCGACTAGTTCTCTGATAATGTCCCTCTTCTTACGGTTGTTGGCCGGTCTTCCCCGGTTCTCCAGTAAGTCTTTGAGGGTGGAGAGCTTTAGCCGTTCATACTGTGCCTCCATTGTCCTGTGTCCTCTTGTAGCTGTCCTTCTGGCTGTGGGGATCAATCCCACTGCTTGCCAACAATTGTAACGGCACCCCAAGTATGAAAGGGGTTAACACCGTTAGGATATTCCCTTTCCAACCACACGACAGCCACCAGACACTCCAACCAGCCGAATAAGACCCCATACGAATGATTCTCCCCCCAGATACGAGACAACGCTCTGTATTCAAGTTCCAAAACAGGGAATGCCTTTATTTTCAAAACACATGGTAACACATTTCTCTTCAAAACCCTCCCCTCCCATCCTTTGGGGAACAGGGCGGGTTAAACTGTCCAATGACAATGGTGATACAGGTCAGGTGTGTTCAAACTTCTCCTTTGATAAACAGTCTTAGGCAGAAGGGTTGATTCCCCCCCCCTCCTCACAGAAGACACTTCCACATCCCATAATATGGAGCCAGACGGTTTACTAAGCTCCAATCCACATCATCACAATGAAAGAGCCTGTAGCATAGGTGAGGCTCATTAGCATTACACAAGGAGACAGGAGACATATCAGCCTCTCTTAATTTAACCTGTTGAGTTCATAAAACAGTAGATAGTTCTTTACAGTTATCCTGGGGAATATGGTGGATAAATATTACAGACCCATTTTAAGCAATCCAAGCCATATTCTCAATGTCCATTGTTTCCTGGCTCACCCTGTGTCCAAAGTGACCCCCATGTCACACCGCCTCTCTGAGATTGAAGATGAACTCTATCAAGCGCAAGCCACAGAACAGTCGCAGGACAAAACAAATCAGTACATCATTCAAAAATTAGAAGATTTGGAAAATAGGTCCAGAAGGAGCAACCTGCGATTTGTAGGCGTCCCCGAATCGCTTCCCTCGGCAGCTATGGCAGAATTCTGCTCAAAACTAGTGTTGAGCGGACCCGAACTGTAAAGTTCGGGTCCGTACCGAATTTTGGCGTTTTCCCGACCCCGGACCCGGACCCGGATTTTGCGCTAAAGTCCGGGTTCGGGTCCGGATTCGGGAATTTAATGGCGCAGTTAGAAATGCTTCAGGGGCCAGCCAATCACCATTTGATTAGCTGGTGTGCCCTTAGAAGCCATCATAGCCATGCCTACTAATGGCATGGCTGTGATTGGTCAGTGCAACATGTGACCCAGCATGTGACCAGCTTCTATATCAGAAAGAGGCACACAGCACAGATCGTCACTCTGCTTTTAGACAGTGTAGGGAAAGGATCCTGGCTGCTGTTGCTGTGAGGGAGAGAATTATATGATAGGAGTTAGTCCTGATTCTGCAATCTACTGATAGAAAAGATAGGGAGACAGTGTAGTGTAGTGTAGTGTAGGGGCAGGATCCTGTTTGTGCTTTCAGGGAGAGAGATTTAGATAGGAGTCCAGATTGAGAGATATAATAGCTCAGCGATCTGCATAGGTTTATCTGTTTGCGTTGCAAGCTCAGTGCACCAGCACTGCATTACGTTGAGTGATACACCTATTCCATACTGTGGCTGTATTGTGCTCTTGCTAAAAGACCTATTTCGGTCAGAAAAAAAAAAAAAAAAGGCACTTTATTGTGCTTTTGCTAAAAAGACCCATTTTTGGGCCCCAAAAAAAAAAAAAGGCACTTTATTGTGCTGTTGCAAAAAAAAAAAAAAAGGCACTTTGTTGTGCGCAAAAAATACCTATTTTTGGGCAAAAAAAAATATTTTGCAGTGTATATCTCTAGTTGTGTGAAATAACCAATTTCTATATATTTTTCTTGTACTATACTATACTAAAAAAAAAAAAAAAAACTTTTTTTTGAATAGCATTCTCTGCAGCTGTGCGATTCAGCGGTTATATACTGTGGTTGTGTTGTGCTCTTCCAAAAAACGCCATTTAGGGCCACAGAAAATATTTTGCAGTGTGAAATACACATGTGGAGGTGTGTAAAATAAACAATTTCTATATATTGTACAGTGCTATACTAAAAAAAACAACATTTTTTTTGAATAGCATTCTCTGCACTTCTATAGCTGTGCGATTAAGTGGTTAAATACTGTGGTTGTGTTGTGCTCTTCCAAAAAACGCCATTTAGGGCCACAGAAAATAAATTGCAGTGTGAAATACACATGTGGAGGTGTGTAAAATAAACAATTTCTATATATTGTACAGTGCTATAGTAAAAAAAACAACATTTTTTTTGAATAGCATTCTCTGCACTTCTATAGCTGTGCGATTCAGTGGTTAAATACTGTGGTTGTGTTGTGCTCTTGCAAAAAACGCCATTTAGGGCCACAGAAAATATTTTGCAGTGTGAAATACACATGTGGAGGTGTGTAAAATAAACAATTTCTATATATTGTACAGTGCTATACTAAAAAAACAACATTTTTTTTGAATAGCATTCTCTGCACTTCTATAGCTGTGCGATTCAGTGGTTAAATACTGTGGTTGTGTTGTGCTCTTCCAAAAAACGCCATTTAGGGCCACAGAAAATATTTTGCAGTGTGAAATACACATGTGGAGGTGTGTAAAATAAACAATTTCTATATATTGTACAGTGCTATACTAAAAAAAACAACATTTTTTTTGAATAGCATCCTCTGCACTTCTATAGCTGTGCGATTCAGTGGTTAAATACTGTGGTTGTGTTGTGCTCTTGCAAAAAACGCCATTTAGGGCCACAGAAAATATTTTGCAGTGTGAAATACATATCTGGAGGTGTGTGAAAAAACAACATTATTTTTGAATAGCATTCTCTGGCCTCTGCAGCTGTGCGATTCAGCGGTTATATACTGTTGGGGTTGTTGTGCTCTTGCAAAAAACGCCATTTAGGGCCACAGAAAATATTTTGCAGTGTGAAATACACATGTGGAGGTGTGTAAAATAAACAATTTCTATATATTGTACAGTGCTATACTAAAAAAAACAACATTTTTTTTGAATAGCATTCTCTGCACTTCTATAGCTGTGCGATTCAGTGGTTAAATACTGTGGTTGTGTTGTGCTCTTCCAAAAAACGCCATTTAGGGCCACAGAAAATAAATTGCAGTGTGAAATACACATCTGGAGGTGTGTCAAATAAACAATTTCTATATATTCTTCTTGTACAGTGCTATACTAAAAAAAAAAACCTTTTTTTTTAATAGCATTTTCTGTAGCTGTGCGATTCAGCGGTTACGTGCTGTGGGTGTGTTGTGGTCTGGCAAAAAACGCCATTTAGGGCCACAGAAAATATTTTGCAGTGTGAAATACACATCTGGAGGTGTGTGAAATAAACAATTTCTATCTATTTTCCTTGTACTGTGCTATACTAAAAAAAACAACCTTTTTTTTTTGAATAGCATTTTCTGCAGTTCTGTAGCTGTGCGTTTCAGCCATTACGTACTGTGGGTGTGTTGTGGTCTTCCAAAAAACGCCATTTAGGGCAAGATCCTAAATTTGGAAAATATGAGGGGAAGGTCAAAGGCACGTGGTGGCCCCGGTCGTGGTGCTGCTGGTGGAGCTCCTGTTGCAGGGAGAGGACGTGGTGGATCTGTGCCAGCTACACGCACAAGTGAAACACCTTCCTCAGGTGCGAGTAGGCGACCGAGCCTGCGGCGGTATTTTGTCGCGCCTAATGAGGCTGTACCAATGTTTAGGCCAGGACAAGTACAGGCGATAGTAGATTGGGTTGCTGACAGTGCCTCGGGTTCCTTCACATTGTCTCCCACCCACTCTTCTGCTGAAAGATCAGAGTTGGCACCTGAAGCCCATGTCTATCAGTCTTTCACCTCACCCCCTTGCAAATCAGCCAAGCAGTCTGAGCCCCAAATCATGCAGCAGTCTCTTCTGCTTTTCGATGACTCTGTTAGCAGGGTTTCCCAGGGCCATCCACCTAGCCCTGCCCCAGAAGTGGAAGAGATTGAGTGCACCGATGCCCAACCACTTATGTTTCATGATGGGTACATGGGAGGACCATCGCAGCACGTCTCGGATGATGACGAAACACAGGTGCCAACTGCTGCTGCTTTCGCAATTGTGCAGACAGACATGGAGGGCAGGGGTGAAGACTGGGTGGAAGATGATGTGGAGGACGATGAGGTCCTCGACCCCACATGGAATCAACGTTATGCAGGTGACCAGTGTAGTTCGGAGGAAGAGGCGGTGGTCGCACAGAGCCACCAGCACAGCAGAAGAGGGAGCAGGGTGCAAAAACGGAGCATTCGTCCCCTAGACAGTACATCTGCTACTGCCCAACGCAGCAAGGGACCGAGCACACCAAAGCCAGGTCCAAGGACTTCCCTAGCGTGGCAGTTCTTCACACAGTGTGTTGATGACAAGACACGAGTGGTTTGCACGCTGTGCAATCAGAGCCTGAAGCGAGGCATAAACGTTCTCAACCTGAGCACAAGCTGCATGACCAGGCATCTAAGTGCAAAGCACGAGCTGCAGTGGAGTAGACACCTCAGAAACCAAGAAAGGTCTCTGGCTCCTCCTGCTTCCTCTTCTGCTGCAGCCTCGGCCTCTTCATCCACCTCTGTAGTGACAGTGGCACCTGTCACCCCGCAAACAGAGGATCTGCCAGCAACACTACCACCTGGGTCACCAACCATCTCCACAATGTCCCATGGAAGCGTTCAGCTCTCTATCTCCCAAACATTGGAGCGGAAGAGGAAGTACCCCCCTAGCCACCCGCGATCCCTGGCCCTGAATGCCAGCATTTCAAAATTCCTGGCCTTTGAAATGCTGTCATTCCGTCTGGTGGAGACGCAGAGTTTTAAAAGCCTGATGGCATTGGCTGTCCCGCAGTACGTCGTGCCCAGCCACCACTACTTTTCCAGGCGAGCCATCCCTTCCCTGCACAACCAGGTGGGGGACAAAATCAGGTGTGCACTGCGCAACGCCATCTGTGGCAAGGTCCACCTAACTACGGATGCGTGGACCAGTAAGCACGGTCAGGGACGTTATATCTCCCTAACAGCACACTGGGTAAATGCAGTGGCTGCTGGGCCTGAGGCAGATAGCGGTTTGGCGCATGTCCTTCCACCACCGAGGATTGCAGGGCGCTTCAGTTTGCCTCCTGTTGCGAACTCCTCCTTCTCCGCTTCCTCATCCTCTACCGCCTCCTCATCCATTCAGCGTAACACCTTCACCACCAACTTCAGCACAGCCAGGGGTAAACGACAGCAGGCAGTTTTAAAACTTTCCTGTTTGGGGGAAAATCCCCACACCGCGCAGGAGTTGTGGAGGGACATGGAACAACAGACCGATGAGTGGTTGCTGTCAGTGAGCCTCAAGCCCGGCCTGGTGGTGTGCGATAATGGGCGAAATCTCGTAGCAGCTCTGGGTCTAGCCGGTTTGACGCACATCCCTTGCCTGGCGCATGTGCTGAACTTGGTGGTCCAGAGGTTCCTTAAAAATTACCCCAATATGCCAGAGCTGCTGCAGAAAGTGCGGGCTGTCTGTGCGTACTTTCGGCGTTCTCACCCTGCTGCTGCTCGCCTGTCAGTGCTGCAGCGTAACTTCGGCCTTCCAGCTCACCGCCTCATATGTGACGTGCCCACAAGGTGGAACTCCACCTTGCACATGCTGGCCAGACTGTGCGAGCAGCAGCAGGCAATAGTGGAGTTTCAGCTGCAGCAATCACGCGTGAGTCGCTCTGCGGAACAGCACCACTTCACCACCAATAACTGGGCCTCCATGCGAGACCTGTGTGCCTTGTTGCGCTGTTTTGAGTACTCCACCAACATGGCCAGTGCCAATGACGCCGTTCTCAGCGTTACTATCCCAGTTCTATGCCTCCTTGAAAAAACGCTTTGTGCGATGATGGAAGAGGATGTGGCACAGGAGGATGAGGAGGAGGAGGAGGAAGCGGGATCATTTCAAAGGCTTTCAGGGCAGTCTTTCACAAGTGGCTACGAGGGTGGGTTCCTGCACCAACAAACGCCAGGTACACATTTGTCCGGCAGAAAGGGCACAGTTCTGAAGGATGACGAGGTGGAGGAGGAGATGGAGGAGGAGGAGGAGGAGGAGGAGCCATGTTCACAGCAGGGTGGCACTCAGACCAGCTCGTGGCCATTACTGGTGCGTGGCTGGGGGGATACAGAGGACACAGACGATACACCTCCCACAGAGGACAGCTTTTCTTTGCCTCTGGGCAGCCTGGCACACATGAGCGATTACATGCTGCAGTGTTTCCGCAACGACAGCCGAGTTGCCCACATTTTAACTGGTGCTGATTACTGGGTGGCCACCCTGCTGGATCCCCGTTACAAGGACAACGTACCGTCCTTAATTCCCTCACTGGAGCGGGATCGTAAGATGCGCGAGTACAAGCGCACGCTGGTAGACGCGCTGCTGGTGGCATTCCCACCTGACAGCGGGCGTACGGTGGAAGCACAAGGCGAAGGCAGAGGAGGAGGAAGAGGTCGCCAACGCAGCCGGGGCATCGGCAGCACCTCAGAAGGCAGGGTTAGCATGGCCGAAATGTGGAAAAGCTTTGTCAGCACGCCACAACAACCAGCACCACCAGCTGAGATGGAACGTCTTAGCAGGAGGCAGCATTTCACCAACATGGTTGAGCAGTATGTGTCCACAGGCCTACACGTACTGGATGACGGGTCTGCCCCCTTTAACTTCTGGGTCTCCAAATTGGGCACATGGCCTGAGCTTGCCCTTTATGCCTTGGAGGTGCTGGCCTGCCCTGCAGCCAGTGTATTATCTGAACGTGTATTTAGCATGGCAGGGGGTGTTATCACAGACAAGCGCAGCCGCCTGTCCAGAGCCAATGTGGACAAGCTCACGTTCATTAAAATGAACCAGGCATGGATCCCACAGGACTTGTCCGTACCTTGTGCAGAATAGACATGTATACCGGTGTTGTGACAAAAACTGTCCGGCCATCGGATTGTGCCCGGCCCGTACTGCGCAGGCGCAGCGCTTGCGCAGTACAGAGGACAAGGAGATTCACAAAATCTCCGAAGATGAACGGCGCCTGCGCTGTGAGTGCAGGTTCAAGCCCCACCATCCAAGAGGACATACGGTAGCACATAGTAACAGGGCCCCTCACGGGCTCGCTTCGATCGCGGCCTTGCTTGGCTCGGCTTGAACCACGGATGGTGTGGCCTTCACCTGAACTCAACACGCAGGCGCCGTTAGTCTAGGGAGATTTTTGAAATCCCCTTGTCCTACATACTCAGCAAGCGCAGTACAGGGCGGACACTATTCGACAGGGGACAGAATTCGACACATCACCGGCCTTACCCAGCCATTGTTGTATTTTTGAACCAGTGTTGGCTACCTCGTCCTCCTCCACCGCTTCCACCTACACAGCCACATCCACCGCCACCTCAACCTCCTACTCCATATGGACCTCGTCCTGCTAGGCCAAGATTAAAATTTTTATTTTATTTTTTTGTAGCGCACAGATCCTTTCCCCCTTACCTGCCTTTATGTTGTTGGCTCTTCGCAGGAGGGAGAAAGGCACACCGCACTACCAGCCCGTATACTCCTATATAAAGAGGTTGAGCGGTGTACTTGACGGGCCGTGTCCACAGCCGGAGTCAAAACTCCTCCAGAGGATGATTCTCACCTCTACTGTAGGTAGAGGCAAGTCCTTTAATTGCCAGTAAAGTCAATGTCCACACCAGCTGAAACTCCAACTCTTATTCTCTCATGGCAAAATAAACTGTACTCAGATAGAAAAGGTTAGAGCAAAGAAACAGGACAGCTTAAGGTGTGGAGGAGGTCCAGGCACAAACGTAGCACATTCACTTCACTGCTTAGGTTTCTCAAACAGTTTTTGGCGCACGGTCTCTGCCACAGACATTGAGGTTGGTCTCTGCCACAGACCGGGTGTACAAGGCCCCTGCCACGGGCCTGGAGAACTTTGGTCTCAGCCACAGACCAGGGTGTATAAGGCCCCTGCCACGGGCCGGTTGAATAAGGCCTCTGATACAGCCAAGGTGACCTTGAGCTTCTCCTTCTACGAACCTAGCCCATATCAAGGGGAAGACATCTCTCCAGGGAGTCAACAGACCATTCCTTCACCGTGACTCCCGCATCGGTCCATCAGAATGATCCTCCCTTCCCTGGAACAGGGTCCCCTACACGAGGCGGCTCTGGACTCCAGGCTTTACTCCCGCCCCTAGGCCTCCATACCCAGGGCAGCAGGAACTCCAGGATAGTACCTCACCCCGGGCTAAAGGTACCCGAGATGGAACAGGAACACATGCACCCAGGCCGAAGGCACCTGGGCGCGGACCCCACTGGACATCAGCCCCCAGGCCAAAGGTCTGCCCCTTTTTTATGCTCTCCCGGCATGCACAGCAGGTTCCCCGCCCCGCTGTACTACTGCCAAGAGGGGACACAAAAGGCGCCACCTGTAGGCCGCAGGGAACTGCACACCAATACTGTCCCCCGAGGACAAAATGGTCCATGAATCCTACAGAATTAGGGTATTTGAGCCTATTTACCACTCAAACACTTTCCTTAAATTTAGCACCCCGCTACATTTTTATTTCAAAGTATTTTATTTTCCCACTAGCTTATCCATTAAATTAAATAATTTATTCCAGAAAGGGCGTATTCTGGGGCATTCCCACCATATGTGTGGCATCGTGCCGTTGAGTTTCTGAGGTTCTTAATGACTTCCTGTACCTCTTCTGCTGAAAAGGGGGCCTCCAGCATATTTATTATTTTTTTATTTTTTTTATGTTCTTTTAAGTTATTTCCTATCCACATTTGTTTGCAGAGCACTTGCCATGTTCTTAACAACATTTTGCTGCCATTTGCAGCCCTCTAGCCCTTTCCATTACTTTTTTAGAGCCTTTTTAGTCGTCAGAAGTCCGGGTCCCCATTGACTTCAATGGGGTCCGGGTTCGGGTTAAAGTTCGGTCCCGAATCCGAACTTTTTTCCGAAGTTCGGCCGAACCCGCCGGACCCGAATATCCAGCTACCCGCTCAACTCTACTCAAAACGCATCCCGGAGGCTTTGGGCCTTTCAGGCCTGTTCACAGTGGAACGCGCACACCGTATGGGGTCCTTCAATCCCGAACGCAAAACACCCCGACCCATTATTGCCAAGTATCTCAATTATGCCGACAAATCCATCATTCTTCAGACATTCAGACAGTCCCCCTCTCTCCAAATAGACGGGGTAAAAATCCTAATTTTTGCGGACTACTTGATTGAAGTCACCAAGAAAAGAAAAGCTTTTCAACCGATATGCACTGAACTCTTCAAGGAACACATAAAATTTACCCTGGCTTTTCCTGCAACTCTACGCCTCAAATCGCCAAAAGAGGAACAACTTTCCTTCCAGGATCCGGTGGAAGCAGAATCTTTTCTCCGCTCCCTAAGGGGTGAAGCACACCCTCACACGCCCTCCAAGTCAAATTCCAGTCCCCGAGCTTTGGAACAGAGAAGCCCCCGCAAGGACTCTCCAAAATGTTTTAGACATTCTGCTCCAGAACAGCGCTACCAAAACTCCCGTTGATGGACTGCCTTACACCGCCATGAACTTCCTTCCTCGCCATTACAGGTCGTATGATCTTTTCTTGTTCTGTCAACTCGAGTGTCGGGGATACACAATCTACTTCTCGTGGTCTCCATTAATCCTCGATCAGGCACTGTCACCCGAGTGATCACCCAGTGATCTTTTCCACAACGGCTCTGAATCCATGTGCCGTTCCATCCATTCCATCTTATTTTTTTCCATCTTATTTGGTTCAATCAATATATTGTTTCATATGTTATGCCTGAAACCATTCTTTTTTCTCTTTTTCCCCCCACCAGGGTGGTAATGCGTGCGCACATGCGTACAGGCCGCACTGCACACAAGTTCATTTGTACTGTAATTGCCCTCCCTGACTCCGCTGTGTGATTTTTTCTTTTAGGCTCCCTGCCATAACTCCATTCCAGGGGTCCCTCGCACGTTATCAAGGTCCCTGGGGCGCTCAGGCACAATAACTGGTCTTTCTTTTCCAGGACAGGTCATGTATGGGGAGCTACCTTGCACAGCAAACTCATGCGGAAAAAAGCGAAGTTCTTTATGATGCTCACTTTAATTTGTTGTTTTGTTTTACTTTGTTCTCTTATCTTCTACCCCCCCTCATCCCCCCTCTCCCCACTCCACATTTCAACATACACTCCTTACCCGAGGGCTCCACACACAGATGCTCACATCACTAACGTGCCTAAACTTTACCTCTTGATCCCTGCCTATAAACTTACAGCTACTAAAGCGCCGCCTTTACACCTTATCATCCGCGATATCTTAAGGTAATCTCATGGAATGTGAGGGGTCTCCGTTCTCCTAACAAGAGAATGAAGATTCTTCGCCACCTCAAAAGGCTAAAAGCAGACATAGCATTACTTCAGGAATCCCACCTTTCGGCATCTGACTTCAGTCGAATGCAGAAACTCTGGGTTGGAACAGTCTTGGGTTCAGAATCGGTTGGACGGAAGGCTGGTGTCCTCCTTCTTTTCAACAAAAACCTCCCTTGTACTGTTCTATCCACGCATACAGACGACCAAGGACGCTTCATCTCCTCCAGGGTTAGAATTGGGACAAAAGAAATAGTAATTTCCAATGTATACGCCCCCAACAGTCCCACAAAGACATTTTACTCTCAGCTCTCCACTTGGCTCCTCAACACCTCTCACTTACCTCACCTAGTTGGGGGAGATTTTAATGACCTCATGCATCCTACAGACGATAGATCCTCTCCAAAACAAACCATCCCGGCGCCTGCTGGAATTGCTCCCACCCTATTTGCCTCCACTATGGACTCCCTCCATCTCACAGACATCTGGCGCTTAACACACCCGGTAGACAGGGAATTCACCTTCTATTCTAATCCTCACAAGATCCTCACTAGGATCGACTATTTTTTTGGGACCGACAGTATCATCCCTCTGGTTTCAGACGCAGAGATCGGAGACATAGCCATTTCAGATCATGCCCCAATACTCCTTACTCTAGACAATCTAGACCTACCCCCCCACCCTAACATCTGGCGCTTACCTTCCTTCCTCCACAATAATGCTGATTTTCGCGCTTACATGGAACGAGCATGGGCGGAGTATTCCTCCGCGAATGCTCCACATGCAGGGGACCCGAACCTTCTCTGGGATGCTGGAAAAGCATACTTGAGGGGTCGGATCATCTCATATGCCACTTCCTTTAAAAGGAATGCACTATCGAAATTCAAACTGGCCAGCGACAGACTTCACCTCGCACAACGCAATCTAGCCACCTCAACGTCACCGGCAAACAAGGCGGAGTGGTCCACGGCTAAAACTGCCTTTGACACCTGGGCGGACACCCTGGAACTCACAAAAAAATCTCACCTAGATGCCTCCCTTCATAAATTTGGTAACAAAGCTGGCAAACTCCTATCCAGACTCTGTAAGGGTGCCCACCGCCCGACGCACATCACCTCACTGCGGGACCGCACGGGAACTACACACTCTACCCCACTTCGCATAAATAAAACCATGCTGGAATATTACACAGCCCTTTATGCACCCGATCCCATTGACCATAAAATAGCCCAAGCCTTCCTTGAAAAAATGAATCTACCAACTATCTCAACTGCCCTTCTATATTCCCTGAATGCCCCTATCTCCCTCGTTGAAATAGAAGGCACTATACATGCTCTCCGCCCCTCTAAAGCCCCCGGCCCAGACGGCTTCACAAGTGAATTTTATAAAACTCTCCAAAATATAACTGCGCCCATGCTCCACTCGGTCTATTCCAACATCTGGGCGGGAGGTCCCTATCTACCGACAGGCAACCAGGCCATCATTAAGCTACTTTCTAAAAAAGGCAAAGATCCTCTGGATCCGGGCTCATACAGGCCTATTTCACTACTCAACCTGGATGTCAAAATTCTCTCGCAGATTGTGGCCTCCAGACTAGCAGTCATCCTCCCGGACCTCATTCACCCGGCCCAATCAGGATTCGTGAAAGGGCGGACAGCCACCCTTAACATACGTAAGGTTCTCCTGGCCCTTGAACGAGCCAAACAGGACCCCACAGGAGATTATGCCATCATAACGTTAGACGCTGAAAAAGCTTTTGACAATGTAAGCTTTGACTGGCTTTCCCTCACTTTGTCTAAAATGGGATTCACAGGCCCCTTCTGCCACCTTATCAATGCCATGTATACAGCACCCTCAGCTAGACTTGTTGCGGCTGGACTCCTCTCAGAGGATTTCCGCCTCCATAAAGGGACCAGACAGGGTTGTCCTCTCTCCCCCCTCCTGTTCAACTTAGCCTTAGAACCTCTGTCTAGATACCTTTCCCAGATAGCCCCTTTACGAGGCATCAAAATAGGCAAAACGGAACTTCGCACCTCACTATTCGCCGACGACGTCCTCATATTCACGGGCAACCCCAGCAATGACATTTCGACCATTAAAACCACGAATTTCGACTGTGCTCCGGCCTCCGTATCAATTATTCCAAGAGCGAAATTCTCCCCATAGGGACACACTCCACATCCCCCCTGGGTTCAACACTCTCTGTTTAAGGTTGCATCTTCTCACATCACCTACCTAAGTATAAAGATTGGGAAATTGCCCTCTTCCATCTATCACCTCAATTACCCTCCCCTCTTCACAAAACTCTATCAGGAACTGTCAAACTGGATGGATCTCCCCCTCTCGCTCCTGGGAAGGTGTCACCTTATCAAAATGATTAGCTTCGCCAGACTGCTTTATTCTTTGCAAACCATTCCCTTGCTTTTGAAACATAAAGATATCAAACTCCTCAACTCCAAAATTTCACAGTTCATCTGGCACGGCAAAAGACCTCAGATAGCCTTTAAAAAACTACACCTTCCTAGAAGCGACGGGGGTATCGGTCTACCTCATATTAGATTGTATAATTTAGCATGTCTGTTCAGGACCAGCTTAGATTGGATAGCTCAATCATCCCAATACTCTAATTACGTCCTGGAATCCGAAATGGCTCACCCGCACTCTCTGGTGGCCCTTCTACACTGCAGATGGAAAACTGTCCCCCCACCTTATCAACACAATCTCCTGCTAAGGGACACAGCTATAGCTTGGAGAGAAATCAGAAAAACACTCAAGTTATCTCCTTTCATCTCTCCCCATTTACCAATCCAAGGCAATCCTGACTTCATCCCTGGTCTCCACTACAAAGCCTTATCGGTCTGGCAGGCTCAAGGACTGTCAAACTTCTCCTCACTGTGCGATGGCAACACTGGAAAACCACTTCCCTTTTCTACAATATCCTTGTCTTTTTCTCTGCCCCCCTCTCACGTATTTCATTATAACCAATGCATTAGCTTCTTATCTAACACATGTAAAGACAACCTCCGGAGATTTGAAAACAGCTTTTCAGAACGTTTACTGCGAAGTGGACGTTATAAAATCACGGACATTTACAGACCTCTCCTGCAAGAATCTTCCCCGTCTATGTCCTCCTCCTCTATTGCGAACTGGGCTGGGGATTTCCCAGTTCCAGATATAACAAAAAAAAATCCTATCTGACCTGCAGAAAACCCTTCGACTGACACCCAACGAAATTTGAAGAGAAACCCAACTCAAGATCGCACACCGGGCTTATATCCCATTTTTCTCTCCTAACTCCAATAAAGATGGCGCCTCCTGTCCTCTATGCAAGGTACCCAGACCTTCTCTCTCCCACCGCTTCTGGTCCTGCTCCTTCATTTCCTAATTTTGGGATCAAGTCCTATCCTATATATTCAAAATCACTCTGCTGAAACTCCCCAAAGACCCTTTGCTTCTAATATTTGGAGATTGGGACCCTCTATTGTTACCCTGGTCTCTGTCACCGGCTGCATCGATCCCCTCCGGGACTACCAAACGTCCCTCCTCGAAAGACTGGATTTTGCTTTGTTTGCTTGTCGCCAGGAGACTCATTCTTAGGCACTGGATCTCTCCCCAAAGCCCTTCTCTCATCCAACTCGAAAAGGACTGCCTCAACCTCTTCTACAAAGAACGACTTCTTACGGACTTTAAAGAACCCAGATCTAGAGCTCGCTTTTTCTACAGATGGGTATCCTTCATCATAACAACCCTCTCGGCAGCGGATCAGGCAGCTCTGGAACAACTCTCCTTCTCGTACGCTGACCCTATCCCAATTGGGCTGTAAAACTTGATGACATTGCACAGTCTATACATTCCGGATGGTCCACCAGGGTTGTTCCTTCTCGGGACCATTCATGTAATGGAATGAACAGCACGCCACTGTCTCTGGAGCTCCTCCCCCCCCTTTCCTAGTTTCTGTTTTGATCTTTCCCCTATTCCTGATTCTAAACATAGGGGCGCGTAGACAGATCCATCCAGTATTCCACCTTCCGGTTGCATTGCATTTTAGGTATTTATCTAGGATGACCTGCTGTACCCTCACTAGGTGAGAATTTTGTATATACAGCTCCCTCTCTTCATATCTTCATAACTTCATAACCCCATAAGGTTAGTCTTCAAGCAAGCTAGTGTCATGTGTTATATTTTGTTTTTGCCCTACCTGGTGTACCCAACTAGCTACACCGATATTCCTAAGTACCATTGTTTTAAACCTGACTAACAGCCTTATGTTCTTTTTTGTACTTGTGTACTTATCTTTACACCTGTTCAAGTGTCTTTCATTATTCCAATAAAAACTTGTTAAAAAAAAAAAAAACTGTCCGACAACAAATGTGTCTTGTCGGATTATCCGATCGTGTGTACACAAGTCCGTCGAAAAAAATCCAAAGTACAAACACGCATGCTCCAAACCAATGCTAACCATAGCACAACATTGGCAGAAGTTGCCCAAAGGGTGGCGCTAAAGAGCTGAAAAAACACGTCGTTTTGTGTATGTTGGCTGAAAAAGTTCTGCCATCTGTATGCAGAACAAGTTCATGGCCAACACCCTTCGCACAAAATTCCATGGATTTGTCCGATGGAAATCAGAGTGTGTACGAGGCTAAAGACTTGACAGGCTGTGAGGCGACGGGCAGAGAGTCACTGATTGCCGCCAAAAAAATATGTCCCCGGATTTCATTTTAAAAATCTGGTCACCTTACCTTAAGTAGGCAAGCTGATCATCAACAGATGGATCATTGTGGAGAGAAGGAAGCTGGCAATTAGCTGACAGCTGAGCTGCCAGCACAGAGAAGGAAGGGCTGAACCCAGCCCTGACAACAGCAAAGGCACAAGGTGAAAGGAAGCAAAAAAGGATGAAGGAGTGATAGTGAAAAAATACCTGTGTTTGTCATATGGAAACCAGGAAACATGTGCGTGTGAATGGTCTGAAGTGAGAAGAGGAAATTAAGTGGTGTGTGTGAACCGGCCATGGGAGGTGCCTATATAGGTGTGCCGCCACAGACCGACCATCCAGAGACCACGCTGGCAGCGACAAAACAAGGGGAGGAGAAAGCTTTCACCCGGGCGGCTCAGCCGTCTGGCGATTAGCACTGATTCAATTCCCCTGTGTACCTGTCAGTGTGGAAACCGAACCGCCAAGGATGACGTGCCAGGGGGGCGTGGGCCCGCCCCACATTGGTGCCGTGATGTTGATGCGCGGTGATGGCACGTCACCCATCCCGCGTCATTAGGACGCAAGGAGAGGGGGAGGATCATGCCGCGCACCACAGCTGATGAGGAGGAGACAGAGATATGCAGCCGACTAGACTGATGACGTGGCCAAGGATGCGCTGCGGCAGACGAGAGAACAGCAGCCATAAGAATTGCTGTTCATTGATCTGAAAAAATCTTTGCAAAGTTGAATGATGGTTCTCCTCACTACACTCGCACTATCCCTAGACTGACACTAAACTAATATTCTACACTGACAATTGAAGCAAAATAACACAGTATAGCACACTAACTAACTAATAGCACTGACTCCACACCGAAATCACACTGAAAATGGCTGCCATTGAAAGAATACTTTTATACTGTGGGGCGGGAATGAGCCATGATTGGATAAAGTCATGATGACAGTGTCCAATTATAACTCTGACAGTGCTCTGTACCCTGATTGGCTGAAACTTTCACTGCTTCAGCCAATCAGGGCTTGCAATGCACTGTTCAGCACCGCAATGCATTGTGGTCGATTCGGGGGGGGGGGCGAACAAACAGTCAAATGACTCCTTTGTTCGGATTTTCACCGAACATCCGAACAATGAAAGTTCGGCCTGAATTTATGCTCGGGCCGAACCGTTCGCCCATCCCTAGTGCCAATGGCAAAAAGAGCCCATGCAGTGTGGTGCTTTATGCAGACTTTTTTCACACAAGAAACCTGTAGTGATCACCCGCTTAAAGGTGTTGGATGTCATGTTCGAATGCTCTGTGGTCATTAACCAGTGTCAGGGAGGGCATGCCAGCAGACAAGGTGGCTCCCTTGCACAGATTCTTCATGCACATGGGAGATGGGCACGCACTAATGCCCATCTGTGTTTGCATTCCGCGTACACATTTGCATATTGGTGTGCAAAGGAGAGCGCATAGATATGCACGATCAGGATCAGTTCTGTCTTGACTACAGCATTCCCGTACAAACCCGCAACCTGTTACTCTGCATTTTTCTCCAGTTATTGACCCGGCTTGCCTTGACTACTCCTGAACTCTGCTTGCACTGACCCAGACTTGTCCCATATCTTCGCTTCTGCCTGTGCTCATTTTTGCTACTTTGCTTATTTGTTACCGAACTGACCTGTACAGTGACTTCGCACCTGCTTCCACATCTGTGCCTGATCTGTCTGCCTGTGTATGACCCGGCTTGTCTGACCCTACCTATGTTCTAGTCCCTACTGGATTTCCATCTAAAAGCATCTGTTATCCACTAGTGCCTGCTCTCCATCTGCCCGCTACCCGCCTGTGGTTCACCTGTCTCCTGTCACCATTGCCAGCCTGCTCCTGACTACTGCTCATTGGCTGCTACCCACCATCTCACATATATTCACATATGCCAGTACTTCAATAGCACCACAGCCTTGCTGCTCTCGCAAACCAGTGAGCACTGGAAACTGCAAACACACAAACAAGAGAGAAGAGCACACAGTCTCTGGTGCAATACCATTTATTTTATGATCAACTAGATAAAAATGCACTCACAAGCAAAAAAAAATCAAAGCTTGTGTAGCGGGGTCTCCTTTAAGACTCTAGGACTGCATTTCCCAGAACCCCGTTTGGCACCCAGGGTGCAATGTTGCTAGCACAGAGACTTGTGGGTGGGGAGATAAAAGGAGGAGGCGAGGCTAAGCTCGGCCTCTTTGGACACTGCGCGGCTATCAACCGGTCTTCCTGTGCGGATCTGCTGGAGTATCAGGCCTGAAGCCTGGGGCCTGGTACAACTTCCAAAGAGCCTTCCACCTTGTTGCAAGCCTGGGTGGCATCTGACTTTCTTCAAGTTGCTGACATTCGCTGGATCAGAGACCCGATCGTTGAGACGCTGTGGCGGAGACACAGTGGTGGAAGTCCCGGACTGGGATAACGTCCGGAGTGGTGAGCGAGCACCTGCTCAATCCAATAGGCTGTACTGTTGCTAGGCCTAAAAACTGCCTTGGCCCACCGGCCTTTATTTGCTATTTTTACTGGAGACTAGTAGCGGAACTGAGTGAGTGGTCTCCAGTGAACTGTTCCCTTTTTTTTGATTGCCTACTCTGTGGATTACAAGTGTTGTTGTTTCCTGTATGTGCACCACCGTTCCAGTTGCATGCAAAGAAAGTATTATTCTAAGGACTAAGTTAAATCTGTGTCAGGCCTGACTGGGGGAAAGAATATTGTTTGGTGTGCCACAGGGCTCATAGATACTAATAGCTGCATGTGGCGTATGACCGCGCTGCGTTATTGGTGTATACTATATCAGAAGCTGCAGGGCTCTGTACGCAAGTTATGTGTTATGTTTTAACCTATGCCTTTTAACCAAAAGTAAAACAGTTATCCTTTACTATTTGCTATCAGTGTGTTATCATTGCACATAGTGCTTGCCTCTTAATATAGCTGAGGTGTGTGTACAATCAGGTATAGATTGTGATAGATAACATCCCCTAGACTAACTGTGCCATAAGTGGGTCGAGTAGATTGCCAGGGGTTGGTGGAGCTGTACTCAGGGCCCAGAAAATCTAAACCAGCGGCTCTCTTAGCTGGGGGTAGTGCTACACGTGGGGGCTCCGAGTCCGGGATCCTGATACAGCAGGTGAACACGCCAAAAGTACCGGCACGGACCCGTTAGAAGTTAAAGCATGGTGCGAAGCAGCTAAGGCAGAACCAGATCAGTCGGTGGTCATCAGCCTCCCAGGAGAGGAATGGTCAACAGAGACGGTAGAGCAACTTGTGTTGTCACTGTCCCCAGATCATACACCATGGGTGATGGACATGAAGTCAGACCCAAACATCTCGTATCAGTATGCGCTGATAGAATGGTGGGACGGAATGCCGGAGACCTTTAAGCACAAATGTGTGCGGACGCCAGACAATAGAACTTATAAGTTGGCGCACGCAATAACCGTTAAGACGGAGCCATCCCCAACGGGATCACCGCAAGGGACATCCCGTGTCTCACCTAAAAAGAGAGAGAGGGCGACGCACCCGGCGGCATTGGTCACTACCATAGCACCAGAATTAATAAATGCCTTAGGGGATCTGTTAACAAAGTGCCAGAGAACAAACACGGTACATGTAGAGGCTAGCTACCGGAGGCTAAAGACATTCTCAGGGAAGCTTCCTGTCCCTGCAGGGGAAGAAGATTTTGATACCTGGGTTGAGCAGGCATTACTAGCAGTAGAGGCATGGGAGGTGCCTGAAGCGCAGAGGAGACAGCGCGCGATAGAAAGTTTGAAAGGCGCGGCTGCAGAAGCGGTGAAAAGCTTCCGGTTTGGCAATGCTGATTGCACGGCTCAGGACTGTTTAGCCATGTTACAAGAGGAGTTCGGTCAGCTAGAAAAGGTGACAGAGCTAGTGTACCAATTCGAACATACTTTCCAACAGCCGAATAAGAAGCTTTCGGAGTATGTGAGAAGACTGAACAAGATGCTTTGCAAAATCGTGTTGAAAAAAGGGATGTTGCCCCAAGACACAGATGCGGCAAGAATGAAGCAGGTGTTAAAGGGGGCGTTATGCTCGGATCCAGTCTGGCTTCACCTGAAAACCTCGGGGGGGGGGAAATGTCAGATGGATCAACAAGTGATCAAGACACACACCTCTTCTGCACCAGTGATAGTCAACTCAGTGATGACCAAAGAAAGAGATCCAGAAGTAGACGCTTTGAAATCACAGATGTCTCAGGTGTTAGAGATGCTGACCTCTCTGATGGCAAAAGACTCAAGGGTTCCAGAAAAAGAGGGACTAAAGAAGGAGTTGTTCTCGGATGCTTCAGTGCTAACCCCCCTACAAGATTGGGGTGATGTGATCTGTTTTAACTGTGGAGGAATTGGCCATATTGCAGCTGTATGTTCCAGTCCCAAGAAAAAGAAAACAGATAACCGCAAGCCGTCGGGAAACTCCAGAGGGCCCAGGTGAAGGAGTCAACCGGGTGCCCATCATCTTCAGTGAGCTCCAAACTGAATGAGAAGCCCAGGAAAATAGAGGACAAAACCCCTCAGAAGAAACGCAGTATCCCACAGCGGAAAAAGAGCATAGTGTCCCTCAGCGGGTCTGTACACCCGTTAAGGGAAAGAAAATCAATGCATACCGAGCCCAAGAAAGACTCAAATCCAGTGGGAAATTGAAGAAAGGAAGTCCGAAGGGAGTATGCAAAGATTAAAAGGCAACCCCTTTGAAGCCATATCCAGAGAAGCTGGTGGGCCCATCCCCCATAGTGCCCATTCAAGTGGAGGGAGTCTACACAAGAGCCATCTTGGATACTGGGGCACAGGTGACCCTGTTATACCGGGATTTTTATGACAAACACTTGGGCCACCTACCCATCAAGAGGATAGAAGAACTAGAAATATGAGGAATCGGGACCCAGAGCTTCCCTTATGATGGCTACCTGCCCATAAAACTGACCTTCGACCCATCTGTGGCTGGGAAGACTGAAGTGTTCGACACTCTGGCAGTTGTGTGCCCCTGGCCGACTGGAGCCAACAAGAGTTCCTTAATAATAGGGACGAACACGGACCTGGTCCGGAGACTCCTGACCCCTCTTGCACGAAGGAAGGACCTGGCAGCCACCAAGATCCATCCCATCTTGAAGAGAGCCTACCAGCGATTAGTCTTGGAGCAGAAGGCCCCGGAAGAGGGAGTGGGGAAGGTCTGGAGACTTGAAAGGAAGGGGGTAGTGTTGCAGCCCGGTGAAGTAACCTGTCTCAGAGCCACTGTGAAGCTTACTTGGGAGCAACCTGGACCCTTTGTCATGTTGGAGCCCGACCCAAGGGAGGAACACTCGGGCTTAGAAGTAATCCCAGAAGTGATCCCGCTGAGGGCCCTGAAGAAGGCCCACTATAAGGTCCTTGTGAGTGTCAGGAACACTACGGATGGTCCCATGGAGATCCC
Organism: Rana muscosa; assembly: GCA_029206835.1. Classification (NCBI taxonomy): domain Eukaryota; kingdom Metazoa; phylum Chordata; class Amphibia; order Anura; family Ranidae; genus Rana; species Rana muscosa. The sequence continues at coordinate 206,316,994 of CM055127.1, read as the reverse complement.
TGCCAGGATGTTACTGGGCCAGGTGAGCCCTGCTGCCCTGGTTGCCTTGTCAGAAGTGGAGAAGACAGGAGAAGAAGGGAACGTTTGGGAGAAGCTCTCCATGGAAAACCCGAATCTGCCCAGGGCTTGGAAAGAGAGAGCCAGGGCCCAGTTGGCCAGGTGGAAGAAGATCTTCTCCCAAGATGAGTTCGATGTGGGGTGTGCAAGGAGTGCCACCCACCATATTCGCCTCCAAGAAGACAAGCCCTTCAGGGAGAGGGTCAGGCGAGTCCCACTAGCAGACCTGGAAGATCTGAGGGAACAACTCGGGGAACTCAAGCGGACCGGTGTGATCCGGGAGTCTAGAAGTCCCTATGCCTCCCTGTTAGTAGTGGTCAGAAAGAAGAATGGATCGTTGAGGTTGTGCATCGACTACAGGACCCTCAACAGGAGAACCATCCCTGACCAGTACACCACTCAGAGGATAGAGGATGCCCTGCAGAGCTTGTCTGGAGCCAAGTGGTTCAGCGTTATGGACCTCAAGAGTGGATACTATCAGATCCCTATGCATCCGGAGGACAAGGAGAAGACAGCCTTCATAACCCCAGTGGGATTCTTTGAATTCATCCGAATGCCCCAGGGACTGTCAGGGGCCCCAGCCACCTTCCAACGTCTCATGGAAAAGACTGTAGGAGACATAAACCTTATCGAGGTCCTTGTGTATTTAGACGATGTCATTGTCTTTGGAAGGACCTTAGAAGAACATGAAGAGAGGCTGGAGAAGGTCTTGAGAAGACTCAGTGAGGAGGGACTCAAGCTTTCACCCGAGAAGTGTCGGTTCTACCAATCTTCAGTTACTATCTGGGACACATCGTGTCTGAAGAAGGGGTGGCCACCGACCCCGAGAAGTTGGAGGCAGTTACTTCCTGGCCACGGCCTACCACGGTCACTGAACTCAGATCCTTCTTGGGGTTCTGTTCCTATTATAGGAGGTTCGTGGAGGGGTTTGCCCGAATTGCCAGGCCACTGAATGAACTACTCAAGACAGAGGGGGAAGAGGATGACTCAGGGCCCAGGAAGCCGGGAGAGTCAGTCCAAGACCAGTGGAACCAGAAGTGCGAAGAGGCCTTTCAGATGTTGAAGAAAAGCTTAACCACTGCCCCGTCTTGGCTTACGCAGACCCAAAGAGACCTTATGAACTCCACGTAGATGCCAGTCATGAGGGTCTGGGAGGAGTGCTCTACTAGGAGCATGAAGGACAACTGTGACCCGTTGCTTACTTACTGTAAGCCGGAGCCTGACCCCCTCTGAAAGAAACTACCCCACTCATAAGTTAGAGTTCCTGGCTCTCAAGTGGGCGGTGGTTGATAAACTCAAGGACTACCTGTATGGGGCCGAGTTCACTGTGAAGACCGACAACAACCCCCTTACTTATCTCTTCACCACAGCAAAGCTGGATGCCACAGGACATAGGTGGTTGGCTGCACTGTCTGGGTTCAATTTCAGCCTGAAGTACAGGCCAGGGGCTGGGAATCGAGACGCAGACACCCTGTCTAGAAGATCTCATGCCCCCACCGGTGATACAGAAGACTGGACCCAAGTGGCACCTGACGGGGTACGGGCCCTTTGTCAAGGGGCTGAACTTCAAGCCAGAGGAGGCTCAAGGGCAGAAGAGATAGGGGTTGCCATGGTAGGAGTTCCCAAGCAATACTGTGGAGTAACCCAGTTGGAAGAAGATAATCTGCCAAAACTGTCAAAGAAGGAGTTGAGATGTGACCAATTGGAAGACCCCATGGGGAGATTGGTCCTGGAGGCCCAGGAGAATCAGGATCCAAATAGAATCCTGCACCATCCTTCAAAGGAGGCTCGCCTGTTGAGGAAGGAGTGGGACAGGTTACAGGTGCATCAGGGGGTGGTCTACCGAAGGGGCCCCTCTGATGACTTGGAAGATAAGTGGCAATTGTTTCTTCCCGAGAAACACAGAGAGACTGTCCTGGTCGCCCTGCATGATAATCATGGACACCTAGGGGCTGAAAGAACCTTCCAACTTGTTAGGAGCCGGTTCTATTGGCCCTGGATGAGGGCTGAAGTAGAGGAATACTGTCATTCATGTGCACGCTGAATCCAGAGGAAGACTTTACCCCATCAAGCTGCCCCAATGGGCCATTTACAAAGTCCGGGCCCGCTGGATTTGGTATGCATTGATTTTCTCTGCCTCGAGCCCGACCTGAGTGGACTAGGAAATGTTCTGGTGATAACCGATCATTTCAGCCGGTATGCCCAGGCCTTCCCAACCAAAGACCAGAAGGCTTCCACTGTGGCCAAGGTACTTATGGAGAAGTATTTCATCCACTAGGGGCTACCGCAGCGACTTCACTCGGATCAAGGGAGGGACTTTGAAAGTCGGCTGATCCGGAAGCTCTTAGATTCCTTAGGGATCAAGAAGACCCAAACCTCTCCTTACCACCCACAAGGGGATGCTCAGCCGGAGAGGTTCAACCAAACTCTGCTCAATATGTTGGGAACCTTGAATAGCGAGAAGAAACAGCATTGGAGCAAGCACATAGCGGCTATAGTGCACGCTTACAATAGTACCACAAGTGATGCTACAGGCTACTCCCCCTACCGCCTCATGTTCGGAAGAGAAGCTAGGTTACCTGTGGACCTGGCCTTTGGCACCTCCATAGATCATTCCTCGGCCACCTCTCACAAGGGATATGTGGACAGACTCAGACACAGCTTGAAGAGGGCTTATGAGCAGGCCCAAGCGGCTTCAGACCAAAGGGGGGCCCGCAATAAGAGAAACTTTGACCTGAAGGTTCGGATCCAGGACCTGCAACCTGGAGACCGAGTTCTGCTACGGAACCTGGGGGTCCCTGGAAAACACAAGCTTGCAGACAGATGGAGACCTGAACACTATGTCATTTGTAAGAAGCTGCCGGGCCTACTTGTCTATAAGTTGAAGCCCGAAGGGAAGGTAGGCCCACTGAAGACCTGGCACCGGAACTACCTACTCCCACATGCCGAAGCAGTTCGGATACCTCCTGTGAGGGACTCCCCAGACCCAGTCTCCATTCTGGATACTCCCAAGCCAAACACTCGGTCCCAGTCCTCTCGAAATGAAGATGTGGAGACCTCTGAACTAAGTGAAGATGAGAGACAGGAACTTGATTGATTATGGCCCTCCCCGACTCCAGGAACTTCTGCTATAGATATTCCCCCTACTGAAGAGTGAAGACACTATAGACAGAACACTGAATGCAGAAACTACTGAGTTTGTTCCATCCAGTCCTTTGTCATATTATTGGGAAGATGCCTGTGATACATACTCAGAGGAGGACCCAAGAGACTCCATGTACCTCCCGACTCCTGAACCAAGTGTTTCAGAACCAGCAGAATCCTTCAAATCTGCTCCAGAAGGAGAGCCTGTAGTGTCTCAGCCAGAAGTTCTAAGAGAGCAAAGAGCCAGAAGAGTTATAAGGCCTCCTAAGAAGTTGACTTACTCACAAATGGGAAAAAACTCAGAAGAAACTGTGGTCACTGCAAGAAGGAGTGCAGAGCATCCAGTTCCCTCCACTGTTCATTTGGTGGAGGGCAACCCCAACTCATCCTCTGGCACAGGGATGAGCCGAACACCCCCCTGTTCGGTTCGCACCAGAACCTGCGAACAGACAGAATGTTCGTGTGAACTTTAGAACCCTATTAAATACAATGGACTCGAACGTTCGAAATCTAAAGTGCTAATTATAAAGGCTAATATGCAATTTATTGTCCTAAAAAGTGTTTGGGGACCCGGGTCCTGCCCCAGGGGACATATATCAATGCAAAAAAAGGTTTAAAAAATAGACGTTTTTACGGGAGCAGTGATTTTAATAATGCTTAAAATGAAAAAATAAAGGTGAAATATTCCTTTAAATTTCGTACCTGGGGGGTGTGTATGATATGCATGTAAAGTGGCGCATGTTTCCCGTGCTTAGAACTGTCCCTGCACAAAGTGTCATTTTTAAAGGAAAAAAAGTCATTTAAAACTCCCTCGCGGCTATTAATGACTTGTCGGCTTTTATCAATACATAGAAAAGTCATTGATAAAAAAAAAAAAAAAAAAAAAAAGCATCGGGGTTCCCCCAAATTCTATTACCAGGCCCTTTAGGTCTGGAATGGATATTAAGGGGAACCCCGACGCAAATAAAAAAAAAAATGGTGTGGGGTTCCCCCTAAATATCCATACCAGGCCCTTGAGATCTGGCATGGATTTTAAGGGGAACTCCACCCCAAATTTAAAAAAAAATGGCGTGGAGTCCCCCCAAAAATCCATACCAGACCCTTATCCGAGCACGCAACCTGGCCGGCCGCAGGGGAAGAGGGGGGGACGAGAGAGCGGCCCCCCTCCCTCCTGAACCGTACCAGGCCACATGCCCTCAACATGGGGAGCATGTCCCCATGTTGATGGGGACAAGGGCCTCATCCCCACAACCCCTGCCCGGTGGTTGTGGGGGTCTGCGGGCGGGGGGCTTAACGGAATCTGGAAGACCCCTTTAACAAAGGGGACCCCCAGATCCCGGCCCCCCCTATGTGAATTGGTAAGGGGTACATTGCACCCCTACCATTTCGCGAAGAAAGTGACAAAAAATGTAAATAAAAACACACAAACACCTTGAAAAAGTCCTTTATTAAAAAAAAAAAAAAAAAAAAAACATTCCAGCGATGAAATCCAGTGTCCCGCGGCGATCCCGATGTCCAGTGCCGTCCGTCATTGGTTTTGCCTGAGCGGACCTGATGGGGAACTTCCTCCTCAGTGTTTTAAATGTATAGACCCGCCCCTTCTAAAGATCCCCATCAGGTCCGCTTAGGCAAAACCAATGACGGACGGCGCTGGACATCGGAATTTAAATTTACACAGTGAAGGAAGTTTCCCGCTCAGGCCAATGACGTAGGCGGGGTCCGACATACCGAGTGGGCGGACCTGATGGGGAACTTCTCTCACTTTGGTAATACATGTATAGACCCGCCCCTTCTCATGTTCCGCATCTGGTCCGCTGAGCGGACCTGATGGGGAACTTTAGAAGGGGCGGGTCTATACATTTAAAACACTGAGGAGGAAGTTCCCCATCAGGTCCGCTCAGGCAAAACCAATGACGGACAGCGCTGGACATCGGGATCGCCGCGGGACACTGGATTTCATCGCTGGAATGTTTTATTTTTATTTATTTTTTAATAAAGGACCTTTTCAAGGTGTTTGTGTGGTTTTTTTAAAAAAAAATTATGCTTTCTTCGTGAAATGGTAGGGGTACAATGTACCCCTTACCAATTCACATAGGGGGGGCCGGGATCTTGGGGTCCCCTTTGTTAAAGGGGTCTTCCAGATTCCGAAAAAGCCCCCCGCCCGCAGACCCCCACAACCACCGGGCAAGGGTTGTGGGGATGAGGCCCTTGTCCCCATCAACATGGGGACATCCTCCCCATGTTGAGGGCATGTGGCCTGGTACGGTTCAGGAGGGAGGGGGGACGCTCTCTTGTCCCCCCCTCTTCCCCTGCGGCCGGCCAGGTTGCGTGCTCAGATAAGGGTCTGGTATGGATTTTTGGGGGGACTCCACGCCATTTTTTTTTACATTTGGGGTGGAGTTCCCCTTAAAATCCATGCCAGATCTCAAGGGCCTGGTATGGATATTTTTTGGGGGGACTCCACGCCATTTTTTTTACATTTTCGGTGGGGTTCCCCTTAATATCCATTCCAGACCTGAAGGGCCTGGTAATTGAATTCTGGGGGACCCCCACGCTTTTTTTTTTTTATTTATCAATGACTTTTCTATGTATTGATAAAAGCCGACAATTCATTAATAGCCGTGAGTGAGTTTTAAATGACTTTTTTTCCTTCAAAAATTACACTTTGTGCAGGGACAGTTCTAAGCACGGGAAACATGCGCCACTTTACATGCATATCATACACACCCCCCAGGTACGAAATTTAAAGGAATATTTCACTTTTATTTTTTCATTTTAAGCATTATTAAAATCACTGCTCCTAAAAAAACGGCCATTTTTAAAACTTTTTTTTGCATTGATACATGTCCCCTGGGGCAGGACCCTGGTCCCCAAACACTTTTTAGGACAATAACTTGCATATAAGCCTTTATAATTAGCACTTTAGATTTCTCCCATAGACTTTTCGAATTTGCCGCAAACACCCCAAATTGTTCGTTGTTCGGCGAACGGGCGAACAGGCAATGTTCGAGTCGAACATGAGTTCGACTCGAACTCGAAGCTCATCCCTAGTCACAGTATAGAGACTAACAGGAACGGATCTAGCTAAACTGAATACAGTGTATAAATATATATACAACACCTAGGATGCATATATATCCTCTACACACTGTAACTGCAGCTAACTGACTCGCCTGTCTGCTCTATCTAACTCAATATAAATGACACTGTCTGTCTCTGTAATCTCTCATTAAACAACTCCAACAATCTCTCATTAAACAATAACTTGCATATAAGCCTTTATAATTAGCACTTTAGATTTCTCCCATAGACTTTTCGAATTTGCCGCAAACACCCCAAATTGTTCGTTGTTCGGCGAACGGGCGAACAGGCAATGTTCGAGTCGAACATGAGTTCGACTCGAACTCGAAGCTCATCCCTACTCTGGCACAGTTAGGCAGGCCACTCATGGAAATGTGACCTGTGGGCAAGGGAATTCAACCCCTCAGTTTTGGTGGGAGTTCCCTCTGCCGACATCTTACATAACGTTGTCTAGGATTGTACGTAGTGTATGTTAAGAGTTATCTTTGGGGACAAAAGAGTTTAAGTGGGGGGAGTGTGTAGTGGGGTCTCCTTTAAGACTCTAGGACTGCATTTCCCAGAACCCCGTTTGGCACCCAGGGTGCAATGTTGCTAGCACAGAGACTTGTGGGTGGGGAGATAAAAGGAGGAGGCGAGGCTAAGCTCGGCCTCTTTGGACACTGCGCGGCTATCAACCGGTCTTCCTGTGCGGATCTGCTGGAGTATCAGGCCTGAAGCCTGGGGCCTGGTACAACTTCCAAAGAGCCTTCCACCTTGTTGCGAGCCCGGTTGGCATATGACTTTCTTCAAGTTGCTGACATTCGCTGGATCAGAGACCCGATCGTTGAGACGCTGTGTGCGGAGACACAGTGGTGGAAGTCCCGGACTGGGATCGCGTCCGGAGTGGTGAGCGAGTACCTGCTTAATCCAATAGGCTGTACTGTTGCTAGGCCTAGAGACTGCCTTGGCCCACCGGCCTTTATTTGCTATTTTTACTGGAGACTAGTAGCGGAACTAAGTAAGTGGTCTCCAGTGAACTGTTCCCTTTTTTTTGATTGCCTACTCTGTGGATTACAAGTGTTGTTTCCTGTATGTGCACCACCGTTCCAGTTGCATGCAAAGAAAGTATTATTCTAAGGACTAAGTTAAATCTGTGTCAGGCCTGACTGGGGGGAAGAATATTGTTTTTGGTGCGCCACAGGGCGCATAGATACTAATAGCTGCACGTGGCGTATGACCGCGCTGCGTTATTGGTGTATACTATATCAGAAGCTGCAGGGCTCTGTAAGCAAGCTATGTGTTATGTTTTAACCTATGCCTTTTAACCAAAAGTAAAACAGTTATCCTTTACTATTTGCTATCAGTGTGTTATCATTGCACATAGTGCTTGCCTTTTAATATAGCTGAGGTGTGTGTACAATCAGGTATAGATTGTGATAGATAACATCCCCTAGACTAACTGTGCCATAAGTGGGTCGAGTAGATTGCCAGGGGTTGGTGGAGCTGTACTCAGGGCCCAGAAAAATCAAAACCAGCGGCTCTCTTAGCTGGGGGTAGCGCTACACTTATCAATCACATCTCTCCACCAAGGTACTGTGCACCAAAATGCTCTCACCACCTTTTGATAGATACAGCCGACAGTGTGGATATGGCAGTGTGGTTGCTATGGTTACAAACCCCATGAGCAGCAAGCCACTCACATTACGTGACCTCAAGCACGTTTTCCTGTGCATGTGAACTGTCAGTGTTCATGAGATCAAGCACAGCAGTGACTGCATCCATGGTGGGGAGATGTGATTTATAAGCTCTGATTCATTTTTGCTTGCGAGTGCATTTTTATCTAGTTTTTATCATCAAATAAAGGGTATTGCACCAGAGCCTGTGTGCTCTTCCCTCTTGTTTGTGTGCCCACTATCTCTGCCTGCTGTGATTCACTGATGGACATTCGCTGCTTGACTAGGAGATTCTATGCAGCCCTGTGGCTAGCAAGACCATCATTAGTATGACTACTACTAATTGTAGTACTACTACTACTACTATTACTACTCTATTTGTAGCCCCAAGTGAGAGGTGTAAGAGAGGCCTTCCTCATCGTATCGGGCTATTCTACCAGGTATGTGAAGACCAGATTCAAGTCACAGCTCTCCTGGACTCAGGGAGTATGGTGGCCCTGGTACAGGACACTTGGGTCGATGAGGTGGGACCTTTGACCAAGATGCTTTGGAACATCTACATCCATGGAGATACAAGGACCTACCCACTGGTGTCTGTGTCCATTTCCACCCTCTATGGAACTGTTGAAAATTAAGTGAGACTGTTTACAAATCTGAAAAAAACCCTGTAATGTTAGGACTTGTCTTTTGCAGATTCTGAGAACTGTAGGAAACTGTGAGGTAGAAGGGGTCTGGTCAGATGGGTAGAATAGACCCTCGACCTTCAGTGGACATAGTTGTAGAAATGCTAAATTATATTTTATGTGATTTGAGTAGGATTAATGCTGTTGCTCTGTTATAGTGATGAGCCGAACACTCCCGGGTTCGGTTCGCACCAGAACCCGCGAACGGACCGAAAGTTCGCGCGAACATTAGAACCCTATTAAATACAATGGATGCGAACGTTCGGATTCTAAAGTGCTAATTATAACGACTATTATCCATGTTATTGTCCGAAACAGAGTTTGGGAACCCGGGTTCTGCACCAGGGGACATGTATCAATGCAAAAAGAAGTTTTAAAAATGGACGTTTTCCGGGAGCAGTCATTTTAATGATGCATAAAGTGAAAAAAAAAAGTCAAATATTCCTTTAAATATTGTACCTGGGGGGTGTCTAAAGTATGCCTGTGAAGTGCCACGTGTTTCCCGTGTTTAGAACTGTCCCTGCACAAAATAACATTTCTAAAGGAAAAAAAGCCATTTAAAACTGCTTGCAGCTTTAATGCAATGTCTGGTCCCGGTAATATGGATGAAAATCTTTAGGAAAAATGGCATAGCTACCCCATCAACCCCCCCCCCCTACCCCAGCCCATTACCAGCCCCTTTGGGTCTTGTATGGATATTAAGGGGAACCCCGCACACAAAATAAAAAAGCCCCTATATACTCTGAACAGCCGTATACAGGCGGTGCATACAAGACAGGGACTGTAGGTTTGTTCTTATGTAGAATCTGTTTGTAATTTTGAACAGCTGCATTGTTTAAGTGTAGCTCCATGCCAAATTCCTTTTTTTTAGCTTTTTGGAAAACATAGGGAACGGTTATCACCCCTGTCACATTTTTTTTGCTGTCTGTGCCCCTGTTCAGAACATTTCACCTCACTTTGCGTCCCAATGACAACTGTTTTTGAAATGTGGTGTTTGTATTGAAACAAGGATTGGTGATAAAGCATCAGTAGAGAGGAGACACCTTTCTCCCATATTAATTCTTACAGGAGAGAATTTTCCTTCCAAGGGGTAGATTTCCTCTCACTTCCTGTTGTCTTCTTCCGTTTGCAAGTAGTAGTAGTTTGTAAGTTGGATGTTTGAAAGTAGGGACCTTCCGTATATACTCTGCAGAAATTGGCCCCTTAGGTGTTGGTGTTGGCACAACACTGAAAGCACTCACAGTTATTCTTGGTGGGTGCTGGAACGCCCTGCTGTCAAGTATAATATAAGGAATTGTAATAACATATAATTGTTGATCAGTGGTAGTAAAAATTGGGCCTTTGATGGTGGTGCTGGTGCCACAACACTGTAAGGCCTGACAGTTACTCTTGGTGGGCGCAGCAATGGGCCCTGCTGTGAATTATTAGATCAATAATTATAATTGCATGCCCCTGTTGAACAGGGGCTGAAAAATTGGGCCTTAGCCACTGGTGGCGTCACCCATAAACCAAAATGATCTTCCAAGCTATCATCGTTAATCGTATCATTGAGGAGGAGGAGGAGGATAGCCAGACAACATAACAGCACAGGCACTCAGCATCAGCATCAGTCTTGAAGGGATGTGACATTTTAAAATCAATTAGTCTGTTATATCAGCATCAGGTGTGTGGTAGCTGGTGGTGATCCAAGACTGGTTCATCTTGATGAAAGTCAGTCGATCAACCGAGTCGGTGGACAGGCGCACCCTGTGATCCGTGACAAATCCTCCAGCAGCACTGAATGTGCGTTCTGAAAGAACGCTGGATGCAGGACAGGCCAGTAGCTCAATTGCATACTGTGCAAGCTCTGGCCAGTGATCCATCCTCAAGACCCAGTAAGCCAGAGGATTTTCGGTGGGGAAGGTGTCCAAGTCTGACCTTGCCCCTAGGTATTCCTGCACCATGTATATCAGACGCTGGCGATGGTTGCTGGAACCGATCATACTTTGGGGCTGCGGACTAAAGAATTGTCTGAACGCATTGGTCAGACGGCCACCTTCCCCACCGCTCCTTCTTTGATTGCCCGAAGCCTCAGCAACTCGTTGTCCAGGACCAGGAGTTTGTAACCTCCCAGTCTCTGGGAACGCGTTGCACAGACCTTTCTGCAAGGCCTCCCGGAGTTGTCTCATCCTCTGCTCCCTCTGCGACGGTACGATAAGGTCCGCAACCTTACCCTTGTACCGTGGATCAAGGAGAGTGGCCAGCCAGTAATGGTCCCTCTCCTTGATCCGAAGAATACGAGGATCCTTCCGCAGACTTTGCAGGATCAGGGAGGCCATGCAGCGTAGGTTAGCTGAGGCATTCAGTCCGGAGTCCTCTGGGTCACTAAGGACGACATGATCCGCAGCCACCTCCTCCCAGCCACGTACAAGTCCACTGGTTTCTTGGGACTGTAAATCATCCCTAAAAGACTGCTGCTGATGATGCTGAGTGCCAGCCTCCACCTCCATGCTGACACAATCCTCCTCCTCCTCCTCCTCCTCTTCCTGTGCGATGGGTGGGACAGAAGGAACACTGTCTGGGTAAAGGGGGCCTTGAGAGGCAAGGAAGTCCTCCTCTTCCTGCCTCTGTTCTGCCTCAAGTGCCCTGTCCATTATTCCACGCAGCGTGTGCTCCAACAGGTGGACAAGAGGTACAGTGTCACTGATGCATGCACTGTCACTGCTCACCATCCTCGTGGCCTCCTCAAATGGTGCCAGGACAGTGCATGCATCCCTGATCATGCCCCACTGGCGTGGTGAAAAAAACCCTGAGCTCCCCTGACCCTGTCCTGGTGCCGTAGTCGCACAGGTACTCATTGATGGCCCTCTGCTGCGTGTGCAGCCGCTGCAGCATGGCCAATGTTGAGTTCCACCTGGTGGGCATGTCACATATAAGGCGGTTCTTGGGCAGGTTCAACTCCTTTTGAAGCTCAGCCAGGCGAGCACTGGCATTATAAGATCTGCTGAAATGCACACAGACTTTCCTGGCCTGCCTCAGGACATCCTGTAAGCCCGGGTACCTGCCCAAGAACCGCTGCACCACCAGGTTAAGGACGTGAGCCATACAGGGCACATGGGTCAGTTGTCCCTGTCGGAGGGCGGAGAGGAGGTTGGTGCCATTGTCGCAAACCACCATTCCTGGCTTAAGCTGGCGTGGCGTCAACCACCTCTCGGCCTGCCCCTGCAGAGCAGACAGGACCTCTGCCCCAGTGTGGCTCCTGTCCCCCAAACACACCAGCGCAAGCACGGCATGGCATCTTTTTGCCTGCGTACTTGCGTAGCCCCTTGAACGCCTACGGAGCACCGCTGGTTCCGAGGACAAACCACAGGAAGAGGCCATGGAGGAAGAAGAAGAGGAGGGGGTGGAGGAGAGAGGTGTGTCACAACCAGTAGTAGCATTTTGGAGGCGTGGGGGTGGAACAACCTCCAACACTACTGCACCTTGTCCTGCATCCTTCCCAGCTGCCAAAAGAGTGACCCAATGGGCCGTGAAAGAAAGGTAACGTCCCTGTCCATGCCTGCTGGACCATGAGTCAGCGGTAATATGCACCTTACCGCTGACCGCCCTGTCCAGCGAGGCCAAGACATTGCCTTCCACATGCCTGTAGAGAGCCGGAATAGCCTTCCGTGCGAAAAAGTGTCGTTTGGGAACCTGCCACTGAGGAACCGCACATTGCACAAACTCACGGAAGGGGGCCGAGTCTACCAACTGAAAAGGCAGCAGTTGAAGCGCTAGCAATTTAGCCAAGCTAGCATTCAACCGCTGGGCATGTGGATGGCTGGGAGTCAACTTCTTTCGACGGTCAAGCAGCTGGGGCAGGGAAATTTGCCTGCTAGAATCGGACGTTGGTGTACTGCTAGCAGAGTGCCCACAAGTACTTGCCTGTGACACACCTAATTCTACACCTTTATTCCTCTCAGAGCAGGTTTCAGAGAGGAGTGAAGGTATAGTGGGGTTGGAGATCCCAGCTGATGCGGTGCAAGAAGAGGTCAGCTTTGTTCTTTGGTGTGGGTCTTTAAGGTAGGCTTGCCAACGAGCTGCATGGCAGGTCAACATATGTCTGATCAAGCATGTGTTGCCCAAGCGGCTGATGTTTTGGCCACGCGATATACGCTTGAGACATATGTTGCAAACAGCAGCTGTGCGATCTGATGCACTCGCCTCAAAAAAGGCCCACACCAAAGAACTTTTTGAATGACGGGCAGAGGCAGCGCCCTGCACAGGCGGAGCTCTGCGGTGTGATTCCGTCGGTGTGCTGCCTATACGCTGGCCACTCAAGGGCATCCTGCCTCGTTGGAGATGTGCCTCCTCCTCATCCTCCTCCTCCTCCTCTCTCCTATTAGGCACCCACGTGGAGTCAGTGACCTCATCATCCCCTCCCTCCTCATCACTGGAGCCAATCTGGCAGTATGCTGCAGCTGCTGGAACATGACTGCCAGATTGGTGTCCTTCTTGAGCATCCCCTCTCTCTGCTCTCACGCTGCTGCCTTCCTCTAGCTGGGTATCATCATCAGATCCTTCCAAACGCTGGGCATCCTCCTGGAGCATGTACCCAACACTGTGCTCAAACAGTTCGGGGGACTCCTCAGGAGGAGGGCATGGTGGGTCTAGGGGAGGATTGACTAATGAAGATAATGATACCAGAGAAGAGGACGCTTTGGCATCTGCTTTGCCACTACCCTGAGCCTGGGTGAGAGAGGATGAGGAGGATGAGGTGGGCTTGGTCATCCACTCTACCAAGTCTTCGGCATGATGTGGCTCAACATGTCCAGCTGCCGAAAACAAGGACAAGTGTGTCCCATGGCCATGTGCTGATGACAATGCACCGCGTACACGACCAGCACTGTTGCCCCCAGACACAGAGCCTGCTTGCCCTCTTTTTTTGCCTCCTGACTGTCTGCCTCTCCTTGGATGCCTTCCAGACATTTTAATGGATGGCCTGCAGGGAGATGGGAAAAACAGCAATAAGGGCTACCTTCAGGTGTATATTGTGCAGGAGGCTTAGCAACAATGACACTGACACTGTCCCCTGCCTATCCTTCTCTGTCCCTAAACACAAGGATTGAAAATATGGTTCAGCAAAAAAGTTTTAGAACAGAATAGCACACTGACACTTTCCCTCACTGTCCTACTCTGTCCCTCCCTACAAACAAGATTTAGCACAGAATAGCACACTGATAATTTCTACGAGTGTCCTTCTCTGTCCCTCAACTCAGGGATTGAAAATATGGAACAGCAAAATAGTTTTAGAACAGAATAGCACACTGTCAGTTTCACTCACTGTAGCTCTCTGTCCCTCAACTCAAGGATTGAAAATATGGAACAGCAAAATTGATTTAGAACAGAATAGCACACTGTCAGTTTCACTCACTGTACCTCTCTGTCCCTCAACTCAAGGATTGAAAATATGGTTCAGCAAAATAGTTTTAGAACACAATAGCACACTGACACTTTCCCTCACTGTAGCTCTCTGTCCCTCAACTCAAGGATTGAAAATATGGTTCAGCAAAATAGTTTTAGAACAGAATAGCACACTGTCAGTTTCCCTCACTGTACCTCTCTGTCCCTCAACTCAAGGATTGAAAATATGGAACAGCAAAATTGATTTAGAACAGAATAGCACACTGTCAGTTTCACTCACTGTAGCTCTCTGTCCCTCAACTCAAGGATTGAAAATATGGTTCAGCAAAATAGTTTTAGAACAGAATAGCACACTGTCAGTTTCCCTCACTGTACCTCTCTGTCCCTCAACTCAAGGATTGAAAATATGGAACAGCAAAATTGATTTAGAACAGAATAGCACACTGTCAGTTTCCCTCACTGTAGCTCTCTGTCCCTCAACTCAAGGATTGAAAATATGGAACAGCAAAATTGATTTAGAACAGAATAGCACACTGTCAGTTTCCCTCACTGTAGCTCTCTGTCCCTCAACTCAAGGATTGAAAATATGGTTCAGCAAAATAGTTTTAGAACACAATAGCACACTGACACTTTCCCTCACTGTAGCTCTCTGTCCCTCAACTCAAGGATTGAAAATATGGTTCTGCAAAATAGTTTTAGAACAGAATAGCACACTGTCAGTTTCCCTCACTGTAGTTCTCTGTCCCTCAACTCAAGGATTGAAAATATGGTTCAGCAAAATAGTTTTAGAACACAATAGCACACTGACACTTTCCCTCACTGTAGCTCTCTGTCCCTCAACTCAAGGATTGAAAATATGGTTCCACAAAATAGTTTTAGAACAGAATAGCACACTGTCAGTTTCCCTCACTGTACCTCTCTGTCCCTACAAACAAGGATTAGCACAGAATAGCACACTGTCACTGACACTCTCCCTACCTATCCTTATTTGTCCCTAAACACAAGGAATCCAGGATTAGTAAAGGAAAAAAAATGACACTGTCCCTGCCTATGCTTCTCTTTCCCTGCTCCGGAACACACTACACAAGGCCGCCGCGCTGGCGGCCTTTTATAGTGTGGGGCGTGTACTAAACCCCATCAGCAATAATTGGCCACAGGCATCCTGCCTGTGGCCAATCATTGCTCTCCTCACTGCCGGCGCTGTGATTGGCCAAGCATGCGGGGTCACAGTGCATGCTTGGCCAATCACAGCGCCTGGATGACACTGCGATGACATAGTGCATTGTGGGCCGTTCGCGTAACTCGAATTTGGTGCGAACGGCCCAAATCGTTCGATCTTCGTCGAACGATCGAACAGCCGATGTTCGAGTCGACCGTATGTTCGACTCGAACACGAAGCTCATCCCTACTCTGTTAGCCCTCTTTCTTGCAGCTCCCCACTGCTCCACTGACACCTGTACCGTGCAGACGCACACACTGTTGGCTGCTCGCTTGCACCCACATGTACTCCTTGGGAGGGTGGAGCCCAGAAACCTAGTTCTGAGTCTACAAAAAACCCAGCTTACACCTGCTACAAAAACCAGGACCTAGGAGATTTCATCCCACCTAGACCACTGAGAAATCTACTGGCTCCAGGTCCCAGACTGGATTTTACAAACCACTGAGGAAGCTGAAAAAACTGTTTCCTGCAAATGAAGCAAGCACCCTGGAGCCCCTCAATTTGCCTAGCTGAGAATTTTGGGTGATATAAAAGCATTTTAACATCTTAAAATGGCACTGCACTGTCGCTAAAATATATATATATATATATATATATATATATATGTAGCGGGTGTTTGCTTTAAGGCCCAGAGACTACCATACCCAGGATGCATTTGCCCACACAAGGACTGCTGGGGTGGGGTATTTAACAAGGGGGCGGACTGTAGTACAGTCTCTTTGTACATTGCCCGCCTAGCAAGTGGAACTCTCTGCTGAGTCTGTTGTTCCGGACAGGGCCTGAAGTCTAGGCCCTGTGTTTCCAAAGAGCTTTCCGTTTCCACCAAGGAGCCTGAGGGATGTTGCATCCTGCTCTCTGGCTGCTGCTTCCAGGAGGACCGAAGACCCGGGTGTCGTGGAACCTGTGTACCGAGACACAGCAACGGAAGATACGGACATGGACTGGTCCGGTTGGGTGAGAGGGCACCTGCTCAGAGATTAGTACAGGATCTCTAGGCCCAGTGTTTGTTGTTCGGGACTCACCCGTTAGAGTTTGAATACGCACACTGGAGGGACAGTGCATTTAGTAACAGTAGTGGCTTTATCCTTGTTCACCAAGTTCAACTTTTATTCCTGTGGATTACAATTTTGTCTTCAAAAGTGCACCACCATTTGCTAGCGAAGATTCATCTCTACGGAACTTACACATAGTTATAGTCAGGCCTGACTTATCAGTGTAGACATTGTTGGGTGCCATCTTACCCACGAGGGAGGAGAACTGCAAAGGGTGGTCTGTTAATAATCTTTGCACAGTATTGTATATCTGTCCATTGTTGAACACCTTTTATTGCAGGGCTCTGCATATACTAAAGTGTACTGTTTTGATCTGTTTAATCATCTCTTTCAGTAAAAGTACCAGGATTAAGCAGACTCAGGGGCTGATTTACGAAACGTTTGCGCCATGAGTATCGGCGCATCTGCGTGCGCAACGGCAGTTTTGGTATTTACAAAACATTTGCGCCGGTAGAGCAGCGCTATTCCCCATTTACTATAGTGTTCTCGGCGCACGGGAGGAGGCGCTCAGTGCGCCACTATGGACCTGGCACACGGCATCTTAAAATCGAAATATAAAGAAGCTGGAAGTGCCAATATAATGGGGGTGACATGGGGTGATGTGAGGAAGTGTAGTGACACCTGCCCAAGTAACAAATATGCCCAAAATAGAATGAGAAAGTAACTTTTTCTGAACCAGCCCGCTGCGCCGGCAATTACGTTTAGAACTGCGAGAGTTTTTTTGTGCTCAGCGCGGGAATTTCACTTGTTCAAACGCGCCGGGACACTGCGCCGGCAAAATCTTCGTAAATGTCAAGTCACGTAAATCAATTTGCATAAGTTGAACAGGCGCACCTCTGAACTTGCCGTTATATAACAGTGCGCCAGCAAAATGACATTTCTAAAGGAAAAAAAAGAAGGCATTTAAAAGCACCAGCGGCTATAATGAATTGTCGGCTCCCGTCAATATAGAGAAAAGTCATTGATAAAAAAAAAAATGCGTGGGGGTTCCCCCAAATTTCATTACCAGGCCCTTCAGGTCTGGTATGGATATTAAGGGGAACTCCGCGCCAATTTTTTTAAAAAAGATGACGTGCAGGTGCCCCTCAAAATCCGTACCAGGCCCTTCAGGTCTGGTATGGATTTTAAGGGGAACCCCCACGCCAAACTTAAGAAAAAATAGCGTGGGGGTCCCCCTAAAAATCCACACCAGACCCTTATCCGAGCACGCAACCTGGCAGGCCGCAGGAAAAGAGGGGGGGACGAGAGAGCGGCCCCCCTCCCTCCTGAACCGTACCAGGCCACATGCCCTCAACATGGGGAGAATTTCCCCATGTTGATGGGGACAAGGGCCTCATCCCCACAACCCTTGCCCGGTGGTTGTGGGGGTCTGCGGGCGGGGAGCTTATCGGAATCTGGAAGACCCCTTTAACAAAGGGGACCCCCAGATCCCGCCCCCCCTGTGGGAAATGGTAATGGGGTACAAATGTACCCCTACCATTTTACAAAGAAAAATGACAAAAATTTTAAAAATGACAATAGCCGGTTTTTGAAAATTCCTTTATTAAAGTCTTCTCCTTTCTTCCATCTTCTTCTTCCAGCTTCTTCTTCCAGCTTCTTCTTCCAGCTTCTTCTTTTCTCCATTCGGGTTTCTTCCTCCATTATGTTCTTCATCTTCCTCTTCATCTTCATCTTCATCTTCCTCTTCCTTCGGTGTTCTCGTCCGCATCTTGCTCCAGCTTCTTGTCCCCTTCTTCTTTCTCCGGCCGCTCTCCGATTGAATTCGAGGTTCCCGCTGTGTGACGCTTCAGTTCATCAGTTCTCCTCTGGGTCCGCTGCCACCCGGTGGCTCCGCCCCCTCTAACACCACAGGGAAAGTCCCCGTGAAATCCATGTGCGTCAGGGGGGGGCAGGGTCACCGGGTGGCAGCGGACCCAGAGGAGAACTGAAGAACTGAAGCGTCACACAGCGGGAACCTCAAATTCAAACGGAGCGGCCGGAGAAACAAGAAGGAGACAAGAAGCCGGAGCAAGATGCGGATGAGAACACCGAAGGAAGAAGGAAGATAAAGATGAAGAGGAAGATGAAGAACAAGATGGAGGAAGAAACCCGAATGGAGAAAAGAAGAAGCTGGAAGAAGAAGATGGAAGAAGAAGATGGAAGAAGAAGATGGAAGAAAGGAGAAGACATTAATAAAGTAATTGTCAAAAACCGGCTATTGTCATTTTTAACACTTTTTTTGTGAAATGGTAGGGGTACATATGTACCCCATTACCATTTCACACAGGGGAGGGGCCGGGATCTGGGGGTCCCCTTTGATTCCGATAAGCCCCTCGCCAGCAGACCCCCACAACCACCGGCAAGGGTTGTGGGGATGAGGCCCTTGTCCCCATCAACATGAGGACATCCTCCCCATGTTGAGGGCACGTGGCCTAGTACGGTTCAGGAGGAGGTATGCGCTCTCTCATCCCCCCCTCTGCCAGGTTGCGTGCTCGGATAAGGGTCTGGTGTGGATTTTTAGGGGGACCCCCACGCTATTTTTTTTTAAGTTTGGCGTGGGGGTCCCCTTAAAATCCATACCAGACCTGAAGGGCCTTGTAATGGAATTTGGGGGACCCCCACGCATTTCTATTTGTTTTTCAAAGATTTTCAATGACTTTTATCTGTATTGAAGGGAACCAGCAATTAATTACAGCCGCGAGTACTTTTAAATGACTATTATTTTTCTTTAGAAATGTCATTTTGCTCTCGAACTGTTATAAACATGGAAAACATGCGCTACTTTACAGGCATACTATAGACACCCCCCAGGTATGATATTTAGGGCCAGTTCACACCGGATGCAGTGCAGTGCGTTTTTTTGATGCATGAAAAACGCAAAGAAAGTTGATCACATTAATGCCAATGGCATAGTTCACACCACTGCAGTCCGTTCCAGTGCGTTTCAGAAAGGAAGAAAAAATTGGTCATGCTGCATTTTTTAGGTACAGAACTGTACTGGACCGCAGTAAAACACAGTAAAAACGCAATGAAACGTACCAAAAACGCACTGGAATGCACCGGAACGCACCTAAATGCACCAAAGACTGCATCAAAAACGCATCAAAAATGCACTGGAATGTGTCAAAAACGCGCATGCAGAAAAGCACCTGGAACGCATCCAGACTGCGTTTCTATGGTGTGAACTAGGGATGCGTTCCAGGTGCTTTTTTGCATGCACGTTTTTGATGCGTTCCAGTGCATTTTTGGTACGTTTTTGATGCAGTGCAGTGCTTTTTTTTCCACCCTCTTTTTTATTAACCATAGATAAGGACAAGTGTGTTCCAGTGCGTTTTTGGTGCATTTAGGTGTGTTCCTGTGCGTTCTAGTGCGTTTATGATGCATTTTGCTGCGTTCCAGTACAGTCCAGTGCAGGTAAAATGCAGCATGTTTTACTTTTTTTTTGTGGAACTGGAACGCACTGGAACAAACATTTAGAACCATATAACCAACTTTCCATGCATTTTTGATGCATAAAAAACGCAATGGACTGCATGTGGTGTGAAATGTCCCTTAGGGTGGGACCTGGGCCCCCATTTTAAGGCCAATAACTAGAAGATAAGCCAGCCAAGTGGGGACTAGCAAAACTAACAAGTCAGTTCCCATAGACTGCAATGGTATTTGTTGGTGGGGGGGGGGTGTGTTTGTCCCATCTCTAATTTTATAGCATGCTGGATGATGTGCTTAATTTTGGACAGGGGGGGGGGGTATTTTCTGCTAGCTGCATTTGTGTTGGTCTGAGTATGCCCAGGAAGTTAGTTTTTTTTTTTGGTGCTTTTTGTGTGTGAACAACACCTGGATATTTCTGGGCATGCTCAGAGAGTGTTTTTATGGGTTAGTAATTGAAGGACATCCTTAACAGGTGTACCCACTTTGAAGTTCAGTCTCTACATTGGGTGAACTTTCATTTTGGGTGTTTCATGGACTGTGCATGTGTTTTCAATTGCCTCATTAGCACACAAACCTATGTTATATAAAGCTCACAGATAGCATCCTCTCCCTTGCCCTGAAAAGAGGCAACTGTGTGCGTGCGTGCGTCCGGCAAAAAGTACATTTTGGTGTCCTTATCAAGTTTGTAACACATGTATTTTATTTGTTATGTCTTTGCAAAACAGGTGTTTGTTTTACTTTTGTTGATTGTATTTTTTTGTGTGGGGGAAATGTTCCCCTGAAATAATTTTGATGTTGTTAATGTGTGTCGTTTGTTCACTTTGATTTAATTGTCTGTGCTGCATTATTTTGCAAAATCTTTCTCAAGATGTTGTGAGTCTGTGACTAATGTTTTAAATTGACCATGTTTTTTATTTTGGCTTCCCTTTGTTTTGTTGACCAATAAAATTTGATGCAAAGTTTTGATGTTTGTTTTGTGTTTTCTTTGCAACAAATGTGACAGCTGATTGGCATGTCAAAACAAAACAGGTGTGATTTGTCTACACTGGTGCCTTCATGCTAGCATATGCATGTATTGTGTGCTGCCATGGATAGTCCCCAGGAAATGAAAAATACAGAGCGGTAAGTATTCATTTTTCCTTTTTACTGCAGTGGTTCTCAGCCTCAGTCCTCAAGTACCCCCAACAGGACATGTTTTATGAATTTATCTTATCGAGAATTTCTGTCCAAAATACAAAACCATTGACTGTGATTTAAAGCACATGTGCAAGATGAAGGAAAACCTGCAAACATGGCCTGTTGGGGGTACTTGAGAAGCACTGATTTAGAGCACTGCACTTAAAAATAGCTCAAGGCAATACAATTCTAATTGTGGGCATTTTGAGGGAAACAAAGTAAGTGTTAGAACCCCTGCTTGTTGTTTTTTGTTTGTTTATTTTTTTAGGTTGGGCTTTGTGTCCCCTTTTAGTAAAATTGGCTTCACTTCCTGTCACACAGCTAAACAGGAAGTGAAGGTAAAACCCTACCAATGTATTTTCTTTGGGGCACACAGATCAATCTAACTAGTGTCCCCATTAAGCAAATTGCACTCTAGCACTTTGTTGTGTACACCCCAAATCATTGGGTAGTTTGGGGTTTAGTAAAGACAAATCCACTCTGCGGTAAAAGTGTAGCTGCTGAAAATCTGAGGGGAAGCACTGGTGATTGTAACATCCAATCATGTAAAAGCAAAGATGGTGTTTTTTTTGTTTGCTTGCATGTCCCCCTCGGATATCCAGCAAGTGCACTTGTAGTGCAAAGTGGATTTGCCTTTAGTAAATAAACCCCAAACTACCTAATAATTTGGGGTGTACCCAGCAATGGAGTGCAATGTACATAATGGGGAAAGTATTTAGATTGACATGTGTGTCCCCAAGGAAAGACATTGGTAGCCATGCCACCTCTCAGTGCCCACCCTTGCCACCTTATCGGTGCCCATCAGTGCAGCCCATCAGTGCAGTCTCATCAGTGTACATCAATGAAGGAGAAAAATTAACTTTTTTCAAAATTTTTGAAATATTAACCACTTTCCTACCGCCCACCGTCAAATGACGTCCTTGGCTTTGTGCGGTGACATCTGAATGATGCCTGCAGTTGCAGGCATCATTCAGATATCATTATTTTCAGCCGGCGATTCTGTGCGATTCAGCCGCTTGATCGTTCTTATAGGCGGCGGGAGGGGACGTCCCCCCCCTTCCCGCCGCCATCCGGTGCTTCTCTGGGCTCTCCCGTGCCATCTGGGGCTCGGAGAACGAATTGGCTGGCGCCGGATGGGAAGCATAGAGATGACTGGTGACCAGATAGTCACCAGTCATCTCTATGACCGTCGGAGGCCCGGGCGCGACGTTATGACATCACGCCGGGTTCCCGTATGTTCCCGTGATCTCGGCTGTCAGCATGAGATCGGTGAATTTTTTTGACCGATCTCATGCTTTCCAGCCTGTAGGAGAGATGTGGGGTCTTATTGACCCTGCATCTCTCCATAAAGAGGACCTGTCACGATAGATTCCTATTACAAGGGATGTTTACATTCCTTGTAATAGGAATAAAAGTGATCAAAAAAACTAAAAAGTTAAAAAAAGAGTAATGCCCCATACACACGATCGTTTTTCATGCCGTTAAAAATGCCATTTTAAAAAATGGCCATTAAAAATGATCGTGTGTATGCTCCAGAGCATTTTTAACGACGTGAAAAACGGGCATTAAATTTTTCAAACATGCTCTCTTTTTTCATGTCGTTTTTCATGTAGTTTTTTTTAACGACGTGAAAAACGATAGTGTGTTTGCTTTAACGATGTGAAAAAAAACGCGCATGCTCAGAATCAGGGATGAGCCGAACACCCCCCTGTTCGGTTCGCACCAGAACCTGCGAACAGACAAAATGTTCGTGTGCACTTTAGAACCCTATTAAATACAATGGACTCGAACGTTCGAAATCTAAAGTGCTAATTATAAAGGCTTATATGCAAGTTATTGTCCTAAAAAGTGTTTGGGGACCCGGGTCCTGCCCCAGGGGACATGTATCAATGCAAAAATAAGTTTTAAAAACTGCCATTTTTTCGGGAGCAGTGATTTTAATAATGCTTAAAATTAAAAAATAAAGGTGAAATATTCCTTTAAATTTCGTACCTGGGGGGTGTGTATGATATGCATGTAAAGTGGCGCATGTTTCCCGTGCTTAGAACTGTCCCTGCACAAAGTGTCATTTTTGAAGGAAAAAAAGTCATTTAAAACTCACTCGCGGCTATTAATGAATTGTCGGCTTTTATCAATACATACAAAAGTCATTGATAAAAAAAAAAAAAGCGTGGGGGTCCCCCATAATTCAATTACCAGGCCCTTCAGGTCTGGAATGGATATTAAGGGGAACCCCGCCGCAAATTAAAAAAAATGGCGTGGGGTTCCCCCTAAATATCCATACCAGGCCCTTCAGATCTGGCATGGATTTTAAGGGGAACTCCACCCCAAATTAAAAAAAAATGGCGTGGAGTCCCCCCAAAAATCCATACCAGACCCTTATCCGAGCACGCAACCTGGCCGGCCGCAGGGGAAAAGGGGGGGACTCTATAGACTCTATACATGTATTTCGCAGTGAAGGAAGTTCCCCATCAAGTCCGCCCCCTCGGTATGTCGGACCCCGCCTACGTCATTGGCCTGAGCGGGAAACTTCCTTCACTGTGTAAATTTAAATTACACAGTGAAGGAAGTTCCCCGCTCAGGCCAATGACGTAGGCGGGTCCGACATACCGAGGGGGCAGACCTGATGGGGAACTTCTCTCACTGTGGTAATACATGTATAGACCCGCTCCTTGTCATGTTCCGCATCTGGTCCGATTAGCGGACCTGATGGGGAACTTTAGAAGGGGTGGGTCTATACATTTAAAACACTGAGGAGGAAGTTCCCCATCAGGTCCGCTCAGGCAAAACCAGTGACGGACAGCGCTGGACATCGGATCGCCGCGGGACACTGGATTTCACCGCTGGAATGTTTTTTTTTTTTTGTTTGTTTTTAATAAAGGACTTTTTCAATGTGTTTGTGTGTTTTTTTTTAAATTTTTTTACGCTTTCTTCGTGAAATGGTAGGGGTACAATGTACCCCTTACCAATTCACATGGGGTGGGGGCGGGATCTGGGGGTCCCCTTTGTTAAAGGGGTCTTCCAGATTCCGATAAGCCCCCCGCCCGCAGACCCCCACAACCACCGGGCAAGGGTTGTGGGGATGAGGCCCTTGTCCCCATCAACATGGGGACATCCTCCCCATGTTGAGGGCATGTGGCCTGGTACGGTTTAGGAGGGAGGGGGGCCGCTCTCTCATCCCCCCCTCTTCCCCTGCGGCCGGCCAGGTTGTGTGCTCGGATAAGGGTCTGGTATGGATTTTTGGGGGGACTCCACGCCATTTTTTTTTTAATTTGGGGTGGAGTTCCCTTTAAAATCCATGCCAGATTTGAAGGGCCTGGTATGGATATTTGGGGGAACCCCACGCCATTTTTTTTAAATTTGCGGCGGGGTTCCCCTTAATATCCATTCCAGACCTGAAGGGCCTGGTAATTGAATTCTGGGGGACCCCCACGCTTTTTTTTTATTTTTTATCAATGACTTTTGTATGTATTGATAAAAGCCGACAATTCATTATTAGCCGCGAGTGAGTTTTAAGTGACTTTTTTTCCTTCAAAAATGAAATTTTTTGCAGGGACAGTTCTAAACACGGGAAACATGCGCCACTTTACATGCATATCATACACACCCCCTAGGTACGAAATTTAAAGGAACATTTCACTTTTATTGTTTCACTTTAAGCATTATTAAAATCACTGCTCCCGAAAAAACGGCCGTTTTAAAAAAAAAAAATTGCATTGATACATGTCCCCTGGGCAGGACCCAGGTCCCCAAACACTTTTTAGGACAATAACTTGCATATAAGCCTTTATAACTAGCACTTTAGATTTCTCCCATAGACTTTTCGAATTTGCCGCAAACACCCCAATTTGTTCGCCGTTCGGCGAACGGGCGAACAGGCAATGTTCGAGTCGAACATGAGTTCGACTCGAACTCGAAGCTCATCCCTACTCAGAATCAAGTATGAGATGGGAGCGCTCGTTTTGGTAAAGCTAGCGTTGGAACTAGATATAACACAATCGTCATGGTGGAATTAATTGCATCGTTTTAATGCTGCGCATTCCGTTCTTCTTTTGAAAATGCTTAAACAATTACCTTCTTTTGCTAATGACATTGAGAGTTATGCCAAACTTGTTTCTAAAGTAATTCCTAATTGATTTAATGATAGAAAAATATTCTTTTCAAGCCACATCTCCCTCATAAATTCATGAATAAATGTAAAGATCTTTTTTTTTTTTTTTTATGTTTTTGCAGTTTATTTTAGTAATTAAGTTAGCTTATTTATTTTTTTGGTCCTTTTTTTTCGGGGTTTTTTGCTTAAATTATTCTTGTGTAAAGTTACCACACCAACCTTCAAAATTTGTCTCATTTTGCCTCAAGGAGGTTTGTGTCCCTTGTTAATACCAATAATATTATTTTAAATGTCCCTGCCTACTCCCTGGCAAAGTCTCTTTTGAAATACAAATCACATAGTCAAGTATTTTAAGCCAAAAAAAGTATCCTTTATTTAGGAACATAACAAATTAAAGGGGAAGGCAGCACTGGAGAGCCTGCTTGCATTTGTGCATCCTTTGGACCCCACAACAACCATCCAAGATGTGAAAACCAAACTATTGATTGAAAGAAATCAAAAAGGAGCCCAATCTTGGCTTGAACTCCCAGAGGTCAGGAACCGCAGCAGATAAGTCATATATGTCCCCAGTCTGTGGTACTACAGCAGGCATTATTTTTTCTTCTTCCTTGTAGCCTTCTCTCCAGCCTTCACTGCAGCCTTCTCTGCAGCCTTGGTTGGTTTCTTCCTCGGAGGCTGGGGATCAGGAGGAGAGGTTGTGGCAGGAGGAGTAGTAGGAGGAGGAGGAGGAGGTGGAGGAGTAGGGACAACCTCTGTGATGTCGGTGAACTTGGTGAGTTCACCGAGCAATCCCTTGTTAATTACCTTCAGGAGAAGGGTCTCACTATAGAGCTTTTGACGCAGGTCCATTTGGGCTAGATTATGTGCGAGGACTGTGGCAAAGCCCTCCTCAGCAGAGGGTGCCTCTCTGAGGGCCGCAGTAGCCTCTTTGATGAAGGCTCTTGTTTCCTCCTCCACCTGCCTACCTCTCCTTGGCCCTCGTGGTTTCATTATCAGGGGAGGCATCTGGGCTCTTGTGCTGGGCCCAGCCTCCTCCTGGGTGCCACTGGGCCCTGCCTCCTCCTGGTCCCCAACATCACCGTCTTCCTGGCTCTGCTCTGGCTGTAAAAAAAGAAAGGGACTTTATTTATTTTTTTCCACCATCAATCACACACATTGTTCACCTCCAGACATTTTTGAATAGAATGTGAAAAATTAGTAAATTTTCAGAGATTCCGCCTCCTGACATTGTTGCCTTGTCCACATCAAATTTGACCACTACTGTATCTTGCTCTTTAAATCCTTTTTTTTTTTTTGAACATTAAATACCTAACAATACTAACATCAATTTAAATTCATCACTTTTGTAACATATAAATGTAGATATAAATACTTTACCTGGCTCCATATATCCAAATCTGCCTCCTCAAGGACCTGATCTTGATCCTCAGAGGAAGCCAGAGCAGGGTTGCCAGGAAGGCTGGAGGGCTGGCTGCAAGGAAGGCTGGAGGTTTGGCTACAAGGAAGGCTGGATTGACCTCTGGGGGGAAGGGTGGACAGAGATTCCCGCACTTCCAGCTGGTCATCCAGAAAAGATAGCTTGCTGTAGTACCACAGAGTGGGTTTATAAACCTTATCTGCTGCAGCACCTGACCTCTGGGACTTCAGGACCATATTCCTCTGGGTCCTGTATGTCCCCCTGATGGTAGCAATTTTGTTTTTCACATCTTGGAGAGTTGTTGTGGGTATCTGGGTTTGGACAAATGCAAGCAGGCTCTCCAGTGCCGCTGTCCTGGCCGTTTTGTTTTTATTGGAACCACTTTTGGTCTGCCACAGGATAGGGAGTTTCTTCCATTTATCAATGAACTCCCCCATAAACTCAGGGTTTTTGAATGTTTTCTTTTTCTCTGTAAAATCAAGAACCAAGAAAATACATATGATTCAGGCACCATTCATCAAATCAGCATTTTGGACAGATATAAAAGCCCCAAATCTCCTCCTCTGCGGAAACCCAAATCCTTAAAATGTTATGTACCTTGGTCAACACGTTCGTTGCGAACTCCCTCTCCCGCCAAATGAACGTATTTTCGACACATGGATCTTCACTTGATATACACTGCGCATGCGTGAAACTCTGCACGCTTTCCCCGCCCCTGACGTTCGATATTGTACTTTCCCCGCCCCTTCTCGCTCGTCGTAGTGCTTAGTAACATGGCGGAGACACAGGTGGCTGAGATTACCTCTACAGAGGATGAAATTCCTGAGGAGCCCAAATCCCGATCCAGGAGATATAAAGGCATCCAACATGTCATTCGAGGAAATGGTGGAGATGGTCGCCATTTTGAAGAGGGAGGATTATGATGCCAAGCATGGGCCGTATAAAAGGCCTAATCTGGTCAAGTCAAAAATTATGGGCAAAGTGGTCAAAAGTCTTCACCAAAAATTCGGGGTGTGCAGAACGAAGGAACAGCTCAGAAAACGATGGTCTGATCTGAAGTTGCGGGAGCCCGACCAATACAAAAGAATCAAGAAAGTTATAGGAAAAAGTAAGTACTTTTTGGCTATTATCCCTGCTAAAGATTATTACTTGTAAGCATTATGGGTGGAACTGCATACAGATGTGCGTAGTTCAAAGCTAATCATTGGAGTTTGTTATAGACCACCCAATGTTAATGAGGAGTTAGAGACTCAGCTCCTTGCACAGATGGAAAGGGCTGCAAGGGCTGGGACGGTGATAATAATGGGGGATTTTAACTAAGCAGAAATTGACTGGAGTAATGGAACTGCTGGGACAGTTAAAGGGCAAAAATTTATAAACCTATTGCAGGACAATTTTATGGTCCAGTTTATTGAGGCCCCAACTAGGAATGATGCTCTGTTGGACCTGGTAATCTCAAACCATGCAAAGCGTATTACTAATGTTCAGATAAAGGAACACCTGGGTAGCAGTGACCATAACATGATTTCATTTGATGTTAGTTGTAAGCAAAAATCACATACAGGAAAGATAAAAACACTTAATTTCAAGAGAGCAAATTTTCCAAGGATGAGCGCTGCTCTCCAGGACTTAGACTGGGAAGGAATATTGGCATCAATGGGCACAGAACAGAAATGGGAATTCTTCAAAAAGACTGTTTGTGAACTCACTGCAAAGTATATTCCCATGGGCAATAAGTTTAAAAGGCTAAAAATAAAACCTATGTGGCTCACTGCCAAAGTTAAAAAAGCTATAAACTATAAGAAAAGAGCTTTTAAAAAATATAAAAATGAGGGAACACTAGTGTCATTTAAATGTTACAAAGAATATAACAGGATATGTAAAAAGGAAATCAAGGATGCAAAAATTCAAAATGAACGACAGATTGCAAAAGATAGTAGGACAAACCCCCAAAAATTCTTCCAATATATTAATAGTAAAAAGGTCAAGTCTGAGCATGTAGGCCCTTTACAAAATAATCTAGAGTGGGTGACTGGGGACAAAGAGAAGGCTAATTTATTAAATACTTTCTTCAGTTCTGTGTATACAAAGGAGACTGGGGGAGCTCATGTCCAAAATGGGGGTGGTAGTGACACAGCCCCAAATCCACAATGGCTCAAAAGTGATATGGTCCAGAAATATTTAGATGGAATAAAGGTGGATAAAGCACCTGGACCAGATGGCATACACCCACGGATCCTAAAAGAATTGAGCTCTGTAATTTCAAAGCCATTGTATTTAATTTTTAGGGACTCATTAATGACAGGAATAGTACCACTGGATTGGCGCAGGGCCAATGTGGTGCCTATATTTAAAAAGGGAATTAAGTCTTTACCAAGTAACTATAGACCTGTTAGTTTAACTTCTATAGTTGGGAAAATACTGGAGAGATTAATAAAAGACCACATAGATGAGTTCTTGCTGGAAAAAAACTATTTAAGCAACAGACAGCATGGATTCATGAAAGACAGAAGTTGTCAAACAAACCTGATTTCTTTTTATGAAGAGGTAAGCAAGACCTTGGACAAAGGGGTGGCTGTGGACGTGGTATACTTGGATTTTGCAAAAGCGTTCGATACAGTTCCCCACACACGGCTCATGTGTAAGGTAAAGTCTACAGGATTGGAAATATCAGTTTGTAAATGGATAGAAAACTGGCTAAAAGACAGAATTCAGAGAGTAGTGGTTAATGATTCTTACTCTGAATGGTCCAAGGTTATCAGTGGTGTACCCCAAGGTTCAGTGCTGGGACCCTTACTTTTTAATATGTTTATAAATGATATTGGGTCTGAGATCAAAAGTAACATTTCTGTCTTTGCAGATGACACCAAGCTATGCAGTGGAATAACGTCCTTACAGGATGTCGCCAATTTACAAGCCAACCTCAATGCTCTGTCTAATTGGGCGACTATGTGGCAGATGAGGTTTAATGTTGATAAATGTAAAGTTATGCACTTGGGGGCTAAGAATATGAATGCATCATACATACTAGGGGGAGTACAACTGGGGGGGATCCGTAGTGGAGAAGGATCTGGGGGTTTTAGTAGATCATAAGCTCAATAATGGCATGCAATGCCAAGCTGCGGTTTCCAAAGCGAACAAAGTCCTTTCTTGTATTAAGAGAGGTATGGTCTCCAGAGAGAGAGATATCATTTTGCCCCTGTTCAAATCATTAGTAAGACCTCATCTGGAATATGCAGTTCAGTTTTGGGCCCCAGTTCTCAAAAAGGATATTGGGGAACTGGAGAAAGTGCAGAGAAGGGCAACCAAACTGATAAGAGGCATGGAGGAGCTCAGCTATGAGGAGAGATTAGAGGAACTGAATTTATTCTCTCTTGAGAAGAGGAGATTAAGGGGGGATATGATCAACATGTACAAATATATAAGGGGTCCATATAGTGAACTTGGTGTTCAGTTATTCACTTTACGGTCAACACAAAGGACAAGGGGGCACTCTTTGCGTCTAGAGTAAAAGAGATTTCACCTCCAAATACGGAAAGGTTTTTTCACATAAGAGCTGTGAAAATGTGGAATAGACTCCCTGCAGAGGTGGTTCTGGCCAGCTCAGTAGATTGCTTTAAGAAGGGCCTGGATTCTTTCTTAAATGTACATAATATAACTGGGTACTGACATTTATAGGTAAAGTTGATCCGGGGAATATCCGATTGCCTCTCGGGGGATCAGGAAGGAATTTTTTCCCCTGCTGTAGCAAATTGGATCATGCTCTTCTGGGGTTTTTTGCCTTCCTCTGGATCAACTGTGGGTATAGAATTGGGTATATGGGATTGTACGATATATATATATATATATATATATATATATATATATATATATTGTGACAGCAGGAAGGTAAAGTCACCTGGTTGCATCCAGGGGGGTAGATATATTTCGCCCAGATTCAGGCTTTACGCCGACTTATACAACTAGGTGGAGAGTTGTATAAGCCCAGCTGAGGATAGTGGGCTCATGGATGACTCATACCTCTAGGGAGAGTGTGGGGCGTCGTGCAGACAGGGAGTTGATGAGACCAGCTGAAGCTTGTCAGCTCATTTAGGCCTCTATAAGAACTCCCAGCTTCATTAGATGTTAGCTCATGCCTGGAAGCAGACCTGTGTGGACTTCCTGGAGAGAGTGAACCCTTGTGCGGTGAGACAAAGCCTGTGTGGCTATTTGCTTGGACATTTAAAACCAGGGACTTAGGGACTAGGACAGCACTAGGCTGATCCCAGTTGTTAGTTAGGAAACCTGTATGTTTAGTCAGAGGTCAAATTGACCAGGATTTATTTTGTTTATGTTTCTTTTGCTTTGCTGTGTTTTTGTCACTGTAAATAGAAAATAAACCGCACCTTTTTGATTTTGAAAACCACAACCTCCGTCTGCTGGGCCTGTTTTTGTGTGGGGAGCCCATCCCGGGGGTCACACACACCCGCTGCCGAGCTAACCCCCTCACAGTTGGTGGAGAACCAGTGGCAGTTTTTTTTAAGCCAGCATGGAGGAGATACTGAAACAGCTGGCTCTAGCAAATGCCAATCAACAGCAGACAAATGCAGGTTTGCAAAAGAGCCTTGCAGCTCATCAACAGAGCCTTGCAGCTCAACAACAGAACTTCGCAGCCCAGCAGCAAGCTCATCAACAGAGCCTTGCAGCCCAGCAGCAGACAAACGCAACTTTGCAACAGAGTCTGGAGGCTCAGCAACAAGCCCAGCAGCAATCTGAGGCCCGCTTCATAGACCTGTTGCAGAAGCAAGAGCAGAGACTACAACAACAGATGGAAGCAGTAATGCAGCAACGTCCGCAGACCAGTGAGGAAAGCCGTCCCACTAATACCGCGTCCTTTGGGGTGAGTCGTTTATTGACAAAAATGACTGGAGAGGATGATCCAGAGGTATTTTTGACCACATTTGAAAGGACCGCTGAAAGCGAAAAGTGGCCTGAGGAGCAGTGGGCTGGACTAGTGGCTCCTCTGTTAACTGGTGAATCGCAGAAAGCTTACTATGACCTAGAGCCTAACCAAGCAAAAGACTATGTGATGCTAAAAGCTGAAATATTGGCAAGGCTGGGTGTCACCCTGGCTGTCCGGGCTCAGCGTGTGCATAACTGGACTTTCCAGCTTGGAAAACCCCCCAGGTCTCAAATGTATGATCTCATTCACCTGAGCAGAAAGTGGCTACAGCCAGAGACTTTGTCCGCACCAAAGATTGTGGAACGTGTTGTAATGGATCGGTTTTTGAGAGCTCTTCCTACTGCCATCCAAAAGTGGGTAAGCCATGGAGACCCAGAGACGGCCGATGGTCTTGTGGATCGTGTGGAGAAATACTTGGCTACAGAGAACCTGACGGTCTCTTCCAGAGACACTCGGACTTTCCACCCTAAGACTAGACCATCCCCAGGGGCGGATAAGATGATTCCAAGGGGTAAGGGTGGAGAGAGTGAGAGGGTGGGAGCTCTACCCCAAGTTTGGCGAGAACAGCCTGGGAAATCAGCGGCTCAAGAGGCGGCAAGAAGGATCGTTTGCTACCGCTGCCGGCAAGCGGGACATATTGCAGCAAATTGCCCGGTTGTGGAGGAACCCATGCAGTGTGACTTTCTGACGGGCAGACGTCAGTCGCTGTGTGCGACAGTCGCATGCACTGCCATTCGAGGAACTGAGAAACATTTATGCAAAATGTGTGTTAATGGTAGAAATGTTGTGGTATTGCTGGATTCAGGTAGCCTTGTGACCCTGATAAAGGCTGAGTTAGTTAAAACAGAGGTCTCTGGGAATAGCAAGGTAGCTGTTATTTGTGTGCATGGGGACACCCGAGAGTATCCAGTGACTACAGTGTGTTTCGAGACCCCCAAAGGTACCCTCTCTCATCCAGTGGGCTTAGTATCTCAGTTACCGCATGACGCCATTGTGGGAAGGGATTTTCCGAAGTTCTGGGAACTGTGGGATGATCCTGAGCCCCCCACTGGTGCCCCTATGTACCAGGAATGTGATAGCCAGAACTCCCCTGAGAGTGGTGAGGACTCTCCGGAATTTCCCTTGTCAGTATTGGCAGGGGAGACTCAAGAAACTGGAGAGGAGCCCACCTCCTCAGACGAAAACCTACCGTCTGTGGAGTTTTCTGATCTTGAGGTTCACAGGGAAAACTTTGCCACAGAACAGTTGAAAGACCCCGCCCTAATAAAGGCACGGGAAAACGTAGTGAAAATAGATGGCGAGTTAGTGAACCCAGATAATACCTGCACTTACCCATACTTCAGCGTAGAGAAGGACCTACTGTATCGGGTGGCAAAAAGGGCAGAAGAAACCGTTGAGCAGCTTGTGGTGCCCAAACCGTACAGGAAGTTGGTGTTGGAGTTGGCCCATGGGCACATTCTTGGAGGTCATCTGGGGACAGAGAAAACCCGAGAGAGGGTATTACAGAGATTCTATTGGCCGGGGGTGATGAAGGACATAGAAAATTATTGTTCCTCCTGCCCTGTGTGTCAGAGGTCGGCCCCGATGCCACATTTCCGTAGCCCGCTGGTCCCTCTACCCATCATTGAGGTCCCGTTTGAGAGGATCGCCATGGATTTGGTAGGTCCTATAATCAAGTCCGCTAGGGGGCACCAGTACATATTAGTTATAATGGACTATGCCACCCGTTATCCAGAAGCGATCCCTCTCCGAAATACCTCGGCCAAAACCATAGCCAAAGAGCTATCTCTTGTGTTTAGCCGGGTGGGTATTTGTAAAGAACTGCTTACGGACCAAGGTACACCCTTTATGTCCCGGGTTATGAAGGAGCTATGTAAATTGTTCAAAGTGACGCAATTACGTACATCTGTGTATCACCCCCAAACCGATGGGCTGGTTGAAAGATTCAACAAAACCCTAAAACAAATGTTGAAGAAAGTGGTGGATAGAGATGGAAAGGATTGGGACTGTCTACTTCCTTATCTGATGTTTGCTATTAGGGAGGTGCCCCAATCCTCTACGGGATTCTCCCCCTTTGAGTTACTGTATGGGAGACACCCAAGAGGTCTGTTGGATATTGCCAAGGAAACTTGGGAAAGTGAGAGTTCTCCCCACAGGAGTGTGATTGAGCATGTCGCCCTGATGCAAGACCGAATTGCACAGGTAATGCCCATCGTGAAGGAACATTTGGCCCAAGCGCAGTTAGCACAGCAGAGAGTGTACAACCGTGGAGCCAAGACCCGTACCTTTTCCCCGGGGGATAGGATACTGGTACTGGTCCCTACGGTTGAAAGTAAATTCCTTGCCAAATGGCAAGGCCCCTACGAGATAATGGAAAAAGTGAGCAAAGTGAATTACAAGGTCAGACAACCAGGAAGGCGAAAGCCCGAACAGATCTATAATGTTAATCTGTTGAAAGCCTGGAGGGATAGAGAGTCCCTAGTCGCAGACACTTGGTCACCAGCTCAAACTGGTTGCGTGATTCCTGAGGTTGGAATCGCAGCCACCTTGTCACAACCCCAACAACAGGAGGTTAAGGAGTTTGTGCTTCGCAACAAGGAGGTATTCTCTGAGCTGCCGGGACAAACATCTGGGGTAGAGCATGACATTATTACCCCGCCCGGTGAAAGGGTGAAGTTAAAACCCTATCGGATCCCAGAGGCCCGACGGGAGGCAATACGGGAGGAAGTACAGAAAATGCTGAACTTAGGGGTGATAGAGGAGTCCCAAAGTGATTGGTCTAGTCCCATTGTGTTGGTGCCTAAACCGGATGGGAGCTGGCGATTTTGTAACGATTTTCGTCAGTTGAACAAAGTTACAAAATTTGACACCTACCCCATGCCACGTATAGATGAGTTGATCGACCGGCTGGGAACAGCCCGATACATGACGACTCTTGACCTCACAAAAGGGTATTGGCAAATCCCCCTGGCCAAGTCGGCCAAAGAGAAAACCGCATTTGTAACCCCAGACGGGGCGTTCCAATATAAAAGAATGCCGTTCGGGTTACAGAATGCGCCGGCCACATTCCAGCGGAAAATGGACCAGATGCTGAGGCCCCATCGGAAGTATGCTGCGGCTTACCTGGATGACGTAATTGTCCATAGCACAGATTGGGCCTCACATCTGCCAAAAGTGCAAGCAGTCCTGGACTCTGTTCGGGAAGCGGGGTTTACGGCTAACCCCAAGAAGTGTACCATTGGGCAGGAGGAGGCCAAATATCTTGGGTACACCATTGGGAGGGGAGTAATAAAACCCCAACTCAACAAAGTCGAGGCCATCCAGAGTTGGCCACGTCCCAACAGCAAGAAGCAGGTACGAGCCTTTCTGGGAATCGCTGGGTATTATCGGCGATTCATTCCCCACTTTGCTTCTAAGGCTGTGCCCCTAACCAACCTGACGAAGGGGAAAGGGTCGGTCATGATTAAATGGACCCCCGAGGCTGAGGCAGCATTCCAATTCTTGAAACAAGCCTTATGTAGCCAGCCAGTGTTGTACTCACCCGACTTCTCTAAAGACTTTGTCGTACAAAGTGATGCGTCAGATGTGGGGTTAGGAGCAGTATTGTCCCAGGTCTGGAACGGGGAAGAGCACCCAGTCATTTACCTCAGCAGGAAGTTGAAGTCCCATGAGGTAAATTACGCCACCGTTGAAAATGAGTGTTTAGCGGTGAAGTGGGCTCTAGATTCCCTTCGGTACTACCTGCTAGGTAGGCACTTTGACATGGTTACGGATCACGCTCCGTTAAAGTGGATGGCTCAAAACAAGGAAACAAATAGAAGAGTGAATAGGTGGTTCCTGGCCCTCCAGGAATTCAACTTCACAGTAAAGCATCGCCCTGGCGTTCAAATGGGGAATGTGGATGCTTTGTCTCGAGTACATGAATGCCTGATTGCTGGTGTTCCAACCCCGAGGTTAAAACAAGAGGGGGGGTATGTGACAGCAGGAAGGTAAAGTCACCTGGTTGCATCCAGGGGGGTAGATATATTTCGCCCAGATTCAGGCTTTACGCCGACTTATACAACTAGGTGGAGAGTTGTATAAGCCCAGCTGAGGATAGTGGGCTCATGGATGACTCATACCTCTAGGGAGAGTGTGGGGCGTCGTGCAGACAGGGAGTTGATGAGACCAGCTGAAGCTTGTCAGCTCATTTAGGCCTCTATAAGAACTCCCAGCTTCATTAGATGTTAGCTCATGCCTGGAAGCAGACCTGTGTGGACTTCCTGGAGAGAGTGAACCCTTGTGCGGTGAGACAAAGCCTGTGTGGCTATTTGCTTGGACATTTAAAACCAGGGACTTAGGGACTAGGACAGCACTAGGCTGATCCCAGTTGTTAGTTAGGAAACCTGTATGTTTAGTCAGAGGTCAAATTGACCAGGATTTATTTTGTTTATGTTTCTTTTGCTTTGCTGTGTTTTTGTCACTGTAAATAGAAAATAAACCGCACCTTTTTGATTTTGAAAACCACAACCTCCGTCTGCTGGGCCTGTTTTTGTGTGGGGAGCCCATCCCGGGGGTCACACACACCCGCTGCCGAGCTAACCCCCTCACAATATATATATATATTTTGGTTGAACTGGATGGACTTGTGTCTTTTTTCAACCTGACTAACTATGTAACTAACTATGTAACTATGTTGTATTATGTCGTGTATTTTTCTCTTTGATATAGTACAGTGAAAGAAACCATCTTTCAGGTTCGTCCGCACAGTAAACGGACGTATTAAACCTCTTTCTCCGTCCAGTTCATAAAACGATGTTTTGGGATCATCCAGTGTGAACACCCATTTAGTTAATTTTATTTGGGGGAGCAAATTTGGTAACCAATTAGTTTTTGGGATCAAATCCAAAGGACAATTTTATTTTAAAAAAAGGATATGCATGGTAATGTTAAGGGAGAGAATGCTCAGCAGCTGATGAAACATCTGAACGCAGTAGTACAAGTGTGGGCCAAAAGCCCCAAAGTTTGAGGGTGTCACACACAGGTGATCCTGTGTATATACTTCGTGGTGTTACAATGTGTCAAACTTTGGTTCAAAAAGTATATGCTATGGTTTTCGCTATGTATCCAATCATGTGTTCCGGTTGTCACTGGGGGTACATTTAAAAATGGACCACACTTCCAAATAATCTTTACAAATTATTTGTTCATGGTTTAATTTTCTCAAAAATATATTCGTTACTAATGAAAGTATACCTTTTCTTGCAATCTCCATAGGGCTTCAAAAAGCTACGTCAGATGAGCCTCTAAATCCAAGACCTTCAACAATACCCCCAGAACCACATGATGGAGAGGAACGTGAGGTTGTGGAAGTGGAAAGTGGCACCACAACAGGTCAGTGTCAAACCAGACAGATGCAGGTTAATAGATGTAGGCCTACATATTCTACACTACATGCTTTTTTTTTATTTAGGTGCAGTTCTGGCCGAAGACCCCGAAAAGTTTACACATCACAGTGCCCAGATCCTGATCCAATACCTCATGGTCTGCTGTCGTGACCTTAAAAAATTAAAGGGAGACTTGATAGAGATCAGGGAAAATACCAAGCGGGTGGAGGAAAGGCTACAAGAGATCATGGCTGTGCTTGGGCGTGTATAATGTTTTTCCACAAAATAACGTTGAACTTGCTGTGTTTTGGCAGGTTTGTTTTTCTTTTAACCTTTAAGGACTAGTACATGTTTAATTATTCATGATATTTTTAAAGATCTTTTTTGTATGCATGGCTGTTCATGCGTTTTCACAAACAAAAAATGTTTTGGACATCTACATTTAAAAGGAATAGTCCTAAAAAATAATAAAAAATTGTATTTTCTTATCAAGAAATTGTGGCTTCATTATGTAAATGTTGTGCAAAGTGAACTAATCAATGTTTTGTGTTTACACTGACAATGAAGGCTAATTAAGAATGCAAAATACACATGGCAATACTAGTGCACTAAGTAAACCTACGAGAAACATAAAACATTATTAAATTAAAACACCAAACCAATCTTTGATAAAAAAATTGTTTTATTTTTCCAAATAATAAGGTTAAAAGTCATCAGGCATTTCAATGGCCCCCCTACCCACAAAATAATCCACATATTTGTCACGGACCTCACGTCCGGTTTGGGGGGCCAAGCCTGGACGGCCAGCTTCCAGGGGCACAAGATGTTCTGCTTCCAATAATGAGGCCTCAGGCCCAGTCAAAGTCAGATAATTTGTTGAATGCACCCGGAGATAATTGTGGAGCACACAACACGCCATTACAACATGGTTCCATTTGTAAGGGGCAAGGTGGATGGAGGTGAGGAACAGGCGGAAGCGGCTGGCCATGATGCCAAAGGCATTTTCAACCACCCTTCTTGCTCTGGCCAGCCGATAGTTGTACACCCTCCTCTCAGGGGTGAGGGTGCGTTGCGGGAATGGCCTCATCAAATGGGGACCCAGGCCAAACGCCTCATCCGCCACAAACACAAATGGGAGTCCCTCCACATTCTGCTCCGCTGGTGGCAAGGCCAGCTGATCCAAAAGGAGCCATTCCCCAAACTACGTCTGTGCAAAGACTCCTCCATCAGACATCCTGCCATTCTTGCCAACGTCCACATAGAGGAATTCGTAGGTGGCCGACACCACTGCCATCATCACGATGCTGTGGAACCCCTTATAATTGTAATAAAAGGATCCCGAATGGGGTGGTGGGACGACCCAAACATGTTTGCCGTCGATGGCCCCTCCACAGTTCGGAAAGTTCCATCGTTGGGCAAACTCCGATGCCACATTCTGCCATTCATGTGGCGTAGAAGGGAACTGTGGAATTACATTTAAAAAAAAAATAATACTTTGAGACAGAAACATTGAAAGCAGATTTAAGAAAAGAATTCATGGCCAACATTGGGAGAAACCAAAAAATTAAAACATTATTAGTAAGCAACAACAAACCCAACCCAAAAAAATGGGGGGGGGGTTGAAGATGAGTTGGGGAGATCACAAATGAAGGCTGTAGCACTCTGTATGATTTAGTGAAAAATGTAACATTCCTAGGCAATCTTTAGGGGGCATTTAGGGTAAAGCACTACGATGGAGCATAGATTAAAATACATGGAAATGACTAGGCAAGGTGGGTATGGCCCCAAGATAGCATGCTGGAGAGGTTAGGTAAGGCAAATGTAAATGTAGGCCTAATAAAAAATAAATAAATAATAAATTACCATGTGGAGAAAGGGGACATTCCCTGCAGCTAAGAATCATGGGAATTAGGGACTGCTAATAAACCCAAAATAACAATTAAAACAAATAAATACATTCAATGTGATGTTTGAAATAAGAACACTTACCTTAATATAGTCCTCCTGCAAAACTTGGAGGATGGCAGAACACGTCTCTGGTATAATGATACCCAGAGCCTGGGGGGATATGCCTGTGGAGAACTTTAAGTCCTGCAGGCTTCTCCCAGTCGCCAGGTATCGCAACGTGACAATGAGCCTCTGCTCAGCACTGATGGCTTCACGCATAACGGTGTCCTGCCTGGTAATGTAGGGGAACACCAAAGCCCACAGATGCTGAAATACGGGGTCAGACATCCGGAGAAAATTCCTGTAGTCATCAGGATTATTCTCCCTGATCTCCCGCAACAAAGGCATATGACAGAACTGGTGCCGCTGGAGCAACCAATTCTTGGTCCATGAACTCCTGACCCTGCTCATGGCATGGAGTCGGGATACAGCATGAACCCCTGCACCAACTACAGCACGAACTCTACGACGAGTACATAGCCGCAACATGGCTAGATAACGGTCGGCAGCTCAGAACGAACTAGAAGAAGGAACGGAAGAACAGCAAGGCCTATGAAGAACAAGCTGAAAAACAGGAACGAGCAGACAAGAACGCACTGAATAAACAGATACGAACTGACTACAAGCACTGCAAGACAGATACAAACCCACAGGCACAAACTGAACTCCACAAAACGATCTTCAAAGCACGAAGACTGAAAAGCGTGAATTGTCTCTCACCAAACTTTTACTAACACGCGGTAACACGAAATTAGCAAAAGCGTCCCAAAGGGTGGCGTCATTAGAACGGAACTTCCCCTTTATAGTGCCGTCGTACGTGGTGTATGTCACTGCGCTTTGCTTGAACGTTTTTTTAAATGATCGTGTGTACGCAAGACAGGCTTGAGAGGAAACATGAAAAAAAACGACGTAAAAAACGTCGGTAAAAAAAATGGCATGAAAAACGATCGTGTGTACGCCGCATAAGAATTTGAAAGACAGAAGTTGTCAGACAAACCTGATTTCTTTTTATGAAGAGGTAAGTAAAACCTTGGACAGAGGGGTGACGGTGGACGTGGTATACTTGGATTTTGCAAAAGCGTTAGATACAGTTCCGCACATACGGCTCATGTGTAAGGTAAAGTCTACAGGATTGGAAATATCAGTTTGTAAATGGATAGAAAACTGGCTAAAAGACAGAATTCAGAGAGTAGTGGTTAATGATTCTTACTCTGAATGGTCTAAGGTTCTCAGTGGTGTACCCCAAGGTTCAGTGCTGGGACCCTTACCTTTTAATATCTTTATAAATGATATTGGGTCTGGGATCAAAAGTAACATTTCTGTCTTTGCAGATGACACCAAGCTATGCAGTGGAATAACGTCCTTACAGGATGTCTCCAATTTACAAACCGACCTCAATGCTCTGTCTAATTGGGCGACTATGTGGCAGATGAGGTTTAATGTTGATAAATGTAAAGTTATGCACTTGGGGGCTAAGAATATGAATGCATCATACATACTAGGGGGAGTACAACTGGGGGGGGGGGATCCGTAGTGGAGAAGGATCTGGGGGTTTTGGTAGATCATAAGCTCAATAATGGCATGCAATGCCAAGCTGCGGTTTCCAAAGCGAGCAAAGTCCTTTCTTGTATTAAGAGAGGTATGGACTCCAGAGAGAGAGATATCATTTTGCCCCTGTTCAAATCATTAGTAAGACCTCATCTGGAATATGCAGTTCAGTTTTGGGCACCAGTCCTCAAAAAGGATATCGGGGAACTGGAGAAAGTGCAGAGAAGGGCAACCAAACTGATAAGAGGCATGGAGGAGCTCAGCTATGAGGAAAGATTAGAGGAATTTATTCACTCTTGAGAAGAGGAGAATAAGGGGGGATATGATTAACATGTACAAATATATAAGGGGTCCATATAGTGAACTTGGTGTTGAGTTATTCACTTTACGGTCAGCACAAAAGACAAGGGGGCACTCTTTACGTCTAGAGGAAAAAAGATTTCATCTCCAAATACGGAAAGGTTTCTTCACAGTAAGAGCTGTGAAAATGTGGAACAGACTCCCTCCAGAGGTTGTTCTGGCCAGCTCAGTAGATTGCTTTAAGAAAGGCCTGGATACTTTCCTAAATGTACATAATATAACTGGTACTAACATTTATAGGTAAAGTTGATCCAGGGTAAATCTGATTGCCTCTCGGGGGATCAGGAAGGAATTTTTCCCCTGCTGTAGCAATTTGGATCATGCTCTGCTGGGTTTTTTTGCCTTCCTCTGGATCAACTGTGGGTATAGAATTGGGTATATGGGATTGTACGATATTTTTTATTTTATTTATTTACTTTTTTATGGTTGAACTGGATGGACTTGTGTCTTTTTTCAACCTGACTAACTATGTAATACAAAAAACAAAAAACAAAAATAATAAAAAAACTAATTGGCCGGCGCCGGATGGGAAGCATAGAGATGACTGATGACCAGATGGTCACCAGTCATCTC
Organism: Rana muscosa; assembly: GCA_029206835.1. Classification (NCBI taxonomy): domain Eukaryota; kingdom Metazoa; phylum Chordata; class Amphibia; order Anura; family Ranidae; genus Rana; species Rana muscosa. Next base: position 206,275,876 of record CM055127.1, on the reverse strand, counting down.
TATGACTGTCGGAGGCCCGGGCGCGATGTTATGACATAAGGGATGTTTACATTCCTTGTAATAGGAATAAAAGTGATCAAAAAAACTAAAAAGTTTTGATGTAATGTAAATCTGATGTGATGTAAATCATCGCCTAGGGAGATTTTTAAGTACTGAAGTTTGGTGTCATTCCATGAGTGTGCGCAATTTTTTCTTCATCGTCGTCTTCTTCCCTCTTCTCTCCGCCCAATGTTGCCTCGTCGCTGTCTGCCGCTACAATGCTGTGTGGGTGGAGCGCAACCACTTATATTGGCATGGGGCATGGTCACCGTGTGATGCCACCCGCTGACCCCGCCCCCGTATCGCGTCACAGTCCCATCATTCCCCGGGACTGTGACGTCATACGGGGGTGGGGTCAGCGGGTGGCATCACCCAGTGACCACGCCCCATGCCAATATAAGTGGGTGCACTCCGCGGACAGAGCATTGTAGCGGCAGACAGCGACGAGGCAACATCGGGCGGAGAGAAGAGGGAAGAAGATGACGATGAAGACCGGGACCCTGCTAGCAAAAGAGCTGGAAGAAGATAGCGGGGCGCCCGGCAGAAGGCAGAAAGAACCGGAGATCGTGGAGAAGGCACCGGCGAGCGGAAGAAGAACCGGAGAGTGCGGAGACGACACCGCAGAACAGAACAAGAGACCCCCGGAAGTCGGAAGAAGACGACGATGAAGACTGGGACCCCGTAAGGCAAAAGTGCTGGAAGAAGATAGCGGGGCGCCCGGCAGAAAGACCCCCGAAGTCAGAAAAAGACGACGATGAAGACCGGGACCCCGCTAGCAAAAGAGCTGGAAGAAGATAGTGGGGCGCGCGGCAGAAAGACCCTCAAAGTCGGAAGAAGACCCCCGGAGCTGCTTTAAAAACCTGTGTTGTGTTTTTTATTGACTTTTTTTTCCACCAGGTGAATGGTTAGGGGTACAATGTACCCCATACTCATTCACATAGGGTGGGGGGACCGGGATCTGGGGGCCCCCTTATTAAAGGGGGCACCCGGATTCCGATAAGCCCCCCGCCCGCAGACCCCGACAACCAACGGCCAGGGTTGTCGGGAAGAGGCTCTTGTCCCCTTCAAAATGGGGGCAGGTGCTTTGGGGTGGGGGAGCGCAGGGCGCCCCCTGCCCCAAAGCACCCACCCCCCATGTTGAGGGCATGCGGCCTGGTACGGTTCAGGAGGGGGGGCGTGCTCGCTCGCCCCCCTTTCCTGACCTGCCGGGCTGCGTGCTCGGATAAGGGTCTGGTTTGGATTTTGGGGGGACCCTCACGCCGTTTTTCGGCGTAGGGGGTTTCCCTTAAAATCCATACCAGACCTAAGGGCCTGGTGTGCTCCTGGAGGGGAACCCATGCCGGTTTTTTAATTAAAATTTGGCGTGGAGTTCCCCTTCATGATTCATACCAAACACAGGGTACAGCGAGCGCGAGGCTTGCAGTACCCTGTGCCAAGAACCAGCGCGATGGCATCGTGCTGGAGACATTCTCGGGCAGGTAGTCGCCTCTAGGACACGACTTGAGCGGCTGCTTCATGCTCAAGTCGTGTCCAAGTTGCCTCGCAAAGTCGCGCTGTCCCTCTGTCGAACGACACACGAGTCGCCCCGCGAGGCGGATCGTCTTCATCCGACTTCCCGGGCGAACTCTATTCAAATCAATGGGCTTCCATAGGGAACCATTCATTTTGAATAGAGCGCCGCTCAAATTTATATTTACTATAGCAGTGCGCCGCCGGTTCCTGCGCTCAATTAAGGATTTATCCGGCGCACCAATTAAGGTATGAACCGGCACAGTGCACTGTTTATAGTAAATCACCCCCTCAGTGTTGGTGTTATTACTGTGCAGAAGAAACAGTCAGTGTCTGCTATATCACTGTGTGTGCTGTTTCTGTATTTTGTTGCCTAAAGCTGCAGGTCTCACAATCCTATCATCCCCTACTAACTGTGCCGAGGGAGGGTAGAGCCAATTGCTGGGGGTTGACAGTGGAGTGTTACAGGCCCGAAACATTATTCCAGCGGCTCTCTTAGCTGAGAGTATCGCTACACGTGCGGGCTCTGAGTCCGGGATTACTGTACGCTGCAATCAAACCCGCCAGTTATACCGGCATGGATCTTTTAGCAGTAACTCAGTGGTGCGCATCAGATGGCACCATTCCAGACAAGGCTGTAGTTATTGAGCTTCCCGGGGAAGATTGGTCCGGAAGCGATGTAGAGCGGCTCATGGAGTCACTATCCCCGAGCCAGAAGGCATGGTTACTTGATCTCAGGCCAGATGAAGAGACCTCCTATACTTATGCATTGGTGGAATGGAGAGAGGAGATACCTGAGAGTTTCAGAGGCCAGAGTGTGCAGTCCATAGATCAGAAGATATACCGCTTGGCGCACGCGAAGGCTATAAAGAAGGAACTTCCGCAGTCACCCAAAATTCCCAAAAGTTCCAGAGACATGACAGTTTCGGGGACATCTTTAACCACTATAGGTCCTGAACTTTTAAATGCTTTAGGGGACCTTGTCACGAAATGTCAGAAGAGTAATACGGTACATGTAGAAGCTGGGTACCAGAAGCTCAGGATATTTTCAGGAAAACAACCTGTACCTCTCGGAGAAGAGGATTTCGACACCTGGATGGAGCAGGCGATGCAGGCTGTGGAAGGATGGGAAATACCGGAGGCCCAAAAGAAGCAGCGCATAAGAGAAAGTTTGAAGGGTGCTGCTGATGAAGCCGTGAAGAACCTCAGGTTCAGCAATGCTGCTTGTACTGCCTATGACTATTTAACTATGTTGCAGGAAGAGTTTGGCCAATTGGAGAAAGTGGTCGATTTAGTCTACTAGTTTGAGCATACCCATCAATTTCCAGGAGAAAGACTGTCTGAATATGTTCGCAGATTAAACAAAATGCTGTGTCAAATTGTCCTTAAGATGGGGATGCTGCCACAAGCCATAGATGTGGCCAGGATGAAGCAGATTTTAAGGGGAGCATTGCGTTCTGATCCAGTCTGGCTCCACCTGAAAACCACTGGAGGGGTCATGTCCCTGAACTACCCGGATCTTGTGCCAATAATAAAGGGATGAAGAGGCTCTGCTGAAAGACCAACAAGTGACCGAGAAGCCCACTACTCCCCCCTCAGTTGGGGTCAGATCCGCCATGACCACTGAACGTGACTCGGAGGTGGAGGTCTTAAAGTCGCAGATGACCCAAGTATTAGAGATGCTGACCTCAAGTCAGGAAAGAGCTGTACCAGAGCGTTTCAACACCAGTCTCTCTGCGGGATAGAGGAGAAGCTGTTTGCTTTAACTGTGGAGGAATTGGCCAGTGTGCCCCAGTCCAAGGAAGACCCGAGGCAACTACCGCCAGCCGGCAGAAAACTCCAGAGGGTCCCGGTGAAGGAGTCAACCGGGTGCCCATCATCATCTCCAGCAAGCTCCATTGGAATAAGAAAGCAAGAAAAAACAAGAAGTGAGGGGAATAATTCCCCATCAAAAGCACATAATACAAATAATAATACAAAAGCAATAATTACCCTTGGAGGTAAAACCCCAAAAATCACAAGAGATCAATGCATACCAGGCCCAACAGGGATTAAGATCCAGGAAACGATGGAAAAATAAAAAAAACACCAAAGGCCAAAACCACGGGCCCAAGGAAAGAGGCCTCCCCAAAGAAGTTTCCAGCCAAGTTAGTGGGATCCTCCCCAGTGGTCCCCATTCAAGTGGAGGGAGTCTACACAAAGGCCATTCTGGACACAGGGGCTCAAGTAACCCTCCTGTATCGGGATTTCTATCAGAAGCATCTGAGACATTTGCCCTTGCAGAAGTTAGAAGACTTGGAAATATGGGGAATTGGCACCCAGAGCTTTCCTTATGACGGTTACCTCCCGATCAGATTGGCTTTTGACCCCTCTGTGGCAGGAGAGGCAGAGGTCTTTGACACCCTGGCAGTAGTCTGTCCCCGCCCACCAGGGGCCAACAAAATTTCCCTGATAATAGGAACCAACACTGACCTGGTCAGGAGACTACTGGCCCCTCTAGTACAAGAGCAGGACGTCTTAACAGCCAGAATTCACCCCATGTTGCAGTTGGCTTATCAGCGATTGATCCTGGAGCAGAAGGCCCCGGAAGAGGGGGTGGGGAAAGTTTGGCGACTGGAGAGGAGAGAGAGAGTGTTGCAGCCTGGTGAAGTGGCGTGCTTGAGAGCCACTGTGAAGCTCACCTGGGAAAAACCTGGCCCCTTTGTAGTCCTGGAACCAGACCCCCTGGGTACACACCCAGGACTGGAGGTAATCCCTGAAGTAGTCCCGCTGAGAGTCCTGAAGAAAGCAAATGGCAGGGTGCCAGTGAGCATCAGGAACACCACTGACTCGCCTGTGAAGATTCCAGCCCGGATGCTGTTGGGCCAAGTGAATCCCGCTACCCCAGTTGCCTTGCCCGACCTGGAGAAGGAAGAAGAAGGGGAACCCACCTTGGAGAACCCGGCCCTACCCCCGGCATGGAAGGAGAGGGCCAGGGCCCAGTTGGCTAAGTGGCGGAAGATCTTCTCCAAGGATGAGTTTGATGTAGGATGTGCGAAAAGTGCCACTCACAAGATCCGCCTACAGGAAGACAAACGCTTTAGGGAGAGGGTCCGGCGTGTTCCCCTGGCTGATCTGGAAGATCTGCGTGAGCAACTTGCAGAGCTCAAGAGAACGGGTGTTATCCGGGAATTCAGGAGCCCATATGCCTCTCCAATTGTGGTAGTCAGGAAAAAGAATGGGTCATTGAGACTCTGTATAGATTACAGGACTCTCAACAGGAGGACAATACCTGACTAATACACCACCCCAAGAATAGAGGATGCCCTGCAGAGTCTATCTGGAGCCAAATGGTTCAGTGTAATGGACCTGAAGAGTGGGTACTACCAATGGCGTCCCCAGGGGGGCCAGAGGGGGCCCTGGCCCCCCCAACATTATGCTGTGCCCCACCATGTGCTCCAATCCTCCCCCCCATTTTGTATTTTGCTCGGGCCGCTCCTGGAATAACACAGTCTCTCCTGAGAGGGAGAGCTTCCCCAGTCAGCTCCTGCTGACACTGCATAATGCGAGCGCTCACACAACCACAGCCGCCCGATCTGCTCCTTCCCCTGCATCCTCATTGGCACGGAGAAGAGCGAGATTCAGGAAAGACTCCACGAGCACTGTTGGGCCCAAGCCTTCATCTCAGTTACTGAAAAAACAGACTGATTTCTCCCGTCCTTAGGACAGGAGAAGCAGCCTGCAAATTCCGAGAGTGGTGACTGCAAGCTGAGCTGAGTGTCAGTCTATGACACTCTTTTACAGCCCTGCGAGTCCAGCAACCCCCCCCTCACTCTCCTCACATACGAGCAGGGAGGAATACAGCTCCTCCTCCTCTTTCCAGTCCCACCCACACTATCACGGCGTGCTGTATCTGAAGAGAGGGGATGTGTGGGCGGGAAATATGAAAATCAGCAGCATTCCTGTCTGTGTGTGAATGATGCCTGAGATTCTAGCCTGGACCGTGGGTAAGTGTGTGCACTGCAGACTGCAGTACACTGTTATCACTGAACTGCATTATCTCCATCCCTTCTCTCCCCCATCTGTCTCCCTCCCCCTCTCCTGTTCTTTAAAGACATTCACAATTTACTTTCACTTTCAGCTAGGCAGGTAATATACGGTGCAAATTTCTTTCCTGCATCCACAGATTGCAGGAAAGAAAACTTGCATAATTCCCCCATCAACACAGACCGTGCTGACAGGGGAATATCCCTCCTGCCCAGCAATTGTATTCTCCCGACAAACAGTGATTATCACTAGTGGCTATAGCAACCACTAGTGATAATTATAAAAGAATCTGCTCATTAATGGTTCAAATCTCAGCCAGTTCCTGCTGAACCAGCTGAGATTTAAACTGTGAATGGCTGGTCTTAGCTCTTAGGCAGCCCATACATTGATCACTTTTTTTCATTCAACTATTAGGTTGAATGAAAAAAAAAATGATCCAATTCCCCCATCTACACATTATAGGTGGATGGGGGAATCCTCCCAGTGTGGACCAGTGCTGGAACAACCAGAGTTGCGCTGTTACTAGTGATAGAATCAAATAGTAAAATTAGATGTAGCGGGTATGTACTTTCCCGGGTGTAAATTTAACTGGCAGAGACACCAGTGATGTGTAATTCCCTGCAGCCCTGCAGGTGGCGCTGTCGCCCTGGGCTGGGGTTGAATCAATGTTGTGTGCCGTGCCTCCTTTTTGTCCTCCCTCGGCAGCGGTATGGTGGGGCGGGGAACCCGCCGTGCTTGCTGGGGGAGGGTACAAAGGGGTCGGCCATCTTTGTCACGGGGTCGAGTCCCAGGCACCTTCAGCCTGAGGGCGGTGGTTCGGGTCGGTCCTCTAGGCGGCCTAGGCCTAGAGGACAGGCGGAGGTCGTGTTCCATCCTAGGCACCTTTGGCCTGGGGTGAGGTACTCAGATGGAGGTCTGGAGCTCAGTGCCCAAAACTGAGTTCCGCGAGGGAAGGAGGTCCTAGGGAACCCAGGGATTGGGTACCTGAATCCGGAAGGCGTAATGGACTGGGGGGAGCTCCTCACTTGAAGACCGGGTGCAGCAGATTGCCAGTGACAGGTGAGCCTTCCACCGGAGACCGCCTGGAAGGAAATTCCCCCTCGCTCGGAGACCGCAACCCACTTTCAGGAAGGAAAGTGGAGAGTTCATTGTGTCTGGGCCTACTCGCATCCACACCTCCTTTTCTGTTCTGTAAAGCCAAGGGAGTCTAACTGAATATGCTGTTCACTCGAGAAGAATAAAGGAGTGTTGGACTTTAATGGTGTGGGGCTCTTTTCTGGTGGACATTGTTCAAGGTAATCTCATGTGGAGGTTTTAGGTGCACAACACTGACCCGAAGGTAGAGAAAGAACTTTGCTTATACCGCACTGACACCTGTGGTGAAGGCCAGGCGTGGTGTCCCTGCTTCCTCCCCTCTAAGGTACCCCTAGACAAGAAGAGAAACAAGCTGATGCAGAGAGGGGAGGTGAGGAGGGCGCTACATAGATAACTGATATCACCAGAATGGGAGTGCAACAGATTGCTAAACGCATGGCAGCAAGGATTTAAAAAATAAATAGTGTAGTATGTTTAAAACCAACAGCGGTATTTATTATATCAACAGTAAGGGTACTCACATAATACATATAAACACAACACTTATCTCCTATGAGCAGCGAGCTCGTCTGCTTACGTCTAGCTGTATGCCTATTCGTCCCACTGAGTGACAAAGACTAAAGCCCAAGACCCACATCTGGTCCAGGATCCAAAGGGAGGAGCAGCCACCCCTGTGATATATATACACATATATGCGTTTGTCCTTTTACTGCAAGGTAAGAGACCACTCACACTGGTGTGTCCTTTGCACGAAGAGGAGACTGTTACACCTCTCCAGCACTTTTGCACATGGAATCTGTTTGCACACTGAAGAAAGAATATCAGATTGATATGCTTACAATTTGATTGCGATTTTGCACATAGTTTTTGGATTTTGCACTATTTATTACAGATTGGACATTTTTATATTTTGCTTTGCACAGTTGCACCTAGTGTTTGTTTTGCACTTTGCACAGGATTACCCTTTGGACATTGCACATTTATTTAGCTATTTTACACAGCACCTATGGATATTTATGTATATTCCAGATTCTGGGTTTCATATGCACGCTGCACTTTGTTATTATTGTTTTTTGGATTTATGTTTATGCGTTTAGCATTCATGCGTTTTGCACTCCCATTCTGGTGATATCAGTTATATAATTTTACCATTTGATTATATCACTAGTGTAGCGGGGTGGTCAATTTAGGGGGAGTCTGAGTGGTAATTAGGCTCAGACACCTTGATTTGTTAGTGGCTATGGACCATTTTTGTCTTCAGGGGATAATGCTGGTGATGAGCTCCCTGTGGCCTGCAGGTGGCGCTGCCATTCTGGGCCGGGGTTGAACCACGAGCGTAGTGCTGTGCCTTTTGTGTCACCTCTCAGCAGCCGTACGGTGGGGCGGGGAACCTGCTGTGCATGCCGGGGGAGGATATAAAAGGGGCAGGCATCTCCTGATCAGGGTTCCACCCCCAGGCACCTTCAGCCTGGAAGTGAGTGCGGTTCATCTCCGGGTGCCCTAGGCCCGGAGGCTGTGTTCCTGTTCCATCTCAGGCACCTTTGGCCTGGGATGAGGTACTACCCTGCTGTCCTGTTCGCCTGGTTATGAAGACCCAGGGGATGCGGAGAAGGCCCGGGGCCCAGCACCTTTGGCTGGGGTCCACTAAGGATTGAAGAGTCCAGGGTGCCGCCTTGCGAGGGGACCCGCACTCTCAGAGAAGGGAGGATCATTCCGAAGGACCGATGCGGGAGTCACGGTGAAGGAAGGGTCTGTTGACTCTCTGGGGGGACATCTTCTCCTTGATAGGGGCCATGTTCTAAGAAGGAAGTTCACGTTCAACAGGTCAGTGGCAGTGACATTATTCACCGGGTCTGTGGCAGAGACCAAACTCACGGTCTGTGGCAGAGACTGTGCGCCTAGTATACTGCTTGAGAATCTGAGTAGTACAGTGAAGAGCTACGTTTGTGCCTGGACCTCCTCCACACCTTGAGCTGTTCTGTTCCTTTGATCCAACCTTTTTCCTATCCAAGAGACTGTGTATTGTAAAGCGAGAATAAATCTTAAGTTGGAGCTTCAGCTGGTGTGGACATTCATGTTACTGGGGAAGTTAAGGACTTGCCTCTACTCACGGTAGAGGCGAGAATCATTCTCGGGAGGATTCTGGCCTGGCTGCAGACAAGACCCAACAATAACACTGCTCAACCTTTTGCACAAGAGGGTACAGGCTGATAGCACGGTGTGCCTTTCTCCCCCTGCGAGGAGCCGAGTTAAATGCAGGCTGGGGGATAGGTGGGTGCGCTAGACTAGTAACAGCGCAGCACCACCTGCCCCTCTGCTCAATCTCACATTAACGGGTTGGTTTGACCCTTTTCTTTGCCTGCAGCAGTTCCACTTTCTTACTATATTATTCCACATGGTAGCACGGGAATAAACATATTACTCAACAACCAGAGTTGCTGTCATGTCCCGGCTATTCACAGCGCTGGTCTCTGTCTCCATGGCAGTGGCGGCAACACATTGGAACCCAGTGCTGGTTAGTTTATGGGGCTGATGTACAGGAGGGCCAGCACAATTGTTCAAAATTCCACATGCCAGAGCCTGCCAGGAAGCCCACACTGCACAGCGCTACTCACAGCCAGGCAGTGAGACATTTCCCGGTCCGCAGCTGCACAGATCAGGAAATGTTTCACTGGCTGTGATTAGCACTGTGGAGTTTCGGCTTCCTGGCGGGATCGGGCATGTGGGATTTCAAACACACCCGAGCCCATCTCTATTGGTTGTAGACAGTTGAGCTCCCTGCAGGTTGCTTAGCAGCAGTGGAGACTTCTCTGCCATGCTGATCGGGATGCAATCCAGGTGATGCTCCTAGTTAAATCCTAGTGTTAAATATCAGTGATTTTATTGATCAAAGCTAAGGATGAGCCGGCAGCGAGGAGAGCCATAATTGGCCATAGCTCAGGGGGATTTAGTACACACCCCACACTATAAAAGGCTGCCAGCGTGGCGGCCTTGTGTAGTGTGCAGGGATGAGCCGAACACCCCCCTGTTCGGTTCGCACCAGAACCTGCGTACAGACAAAATGTTCGTGTGAACTTTAGAACCCTATTAAATACAATGGACTCGAACGTTCGAAATCTAAAGTGCTAATTATAAAGGCTAATATGCAAGTTATTGTCCTAAAAAGTGTTTGGGGACCTGGGTCCTGCCCCAGGGGACATGTATCAATGCAATTTTTTCGGGAGCAGTGATTTTAATAATGCTTAAAGTGAAACAATAAAAGTGAAATATTCCTTTAAATTTCGTACCTGGGGGGTGTGTATGATATGCATGTAAAGTGGTGCATGTTTCCCGTGCTTAGAACTGTCCCTGCACAAAGTGTCATTTTTGAAGGAAAAAAAGTCATTTAAAACTCACTCGCGGCTATTAATGAATTGTCGGCTCCCGGCAATACATACAAAAGTCATTGATAATAAAAAAAAGCGTGGGGGTCTCCCAGAATTCAATTACCAGGCCCTTCAGGTCTGGAATGGATATTAAGGGGAACCCCGCCGCAAATTTAAAAAAAAATGGCGTGGGGTTCCCCCAAATATCCATACCAGGCCCTTCAGATCTCCCATAGACTTTTCGTATTTGCCGCGAACACCCCAATTTGTTCGCTGTTCGAACTCGAAGCTCATCCCTAGTAGTGTGTTCCGGTTCAGGGAGAGAGAAGGATAGGCAAGGACAGTGTCAGTGCTATTTGTTCATTTAACTTGTGTGCAGGGAGAGAGAAGGATAGGCAGGGACAGTGTCAGTGATATTCTTTGCTAAACCTTGTGTGCAGGGAGAGAGAAGGATAGGCAGGGGACAGTGTCAGTGTCATTTTTGCTAAGCCTCCTGCACAGTATACACCTGAAGCTATCCCTTATTGCTGTGTTTTCCTGTTGTGTAACACAGGCAGGCATCTGCAGCACTTACAGCGGGCGTAGTGTGCCTCCTGCACATTATACACCTGAAGCTAGCCCTTATTGCTCGTGTTTTTTTTATTTTGTGTTACACTAACAGGCATCTGCAGCACTTACAGCGGGCATAGTGTGCTTCCTGCAAAATATACACCTGAAGCTAGCCCTTATTGCTGTATTTTCCTGTTGTGTAAGTAACACAGGCAGGCATCTGCAGCACTTACAGCGGGCGTAGTGTGCCTCCTGCACATTATACACCTGAAGCTAGCCCTTATTGCTGTGTTTTCCTGTTGTGTAACACAGGCAGGCATCTGCAGCACTTACAGCGGGCGTAGTTTGCCTCCTGCACAGTATACACCTGAAGCTACCCCTTATTGCTGGTTTTCCTATCTCCCTGCAGATCATTAGAATGTCTGGAAGGCAAACAAGGAGAGGCAGACAGTCAGGAGCCAATAAAAGAGGGCAAGCAGGCTCTGTGTCTAGAGACAACAGTGCTGGTCGTGGAAGCGGTGCATCGTCATCAGCACGTGGCCATGGGACACGCTTGTCCTCATTTTCGGCAGCTGGACGTGTTGAGCCGCATCATGCCGAAGACTTGGTAGAGTGGATGACCAAGCCCTCCTCATCCTCCTCATCCTCTCTCACCCAGGCTCAGGGTACTGGCAAAGCAGCTGCCAAAGCGTCCTCTTCCCTCGTATCAATGTCATCATCAGTCACTCCTTCCCTAGACCCACCGTGTCCTCCTGAGGAGTCCCCCGAACTGTTTGAGCACAGTGTTGGGTACATGCTCCAGGAGGATGCCCAGCGTTTTGAAGGGTCTGATGATGATACCCTGCTAGAGGAAGGCAGTAGAGTGAGAGCAGAGAGAGGGGATGCTCAAGAAGGACAGCAATCTGGCAGTCATGTTCCAGCAGCTGCAGCATACTGCCAGATTGGCTCCAGTGATGAGGAGGGAGGGGATGATGAGGTCACTGACTCCGCATGGGTGCCTGATAGGAGAGAGGGGGAGGAGGAGGATGAGGAGGAGGCACATCTCCAACGAGGCAGGATGCCCTCGGGGGGCCAGCGTAAGGGCAGCACACCAACTGAATCACACCGCAGAGCTCCGCCTGTGCAGGGCGCTGCCTCTGCCCGTTATTCCAAAAGTCCTTTGGTGTGGGCCTTTTTTGAGTCGAGTACATCAGATCACACCGCTGCTGTTTGCAACATATGTCTGAAGCGTATCTCGCGTGGCCAAAACATCAGCCGCTTGGGCACCACATGCTTGACCAGACATATGTTGACCTGCCATGCAGCTCGTTAGCAAGCGTATCTTAAAGACCCACACCAAAGAACAAAGCGGACCTCTCCTTGCTCCTCATAAGCTGGGATCTCCAACCCCACTGTACCTTCAGTTCTCTCTGAAACCTGCACTGAGAGGAATGAAGGTGTAGAATTAGGTGTGTCACAACCAAGTACTTACGGGCACTCTGCTAGCAGTACACAGACGTCCGATTCTAGCAGGCAAATTTCCTTGCCCCAGCTGCTGGACCGTCAAAAGAAGTTCACTCCCAGCCATCCACATGCCCAGCGGTTGAATGCTAGCTTGGCTAAATTGCTAGCAATTCAACTGCTGCCTTTTCAGTTGGTAGACTCGGCCCCCTTTGCAATGTGCGGTTCCTCAGTGACAGGTTCCCAAATGCCACTTTTTCTCACGGAAGGCGATTCCGGCTCTCTACCGGCATGTGGAAGGCAATGCCCATGCCTCGCTGAACAGGGAGGTCAGCGGTAAGGTGCATATTATCGCTGACTCATGGTCCAGCAGGCATGGACAGGGACGTTACCTTTCTTTCACGGCCCATTGGGTCACTCTTTTGGCAGCTGGGAAGGATGCAGGACAAGGTGCAGTAGTGTTGGAGGTTGTTCCGCCGCCACGCCTCCAAAATGCTACTACTGGTTGTGACACACCTCTCTCCTCCACCCCCTCCTCTTCTTCTTCCTCCATGGCCTCTTCCTGTGCTTTGTCCTCGGAACCAATGGTGCTCCATAGGCTACGCAAGTACGCAGGCAAAAAGATGCCATGCCGTGCTTGCGCTGGTGTGTTTGGGGGACAGGAGCCACACTGGGGCAGAGGTTTTGTCTGCTCTGCAGGGGCAGGCCGAGAGGTGGTTGACGCCACGCCAGCTTAAGCCAGGAATGGTGGTTTGCGACAATGGCACCAACCTCCTCTCCGCCCTCTGACAGGGACAACTGACCCATGTGCCCTGTGTGGCTCATGTCCTTAACCTGGTGGTGCAGCGGTTCTTGGGCAGGTACCCGGGCTTACAGGATGTCCTGAGGCAGGCCAGGAAAGTCTGTGTGTATTTACGCAGATCATATAATGCCAGTGCTCGGCTGGCTGAGCTGCAAAAGGAGTTGAACCTGCCCAAGAACCGCCTTATATGTGACATGCCCACCAGGTGGAACTCAACGTTGGCCATGCTGCAGCGGCTGCACACGCAGCAGAGGGCCATCAATGAGTACCTGTGCGACTACGGCACCAGGACAGGGTCAGGGGAGCTCGGGATTTTTTCACCACGCCAGTGGGGCATGATCAGGGATGCATGCACTGTCCTGGCACCATTTGAGGAGGCCACGAGGATGGTGAGCAGCGACAGTGCATGCATCAGTGACACTGTACCTCTTGTCCACCTGTTGGAGCATACGCTGCGTGGAATAATGGACAGGGCACTTTAGGCAGAACAGAGGCAGGAAGAGGAGGACTTCCTTGCCTCTCAAGGCCCCCTTTACCCATTCAGTGTTCCTTCTGTCCCACCCATCACACAGGAAGAGGACAAGGAGGAGGAGGAGGAGGAGGATTGTGTCAGCATGGAGGTGGAGCATGGCACTCAGCATCAACATCAGCAGTCTTTTAGGGATGATTTACAGTCCCAACAAACCCGTGGACTTGTACGTGGCTGGGAGGAGGTGGCTGCGGATCATGTCGTCCTTAGTGACCCAGAGGACTGCGGACCGAATGCCTCAGCTAACCTACGCTGCATGGCCTACCTGATCCTGCAAAGTCTGCGGAAGGATCCTCGTATTCTTTGGATCAAGGAGAGGGACCATTACTGGCTGGCCACTCTCCTTGATCCACGGTACAAGGGTAGGGTTGCGGACCTCATCTTGCCATCGCAGAGGGAGAAGAGGATGAGACATCTCCGGGAGGTCTTGCAGAAAGTTCTGTGCAACGCGTTCCCAGAGACTGGGAGGTTACAAACTCCTGGTCCTGGACAACGAGTTGCTGAGGCTTCGGTCAGTAGCAGAAGGAGCGGTGGAGAAGGTGGCCGTCTGACTGATGCGTTCAGACAATTTTTTAGTCCGCAGCCCCAAGGCATGATCGGCTCCAGCAACCATCGCCAGCGTCTGATATACATGGTGCAGGAATACCTAGGGGCAAGGTCAGACTTGGACACCTTTCCCACCGAAAATCCTCTGGCTTACTGGGTGTTGAGGATGGATCACTGGCCAGAGCTTGCACAGTATGCAATTGAGCTACTGGCCTGTCCTGCATCCAGCGTTCTTTCGGAACGCACATTCAGTGCTGCTGGAGGCTTTGTAACCGATCACAGGGTGCGCCTGTCCACCGACTCAGTTGATCGACTGACCTTCATAAAGATGAACCAGTCTTGGATCACCACCAGCTACTAAGCACCTGAAGCTGATATAACAGAATAATTTATTTTCAAATGTCACATCCCTTCAAGACTGATGCTGATGCTGAGTGACTGTCCTGTTATGTTGACTGACTATCCTCCTCCTCCTCAATGATCCGATTCTTGATGATAGCTTGGAAGAACTTTTGTTTCTGGGTGCCGCCACCAGTGGCTAAGGCCCAATTTTTCAGCCCCTGTTTAACAGGGGCATGTAATTACAATTTTTGATGCAATACTTTGCAGGAGGGCTCATTCCTGCACTCTAACTAGAGTATCTGGGAGAGGTTGCAGTGTCGTGGCACCAGCACCAGTGCCTAAGGCCCAATTTTTCAGCCCCTGTTTAACAGGGGCGTGTAATTACAATTTTTGATGCAATACTTTGCAACAGGGCTCATTGCTGTGCTCCAAGTTCAGGTTCTGTGAAGGGTTGCAGTGTTGTGGCACCAGTGCCTAAGGCCCAATTTTTCTGCCCCTGTTTAACAGGGGCATGTAATTACAATTCTTGATCTAATAATTCACAGCAGGGCCCATTCATGCGCCCACCAAGAGTAACTGTGAGGGCTTACAGTGTTGTGGCACCAGCACAACCACCAAAGGCCCAATTTTTCCTACCACTGTTCAACAATGGCATGTAAATACAATTCCTGATTAGGGATGAGCTCGGTGTTCGACTCGAACATCGGCTGTTCGATCGGTCGACGAAGATCGAACGATTTGGGCCGTTCGCGCCTAATTCGAGTGACGCGAACGGCCCACAATGCACTACGCCATCGCAGTGTCATCCAGGCGCTGTGATTGGCCAAGCATGCACTGTGACCCCGCATGCTTGGCCAATCACAGCGCCGGCAGCGAGGAGAGCAATGATTGGCCACAGGCAGGATGCCTGTGGCCAATTATTGCTGAGGGTGTTTAGTACACGCCCCACACTATAAAAGGCCGCCAGCACGGCGGCCTAGTGTAGTGTGTTCCGGAGCAGGGAAAGAGAAGCATAGGCAGGGACAGTGACATTTTTTTTTCTTGCTTAACCTGGATTCCTTTAGTTTAGGGAAAGAGAAGGATAGGTAGGGAGAGTGTCAGTGTGTTTTACTGTGCTAATCCTTGTTTCTAGGGACAGGGAAGGACAGTGAGGGAAATTCTCCTTGTGCTATACTGTGCTAAAGCATTGATCATCAACCATCTTTAAAAAAACATTTTTTCTAGGGACAGAAAACTATAGGTAGCGAGAGTGTCACTGTGGTTTACTGTGCTAATCCTTGTTTCTAGGGACAGGGAAGGACAGTGAGGGAAATTCTCCTTGTGCTATACTGTGCTAAAACATTGATCATCAACCATCTTTAAAAAAACATTTTTTCTAGGGACAGAAAACTATAGGTAGCGAGAGTGTCACTGTGGTTTACTGTGCTAATCCTTGTTTCTAGGGACAGGGAAGGACAGTGAGGGAAATTTTCCTTGTGCTATACTGTGCTAAAACATTGATCATCAACCATCTTTAAAAAAACATTTTTTCTAGGGACAAAAAACTATAGGTAGCGAGAGTGTCACTGTGGTTTACTGTGCTAATCCTTGTTTCTAGGGACAGGGAAGGACAGTGAGGGAAATTCTCCTTGTGCTATACTGTGCTAAAGCATTGATCATCAACCATCTTTAAAAAAACATTTTTTATAGGGACAGAAAACTATAGGTAGCGAGAGTGTCACTGTGGTTTACTGTGCTAATCCTTGTTTCTAGGGACAGGGAAGGACAGTGAGGGAAATTCTCCTTGTGCTATACTGTGCTAAAACATTCCTCATCAACCATCTTTGAAATCCTTGTTTTTTGGTACAGTCAGGGAAATTGTCATTGTGCTATTCTGTGCGAAAGCAATCATCCTCAACCATATTTAGAAATCCTTAAGTAAAGGGACAGAGAAGGACACCTGAAGGTAGCCCTTATTGCTTTTTTCCCATCTCCCTGCAGGCCATCCATTAGAATGTCTGGAAGGCAAACAAGGAGAGGCAGACAGTCAGGAGGCAATAAAAGAGGGCAAGCAGGCTCTGTGTCTGGGGGCAACAGTGCTGGTCGTGGACGCGGTGCATTGTCTTCAGCACATGGCCATGGGACACGCTTGTCCTTCTTTTCGGCAGCTGGACATGTTGAGCCACATCATGCCGAAGACTTGGTAGAGTGGATGACCAAGCCCTCCTCCTCCTCCCCATCCTCTCTCACCCAGGCTCAGGGTACTGGCAAAGCAGCTGCCAAAGCGTCCTCTTCCCTGGTATCAATGTCAGACTCTTCATCAGTCACTCCTTCCCTAGACCCACCATGTCCTCCTCCTGAGGAGTCCCCCGAACTGTTTGAGCACAGTGTTGGGTACATGCTCCAGGAGGATGCCCAGCGTTTCGAAGGGTCTGATGATGAAACCCAGCTATAGGAAGGCAGTAGCGTGAGAGCAGACAGAGGGGATGCTCAAGAAGGACACCAATCTGGCAGTCATGTTCCAGCAGCTGCAGCATACTGCCAGATTGGCTCCAGTGATGAGGAGGGAGGGGATGATGAGGTCACTGACTCCACGTGGGTGCCTAATAGGAGAGAGGAGGAGGAGGAGGATGAGGAGGAGGCACATCTCCAACGAGGCAGGATGCCCTTTGGTGGCCAGCGTAAGGGCAGTACACCGACGGAATCACACCGCAGAGCTCCGCCTGTGCAGGGCGCTGCCTCTGCCCGTCATTCAAAAAGTTCTTTGGTGTGGGCCTTTTTTGAGGCTAGTGCATCAGATCGCACAGCTGCTGTTTGCAACATATGTCTCAAGCGTATATCGCGTGGCCAAAACATCAGCCGCTTGGGTACCACATGCCTGACCAGACATATGTTGACCTGCCATGCAGCTCGTTGGCAAGCCTACCTCAAAGACCCACAGCAAAGAACAAAGCGGACCTCTCCTTGCACCGCATCAGCTGGGATCTCCAACCCCACTATAACTTCAGTCCTCTCTGAAACATGCACTGAGAGGAATGAAGGTGTAGAATTAGGTGTGTCACAGCCAAGTACTTGCGGCCACTCTGCTAGCAGTACACCGACGTCCGATTCTAGCAGGCAAATTTCCCTGCCCCAGCTGCTGGACCGTCGAAAGAAGTTCACTCCCAGCCATCCACATGCCCAGCGGTTGAATGCTAGCTTGGCTAAATTGCTAGCGCTTCAACTGCTGCCTTTTCAGTTGGTAGACTCGGCCCCCTTCCGTGAGTTTGTGCAATGTGCGGTTCCTCAGTGGCAGGTTCCCAAACGCCACTTTTTCTCACGGAAGGCTATTCCGGCTCTCTACCGGCATGTGGAAGGCAATGTCTTGGCCTCGCTGGACAGGGCGGTCAGCGGTAAGGTGCATATTACCGCTGACTCATGGTCCAGCAGGCATGGACAGGGACGTTACCTTTCTTTCACGGCCCATTGGGTCACTCTTTTGGCAGCTGGGAAGGATGCAGGACAAGGTGCAGTAGTGTTGGAGGTTGCTCCACCGCCACGCCTACAAAATGCTACTAGTGGTTGTGACACACCTCTCTCCTCCACCCCTCCTCTTCTTCTTCCTCCATGGCCTCTTCCTGTGCTTTGTCCTCTGAACCAGCGGTGCTCCGTAGCCGTTCAAGGGGCTACGCAAGTACGCAGGCAAAAAGATGCCATGCCGTGCTTGCGCTGGTGTGTTTGGGGGACAGAAGCCACACTGGGGCAGAGGTCCTGTCTGCTCTGCAGGGCCAGGCCGAGAGGTGGTTGACGCCACGCCAGCTTAAGCCAGGAATGGTGATTTGCGACAATGGCACCAACCTCCTCTCCGCCCTCCGACAGGGACAACTGACCCATGTGCCCTGTGTGGCTCACGTCCTTAACCTGGTGGTGCAGCGGTTCTTGGGCAGGTACCCGGGCTTACAGGATGTCCTGAGGCAGGCCAGGAAAGTCTGTGTGCATTTCCGCAGATCTTATAATGCCAGTGCTCGCCTGGCTGAGCTGCAAAAGGAGTTGAACCTGCCCAAGAACCGCCTTATATGTGACATGCCCACCAGGTGGAACTCAACGTTGGCCATGCTGCAGCGGCTGCACACGCAGCAGAGGGCCATCAATGAGTACCTGTGCGACAACGGCACCAGGACAGGGTCAGGGGAGCTTGGTTTTTTTTCTCCACGCCAGTGGGGCATGATCAGGGATGCATGCACTGTCCTGGCACCATTTGAGGAGGCCACGAGGATGGTGAGCTGTGACAGTGCATGCATCAGTGACACTGTACCTCTTGTCCACCTGTTGGAGCACACGCTGCGTGGAATAATGGACAGGGCACTTGAGGCAGAACAGAGGCAGGAAGAGGAGGACTTCCTTGCCTCTCAAGGCCCCCTTTACCCAGACAGTGTTCCTTCTGTCCCACCCATCGCACAGGAAGAGGAGGAGGAGGAGGAGGAGGAGGAGGATTGTGTCAGCATGGAGGTGGAGGCTGGCACTCAGCATCATCAGCAGCAGTCTTTTAGGGATGATTTACAGTCCCAAGAAACCAGTGGACTTGTACGTGGCTGGGAGGAGGTGGCTGCGGATCATGTCGTCCTTAGTGACCCAGAGGACTCCGGACCGAATGCCTCAGCTAACCTACGCTGCATGGCCTCCCTGATCCTGCAAAGTCTGCGGAAGGATCCTCGTATTCTTCGGATCAAGGAGAGGGACCATTACTGGCTGGCCACTCTCCTTGATCCACGGTACAAGGGTAAGGTTGCGGACCTTATGTTACCGTCGCAGAGGATGAGACAACTCCGGGAGACCTTGCAGAAAGGTCTGTGCAACGCGTTCCCAGAGACTGTGAGGTTACAAACTCCTGGTCCTGGACAACGAGTTGCTGAGGCTTCGGCCAGTCAAAGAAGGAGCGGTGGGGAAGGTGGCCGTCTGACCGATGCGTTCAGACAATTCTTTAGTCCGCAGCCCCAAAGTATGATCGGTTCCAGCAACCATCGCCAGCGTCTGATAAACATGGTGCAGGAATATCTAGGGGCAAGGTCAGACTTGGACACCTTCCCCACCGAAAATCCTCTGGCTTACTGGGTCTTGAGGATGGATCACTGGCCAGAGCTTGCACAGTATGCAATTGAGCTACTGGCCTGTCCTGCATCCAGCGTTCTTTCGGAACGCACATTCAGTGCTGCTGGAGGATTTGTCACGGATCACAGGGTGCGCCTGTCCACCGACTCGGTTGATCGACTGACTTTCATCAAGATGAACCAGTCTTGGATCACCACCAGCTACCACACACCTGATGCTGATATAACAGACTAATTGATTTTAACATGTCACATCCCTTCAAGACTGATGCTGATGCTGAGTGCCTGTGCTGTTATGTTGACTGGCTATCCTCCTCCTCCGAGTCCTCAATGATACGATTGATGATGATAGCTTGGAAGATCATTTTTGTTTATGGGTGCCGCCACCAGTGGCTAAGGCCCAATTTTTCAGCCCCTGTTTAACAGGGGCGTGTAATTACAATTTTTGAAGCAATACTTTGCAACAGGGCTCATTGCTGTGCTCCAAGTACAGTATCTGTGAGGGGTTGCAGTGTTGTGCCACCAGTGCCTAAGGCCCAATTTTTCAGCCCCTGTTCAACAGGGGCATGTAATTACAATTCTTGATCTAATAATTCACAGCAGGGCCCATTGCTGCACCCACCAAGAGTAACTCTGAGGGCTTACAGTGTTGTGGCAACGCCACCACCACCACCACCACGAAAGGCCCAATTTTTCAGCCCCTGTTCAAAAGGGGCATGTAATTACAATTCTTGATCTAATAATTCACAGCAGGGCCCATTCCTGCACCCACCAAGAGTAACTGTCAGGGCTTACAGTGTTGTGGCACCAGCACCACCATCAAAGGCCCAATTTTTACTACCACTGTCCAACAATTATATGTAATTACAATTCCTGATATAATAGTTGACAGCAGGGCGTTCCAGCACCAACCAAGAGTAACTGTGAGTGCTTACAGTGTTGTACCAACAACTAAGGGGCCTATTTCTGCAGAGTATATACGGCAGGTCCCTACTTTCAAACATCCAACTTACAAACGACTCCTACTTGCAAACGCAAGAAGACAACAGGAAGTGAGAGGAAATCTACCCCTAGGAAGGAAAATTCTCTCCTGTAAGAATTAATATGGGAGAAAGGTGTCTCCTCTGTACTGATGCTTTATCACCAATCCTTGTTTCAAGAAAAACACCACATTTCAAAAACAGTTGTCATTGGGACAGAAAGTGAGGTGAAATGTTCTGAACAGGGGCACAGACAGCAAAACAAATGTTACAGGGGTGATAACCCTTACCTATGTTTTCCAAAAAGTTTAAAAATAGATTTTTTGGCTGGAGCTACACTTAAACAATGTACGTGTTCAAAATTACAAACAGATTCTACTTAATAACAAACCTACAGTCCCTGTCTAGACTCTAGTATATAGGGCCTTTTTTATTTTGTGTGCGGGGTTCCCCTTAATATGCATACAAGACCCAAAGGGGCTGGTAATGGGCTGGGGTGGGGTAGCCATGCCATTTTTCTCAAAGATTTTCATCCATATTACCGGGACCAGACATGACATTAAAGCCGCAAGCAGTTTTAAATGGCTTTTTTCCTTTAGAAATGTCATTTTGTGCAGGGACAGTTCTAAACACAGGAAACACATGCCACTTCACAGGCATACTTTAGACACCCCCCCAGGTGCGATATTTAAAGTAATATTTCACTTTTTTTTTCACTTTATGCATCATTAAAATGACTGCTCCCGAAAAACGGCCGTTTTTAAAACTTCGTTTTGCATTGATACATGTCCCCCGGGGCAGAACCCGGGTCCCCAAACCCTTTTTAGGACAATAACATGCATATTAGTCGTTATAATTAGCACTTTAGATTTTGAACGTTTGCGTCCATTGTATTTAATAGGGTTCTAACGTTTGCGCAAACTTTCGGTCCGTTCGAAGGTTCTGGTGCGAACCGAACCGGGGGGTGTTCGGCTCATCCCTAATCAAAGCCCACACTTTACAGGCATAGAGCCCACATGGCTACTGAACATACGGTTGATTATATATATGTGGTTGTACTCTTGATGCTAATAAATACTGTGTTTATGAGATCTGACTGGGAGCATCACCTGGATCACATCCCGATCAGCATGTCAACAGAGAAGGTTATACAGCATTACTGCTGCTAGGTGACCAGCTGGGGGCTCGGCTCTCTATAACTAATAGTGCCAGCCTTCCCCTGCATGCACCCATAATGTCACCAGCACTAGATCCTAATAGACTGCCGCCGCTGCCAAGGAGACAGATGCCAGACCGGCGCTGTCAATAGCAGGGACAGGACAGCCGGGGAACCCCACAGTGGAGAACACCAGGGCCCTGTGGCAAGACAACCTTTGCAACCCTAATAGTTCTCCCACTGCTTTGGACCCTTATATTTTTTTGGTGTGCTGATGACATATCTCTTGTTTTCTGCCACCCTGGGGGGCCCCAGTATAGTAGGAAGGGAGCTCACTGCAGAACATGTGAAAGGGCCCGTTGTGGGATTGTAGTAAAGGGCCCCAGGATAGATATATATATATATATATATATATATATATATATATTGCATTTTATAGTTGGCCCCCCTACTTTTGTCCCTGTCCCCCATGTGCCCCCCCTAAATATGAAAGCTGGAGATGCCACTGGGTACTACCAAATCCCAATACACCCAGAAGACCGAGAGAAGACTGCCTTCATCACCCCAGTGGGGTTCTATGAATTCAACCGTATGTCTCAAGGTCTGTCGGGAGCTCCTGACACTTTCCAGCTGTTGATGGAGAAGACGGTGGGAGACATGAACCTCATTGAAGTCCTAGTATACCTAGATGACATCATCATCTTTGGGAAGACTCTGGAGGAGCATGAGGAGAGGTTAGAGAAGGTCTTGAAGAGACTCAGTGATGAGGGACTCAAGCTCTCCCGGGAGAAGTGTCAGTTCTACCAGTCTTCAGTCTATTACCTGGGACACATAGTGGGTGATTTACTATCAACAGTGCACTGCGCCGGTTCATACCTTAATTGGTGCGCCGGATAAATCCTTAATTGGGCGCATGAACCGGCGGCGCACTGCTATAGTAAATAAAAATGTCAGCGGCGCTCTATTCAAAATGAATGGTTCCCTATGGGAGCCCATTGATTTGAATAGAGGTTGCCCGGGAAGTCGGATGAAGACGATCCGACTTGCGGGGCGACTCGTGTGCCGGTTGACAGAGGGACAGCGCGACTTTGCGAGGCAACTTGGACACGACTTGAGCATGAAGCAGCCGCTCAAGTCGTGTCCTAGAGGCGACTACCTGCCCGAGAATGTCTCCAGTGCGATTCCATTGCGCTGGTTTTCGGCGACAGGGTACTGCAAGCCTCGCGCTCGCTGTCCCCTGTGTTTGGTATGAATCATGAAGGGGAACTCCACGCCAAATTTTAAATAAAAAAACGGCATGGGTTCCCCTCCAGGAGCAGACCAGGCCCTTAGGTCTGGTATGGATTTTAAGGGAAACCCCCTACGCCGAAAAACGGTGTGGGGGTCCCCCCATAGTCCATACCGGACCCTTATCCGAGCACGGAGCCCGGCAGGTCAGGAAAGGGGGAGCGAGCGAGCGCGCCCCCCCTCCTGAACTGTACCAGGCTGCATGCCGTCAACATGGGGGGGTGGGTGCTTTGGGGCAGGGGGAGCCCTGTGCTCCCCCACCCCAAAGCACCTGCCCCCATGTTGATGGGGACAAGGGCCTCTTCCCGACAACCCTGGCCGTTGGTTGTCAGGGTCTGCGGGCTTATCGGAATTCGGGAGCCCCCTTTAATAAGGGGGCCCCCAGATCCCAGCCCCCCACCCTATGTGAATGAGTATGGGGTACATCGTACCCCTACCCATTCATCTGGTGGCAAAAAAAGTAAATAAAAAACACAACACGGGTTTTTAAAGTAATTTATTAGGCAGCTCCGGGGGTCTTCTTCCGACTTCGGGGGTCTTCTTCCAACTTCGGGGGTCTCTTGTTCTGCTCTCCGCTTCTTTCTGCCGTGCGCCCCGCTATCTTCTTCCAGCTCTTTTGCTAGCGGGGTCCCGGTCTTCATCGTCGTCTTCTTCCAACTTCGGGGTCTCTTGTTCTGCTCTCTGCTTCTTTCTGCCGTGCGCCCCGCTATCTTCTTCCAGCTATTTTGCTAGCGGGGTCCCAAGCTTCATCGTCATCTTCTTCCCTCTTCTCTCCGCCCGATGTTGCCTTGTCGCTGTCTGCCGCTACAATGCTTTGTCCGCGGAGCGCAACCACTTATATTGGCATGGGGCGTGGTCACCGGGTCATTCCACCCACTGACCCCGCCCCCATATGACATCACAGTCCCGGGGAATGATGGGACTGTGACGTCATATGGGGATGAGTTAGCGGGTGGCATCACCCGGTGACCACGCCCCATGCCAATATAAGTGGTTGCGCTCCGCAGACACAGCATTGTGGCGGCAGACAGCGACGAGGCAACATCGGGCGGAGAGAAGAGGGAAGAAGACGATGATGAAGACCGGGACCCCGCTAGCAAAAGAGCTGGAAGAAGATAGCGGGGCGCCCGGCAGAAGGCAGAAAGAACCGGAGATCGTGGAAAAGGCACAGGAAAGCGGGAGAAGAACCGGAGAGCGCGGAGACGACACCGGAGAGAAGAACAAGAGACCCCCGAAGTTGGAAGAAGACGGCGATGAAGACCGGGAACCCGCAAGCAAAAGAGCTGGAAGAAGATAGCTGGGCGCCCGGCAGAAAGAAGCGGAGAGCAGAACAAGAGACCCCCGAAGTCGGAAGAAGACCCCCGGAGCTGCCTAATAAATTACTTTAAAAACCTGTGTTTTTTATTGACTTCTTTTGCCACCAGGTGAATGGGTAGGGGTACGATGTACCCCATACTCATTCACATAGGGTGGGGTGCCGGGATCTGGGGGCCCCCCTTATTAAAGGGAGCTCCCGGATTCCGATAAGCCCCCCGCCCACAGACCCCGACAACCAACGGCCAGGGTTGTCAGGAAGAGGCCCTTGTCCCCATCAACATGGGGGCAGGTGCTTTAGGGTGGGGGAGCGCAGGGTGCCCCCCTGCCCCAAAGCACCCACCCCCCATGTTGAGGGCATGCGGCTTGGTACGGTTCAGCTCGCCCCCCCTTTCCTGACCTGACGGGCTGCGTGCTCGGATAAGGGTCTGGTATGGACTTTGGGGAGACCCCCACGCCTTTTTTTTTTGGTGGGGGGTCCCCTTTGAATCCATACTAGACCCAAGGGCCTGGTATGGACGTGGGGGGGGGGACCCCACGCTGTTTTTTTTAGAGATTTTTTTTTTAGAGTCGGCAATGTTTATTTTTTTTACATTTCCTTTAACAACCAGCTATAAACAGGTTAAAAAAAAAATTGCGGTACTTGCGTTTTGGATGCGGGTCCATTGAATTCTATTACATCCAAAACACTGTTTTTGGCCTGGAAAAAAAAAATCTGCAGTTGCATTTAACCTCGTTTTTCACAAAGCCAAAAAATGCCTTCAGACGCCAAAGATTTCCACGTTTCAGACGCGGTACAGGCGTTTAGCCGCGTTTTCATTTAGAGGCGTTTTTAAAGGTGACCTATTTTTTTATATTGATAAACTCAAAAATAATGGCAAATGATGAAAAACCATAAAAAAAAAAAAAAAAAAATTATATATATATAAAAAAAATATGTAATTGCTTCCATTGCATTGTGGACAATCCACAACTTGGGGCAAGTGACACGCTAAATACAAGTACACTGCTGCTCTCTCAGCTGCTGCTACTCACTCTGGTCTCACAAAATAGCTGAAATGGTTAATAATACTGTTTTTGGAGCTTAGGGCGATTCCTTATGATGTTTCCTAACTAAACGCATATAGACGCAAATGTGGTAAAACGCGGCATGCAAACGCCACAAAGCGCGCCTTTCTAAATGCCGCTTTCAACCTTAGTTCTGAAGACTTTGCACCGGCGCCCCGTGTACATGGGGCCTAAAAATGCCTATGCCATTTACAGCTCAAAAACGCCATGGTGGCCATGAGGCCATAAGCTAACATGGAGAGCCGTTTTTAAGCTGCAAAAGACGCTCAAACAAGCGGCTGGAAAAACGTCAGTGTGCATGTAGCCTTATATTAACCACTTGCTTACTGGCCACTTAAACCCCCTTCCTGCCCAGACCAATTTTCAAATTTCAGCGCTGATGCACTTTGAATGACAATTGCGCGCTCATACAACACTGTAACCACTTCAGCACCGGGCCTATTCTGGCACTTCTCGCCATGTAAAAATCATAATTTTATGGCTATAAAATTACTTCAAAACCCCAAACATTATATATGTTTTTTTAACAGACACCCTAGGGAATAAAATGGCGGTCATTGCAAATTTTTATCTCGCTCGGTATTTGCGCAATAAATTTTCAAACGCTTTTTTGGGGAAAAAAATGTTTTCATGAATTAAACAAAATTACAAAACAGTAAAGTTAGCCAAATTTTTTTGTATAATGTGAAAGATGTTGTTATGCTGAGTAAATAGATACCTAACATGTCACGCTTTAAAATTGCGCACACTCATGGAATGACACCAAACTTCAGTACTTAAAAATCTCCATAGGCGATGCTTTAAAAAATTTTACACGTTACCATTTTCGCATTACAGAGAAGGTCTAGTGCTAGAATTGTTGCACTCATTCTAACGCACGCAGCAATACCTCACATGTGTGGTTTGAACGGCGTTTACATATGTGGGCGGGACTTACGTGTGTGTTCGCTTCTGAGCGCGAGCTACCGGGGACATGGGCGTTTTATTTTTATTATTATTTTTTTGGTTTTTTACTTTTTATTTTATTTTTGATTGACTTTTTTGTTTTATTCCTATTACAAGGAATGTAAACATCCCTTATGTCATAACGTCGCGCTCGGGCCTCCGACGGTCATAGAGATGACTGGTGACCATCTGGTCATCAGTCATCTCTATGCTTCCCATCCGGCGCCGGCCAATTCGTTCTCCGAGCCCCAGATGGCACGGGAGAGCCCGGAGAAGCACCAGATGGTGGCGGGAGGGGGGGGGACGTCCACTCCCGCCGCCTATAGGAACGATCAAGCGGCGGAACTGCCGCTATGATCATTTTTATCGTGCACAGAATCGCCGGCTGAAAAGAATGATATCTGAATGATGCCTGCAACTGCAGGCATCATTCAGATGTCACTGCACAAAGCCAAGGACGTCATTTGACGGTGGGCAGTAGGGAAGTGATTAATATTTAGAAAAAAGGTCATTTTTCTCCTTCATTGATGTACACTGATGAGACTGCACTGATGGGCTGCACAGATGGGCACCGATAAGGTGGCAAGGGTGGGCACTGAGAGGTGGCATTGCTAGTTGGCACTGGTGGGCATTGAGAAGTGGCACTGCTAGGTGGCAATGATAGTTGGCAGTGATGGGCACTGATAGGCAGCACTGCTAGGTGCCACTGATTGGCACCAGTGGTGGGCATTGATAGGTGGCACTGGCAGGGGCAACTGATTGTCACAGATGACGCAGAATTGCCTCTACCTCTTTGGGCCCGATGTCCCTTGCACATAAGCCGGTGATTGCCTTTTTTTATGCTCACGCTGTCAGCACAAGGAGAAAACAAAAACCATTACCCAGCTTTTGTTTACATCACGTGATCAGCTGTCATTGGCTGATCACATGGTAAGGGGCAGGGATCGACCCCTTACTCGGATCTGTCATCACCTGAGTCTCAGTGACTCAGTGACCACAGCGTGTGCGCGAAGGGGAGGACGTCTATTGACAGACTCCTGGCAATTAAGGACCGTGCTGTGGCCGTCGATCAGCTATAGCGCTGATCTCAAGTGATTAAAGAGGGTCTAAATGGGCCATTGACATGCATCACAATTCAACTTAGGGATGTGTCTTTGCAAAGTTAAACTAAATGAAATCCTCTCTTATTTTTGCTTGGGGATAGAGTGCAGAGGGATTACAAGTCTAGACAGTTTTTGGGGATGTCTGCACCCCTGATAGGGTGAAGACAACTCCCAAATTTGGCCACTTTATCCTTCCAAATAATTCACTTCCTGTCACATAGCCACACAGGAAGTGAGGGGAAATCCCTACCAATGTCTTTCCTTGGGGACACACAGGTCAATCTAAATACTTTCCCCATTATGTACATTGCACTCCAGCATTTTGCAGGTTACACCCCAAATTATTAGGTTTTTTGGACTTTGGGGTTTATTTAATAAAGGCAAATCTACTTTGCACTACAAGTGCACTTGCTAGATATCCGAGGGGGACATGCAAGCAAACAAAAAAAAAAACAACATCTTTGCTTTTACATGATTGGATGTTACAATCACCAGTGCTTCCCCTCAGATCTTCAGCAGTTACACTTTTACTGCAGAGTGGATTTGTCTTTACTAAACCCCAAACTACCTAATGATTTGGGGTGTACACAACAAAGTGCTAGAGTGCAATTTGCTTAATGGGGGCACTAGTTAGATTGATCTGTGTGTCCCCAAGAAAAGACATTGGTAGGCTTTTACCTTCACTTCCTGTTTAGCTGTGTGACAGCAAGTGAAGCCAATTTTACTAAAAGGGACACAAAGCCCAAACTAAAAAAAAAAAAACACACACAACAAGCAGGGGTTCTAACACTTAGTTGGTTTCCCTCAAAATGCCCACAATTAGAATTGTATTGCCTTGAGCTAATTTTAAGTGCAGTGCTCTAAATCAGTGCTTCTCAAGTGCCCCCAACAGGCCATGTTTGCAGGTTTTCCTTCATCTTGCACATGTGCTTTAAATCACAGTCAATGGTTTTGTATGTTGGACATGGGAACTGACTTGTTAATTTTGCTAGTCCCCACTTGGCTGGCTTTTCTTCTAGTTATTGGCCTTAAAATGGGGGCCCAGGTCCCACCCTAAGGGACATATATCAATGTCACCAATTTGGACAACACCCTAAAAATCCACACTAGACCCTTATCCGAGCACGCAACCTGGCAGGCCGCAGGAAAAGAGGGGGGACGAGAGAGCGGCCCCCCTCCCTCCTGAACCATACCAGGCCACATGCCCTCAACATCGGGAGGATGCTTTGGGGGTCTGTGACCCCAAAGCACCATGTCCCCATGTTGACGGGGACAAGGGCCTCATCCCCACAACCCTTGCCGGTGGTTGTGGGGGTCTGCGGGGGGGCTTATCGGAATCTGGAAGACCCTTATAACAAAGGGGACCCCCAGATCCCAGCCCCACCATGTGTGAAATGGTAATGGGGTACAAATGTACCCCTACCATTTCACAAAAAAAGTGTAAAAAATGTTAAAAATTACAATAGCCGGTTTTTCTTTTATTAATGTCTTCTCCTTTCTTCCATCTTCTTCCATCTTCTTCTTCCAGCCTCTTCTTCTCTCTATTCGGGTTTCTTCCTCCATCTTGTTCTTCATCTTCCTCTTCATCTTCCTCTTCCTTCGGTGTTCTCATCCGCATCTCATCCCGCTGTGTGACGCTTCAGTTCTTCAGTTCTCCTCTGGGTCCGCTGCCACCCGGTGACCCCGCCCCCTCTGACGCACATGGATTTCACGGGGACTTTCCCTGTGGTGTTAGAGGGGGCGGAGCCACCGGGTGGCAGCGGACCCAGAGGAGAACTGATGAACTGAAGCGTCACACAGCGGGAACCCGGAATTCAAGCGGAGCAGCCGGAGAAATAAGAAGGGGACAAGAAGCCGGAGCAAGATGCGGACGAGAACACCGAAGGAAGAAGGAAGATGAAGATGAAGAACAAGATGGAGGAAGAAACCCGAATGGAGAAAAGAAGAAGGTGGAAGAAGGAAGAAGGAAGAAGATGGAAGAAAGGAGAAGACTAGTGATGAGCCGAACACCCCCGGGTTCGGTTCGCACCAGAACCCGCGAACGGACCGAAAGTTCGCACGAACATTAGAACCCTATTAAATACAATGGATGCGAACGTTCGGATTCTAAAGTGCTAATTATAACGACTATTATCCATGTTATTGTCCTAAACAGAGTTTGGGAACCCGGGTTCTGCACCAGGGGACATGTATCAATGCAAAAAGAAGTTTTAAAAACGGACGTTTTCCGGGAGCAGTCATTTTAATGATGCATAAAGTGAAAAAAAAAAAGTCAAATATTCCTTTAAATATTGTACCTGGGGGGTGTCTAAAGTATGCCTGTGAAGTCCCACGTGTTTCCCGTGTTTAGAACTGTCCCTGCACAAAATAACATTTCTAAAGGAAAAAAAAGCCATTTAAAACTGCTTGCGGCTTTAATGTAATGTCTGGTCCCGGTAATATGGATGAAAATCTTTAAGAAAAATGGCATAGCTACCCCATCAACCCCCCCCCCCTACCCCAGCCCATTACCAGCCCCTTTGGGTCTTGTATGGATATTAAGGGGAACCCCGCACCCAAAATTAAAAAGGCCCTATATACTCTGAACAGCCGTATACAGGCGGTGCATACAAGACAGGGACTGTAGGTTTGTTCTTATGTAGAATCTGTTTGTAATTTTGAACAGCTACATTGTTTAAGTGTAGCTCCAGCCCAAATACCTATTTTTAAGCTTTTTGGAAAACATAGGGAAGGGTTATCACCCCTGTAACATTTGTTTTGCTGTCTGTGCCCCTGTTCAGAACATTTCACCTCACTTTGCGTCCCAATGACAACTGTTTTTGAAATGTGGTGTTTTTATTGAAACAAGGATTGGTGATAAAGCATCAGTAGAGAGGAGACACCTTTCTCCCATATTAATTCTTACAGGAGAGAATTTTCCTTCCAAGGGGTAGATTTCCTCTCACTTCCTGTTGTCTTCTTCCGTTTGCAAGTAGTAGTCGTTTGTAAGTTGGATGTTTGAAAGTAGGGACCTGCCGTATATACTCTGCAGAAATTGGCCCCTTAGGTGTTGGTGTTGGCACAACACTGTAAGCACTCACAGTTACTCTTGGTGGGTGCTGGAACGCCCTGCTGTCAACTATTATATCAGGAATTGTAATTACATATAATTGTTGAACAGTGGTAGTAAAAATTGGGCCTTTGATGGTGGTGCTGGTGCCACAACACTGTAAGGCCTGACAGTTACTCTTGGTGGGCGCAGCAATGGGCCCTGCTGTGAATTATTAGATCAATAATTATAATTGCATGCCCCTGTTGAACAGGGGCTGAAAAATTGGGCCTTTGGTGGTGGTGGTGGTGGTGGTGTTGACACAACACTGTAAGGCCTGACAGTTACTCTTGGTGGGCGCAGCAATGGGCCCTGCTGTGAATTATTAGATCAATAATTATAATTGCATGCCCCTGTTGAACAGGGGCTGAAAAATTGGGCCTTTGGTGGTGGTGGTGGTGGTGGTGGTGGTGGTGGTGTTGACACAACACTGTAAGGCCTGACAGTTACTCTTGGTGGACGCAGCAATGGGCCCTGCTGTGAATTATTAGATCAATAATTATAATTGCATGCCCCTGTTGAACAGGGGCTGAAAAATTGGGCCTTTGGTGGTGGTGGTGGTGGTGTTGACACAACACTGTAAGGCCTGACAGTTACTCTTGGTGGGCGCAGCAATGGGCCCTGCTGTGAATTATTAGATCAATAATTATAATTGCATGCCCCTGTTGAACAGGGGCTGAAAAATTGGGCCTTTGGTGGTGGTGGTGGTGGTGGTGGTGTTGACACAACACTGTAAGGCCTGACAGTTACTCTTGGTGGGCGCAGCAATGGGCCCTGCTGTGAATTATTAGATCAATAATTATAATTGCATGCCCCTGTTGAACAGGGGCTGAAAAATTGGGCCTTAGCCACTGGTGGCGGCACCCATAAACCAAAATGATCTTCCAAGCTATCATCATTAATCGGATCATTGAGGAGGAGGAGGAGGATAGCCAGTCAACATAACAGCACAGGCACTCAGCATCAGTCTTGAAGGGATGTGACATTTTAAAATCAATTAGTCTGTTATATCAGCATCAGGTGTGTGGTAGCTGGTGGTGATCCAAGACTGGTTCATCTTGATGAAAGTCAGTCGATCAACCGAGTCAGTGGACAGGCGCACCCTGTGATCCGTGACAAATCCTCCAGCAGCACTGAATGTGCGTTCTGAAAGAACGCTGGATGCAGGACAGGCCAGTAGCTCAATTGCATACTGTGCAAGCTCTGGCCAGTGATCCATCCTCAAGACCCAGTAAGCCAGAGGATTTTCGGTGGGGAAGGTGTCCAAGTCTGACCTTGCCCCTAGGTATTCCTGCACCATGTATATCAGACGCTGGTTTGTAACCTCCCAGTCTCTGGGAACGCGTTGCACAGACCTTTCTGCAAGGCCTCCCGGAGTTGTCTCATCCTCTGCTCCCTCTGCGACGGTAAGATAAGGTCCACAACCTTACCCTTGTACCGTGGATCAAGGAGAGTGGCCAGCCAGTAATGGTCCCTCTCCTTGATCCGAAGAATACGAGGATCCTTCCGCAGACTTTGCAGGATCAGGGAGGCCATGCAGCGTAGGTTAGCTGAGGCATTCAGTCCGGAGTCCTCTGGGTCACTAAGGACGACATGATCCGCAGCCACCTCCTCCCAGCCAAGTACAAGTCCACTGGTTTCTTGGGACTGTAAATCATCCCTAAAAGACTGCTGCTGATAATGCTGAGTGCCAGCCTCCACCTCCATGCTGACACAATCCTCCTCCTCCTCCTCTTCCTGTGCGATGGGTGGGACAGAAGGAACACTGTCTGGGTAAAGGGGGCCTTGAGAGGCAAGGAAGTCCTCCTCTTCCTGCCTCTGTTCTGCCTCAAGTGCCCTGTCCATTATTCCACGCAACGTGTGCTCCAACAGGTGGACAAGAGGTACAGTGTCACTGATGCATGCACTGTCACTGCTCACCATCCTCGTGGCCTCCTCAAATGGTGCCAGGACAGTGAATGCATCCCTGATCATGCCCCACTGGCGTGGTGAAAAAAAAACCGAGCTCCCCTGACCCTGTCCTGGTGCCGTAGTCGCACAGGTACTCATTGATGGCCCTCTGCTGCGTGTGCAGCCGCTGCAGCATGGCCACCGTTGAGTTCCACCTGGTGGGCATGTCACATATAAGGCGGTTCTTGGGCAGGTTCAACTCCTTTTGCAGCTCAGCCAGGCGAGCACTGGCATTATAAGATCTGCGGAAATGCACACAGACTTTCCTGGCCTGCCTCAGGACATCCTGTAAGCCCGGGTACCTGCCCAAGAACCGCTGCACCACCAGGTTAAGGACGTGAGCCACACAGGGCACATGGGTCAGTTGTCCCTGTCGGAGGGCGGAGAGGAGGTTGGTGCCATTGTCGCAAACCACCATTCCTGGCTTAAGCTGGCGTGGCGTCAACCACCTCTCGGCCTGCCCCTGCAGAGCAGACAGGACCTCTGCCCCAGTGTGGCTCCTGTCCCCCAAACACACCAGCGCAAGCACGGCATGGCATCTTTTTGCCTGCGTACTTGCGTAGCCCCTTGAACGCCTACGGAGCACCGCTGGTTCCGAGGACAAACCACAGGAAGAGGCCATGGAGGAAGAAGAAGAGGAGGGGGTGGAGGAGAGAGGTGTGTCACAACCAGTAGTAGCATTTTGGAGGCGTGGAGGTGGAACAACCTCCAACACTACTGCACCTTGTCCTGCATCCTTCCCAGCTGCCAAAAGAGTGACCCAATGGGCCGTGAAAGAAAGGTAACGTCCCTGTCCATGCCTGCTGGACCATGAGTCAGCGGTAATATGCACCTTACCGCTGACCGCCCTGTCCAGCGAGGCCAAGACATTGCCTTCCACATGCCTGTAGAGAGCCGGCATCGCCTTCCGTGAGAAAAAGTGGCGTTTGGGAACCTGCCACTGAGGAACCGCACATTGCACAAACTCACGGAAGGGGGCCGAGTCTACCAACTGAAAAGGCAGCAGTTGAAGCGCTAGCAATTTAGCCAAGCTAGCATTCAACCGCTGGGCATGTGGATGGCTGGGAGTGAACTTCTTTTGACGGTCCAGCAGCTGGGGCAGGGAAATTTGCCTGCTAGAATCGGACGTTGGTGTACTGCTAGCAGAGTGGCTGCAAGTACTTGGCTGTGACACACCTAATTCTACACCTTCATTCCTCTCAGTGCAGGTTTCAGAGAGGACTGAAGGTATAGTGGGGTTGGAGATCCCAGCTGATGCGGTGCAAGGAGAGGTCCGCTTTGTTCTTTGGTGTGGGTCTTTAAGGTAGGCTTGCCAACGAGCTGCATGGCAGGTCAACATATGTCTGATCAAGCATGTGGTGCCCAAGCGGCTGATGTTTTGGCCACGCGATATACGCTTGAGACATATGTTGCAAACAGCAGCTGTGCGATCTGATGCACTCGCCTCAAAAAAGGCCCACACCAAAGAACTTTTTGAATGACGGGCAGAGGCAGCGCCCTGCACAGGCGGAGCTCTGCGGTGTGATTCCGTCGGTGTGCTGCCCATACGCTGGCCACCCAAGGGCATCCTGCCTCGTTGGAGATGTGCCTCCTCCTCATCCTCCTCCTCCTCCTCTCTCCTATTAGGCACCCACGTGGAGTCAGTGACCTCATCATCCCCTCCCTCCTCATCACTGGAGCCAATCTGGCAGTATGCTGCAGCTGCTGGAGCATGACTGCCAGATTGGTGTCCTTCTTGAGCATCCCCTCTCTCTGCTCTCACGCTACTGCCTTCCTCTATCTGGGTATCATCATCAGATCCTTCGAAACGCTGGGCATCCTCCTGGAGCATGTACCCAACACTGTGCTCAAACAGTTCGGGGGACTCCTCAGGAGGAGGACATGGTGGGTCTAGGGAAGGATTGACTAATGAAGATAATGATACCAGAGAAGAGGACGCTTTGGCAGCTGCTTTGCCAGTACCCTGAGCCTAGGTGAGAGAGGATGAGGAGGATGAGGTGGGCTTGGTCATCCACTCTACCAAGTCTTCGGCATGATGTGGCTCAACATGTCCAGCTGCCGAAAAGAAGGACAAGCGTGTCCCATGGCCATGTGCTGATGACAATGCACCGCGTCCACGACCAGCACTGTTGCCCCCAGACACAGAGCTTGCTTGCCCTCTTTTTTTGCCTCCTGACTGTCTGCCTCTCCTTGTTTGCCTTCCAGACATTTTAATGGATGGCCTGCAGGGAGATGGGAAAAACAGCAATAAGGGCTACCTTCAGGTGTATACTGTGCAGGAGGCTTAGCAACAATGACACTGACACTGTCCCCTGCCTATCCTTCTCTGTCCCTAAACACAAGGATTTCAAATATGGTTCAGCAAGATTGGTTTAGCACAGAATAGCACACTGATAGTTTCCCTCACTGTCCTTCTTTGTCCCTACAAACAAGATTTAGCACAGAATAGCACACTGATAGTTTCCACGAGTGTCCTTCTCTGTCCCTCAACTCAAGGATTTCAAATATGGTTCAGCAAGATTGGTTTAGAACAGAATAGCACACTGACACTTTCCCTCACTGTACCTCTCTGTCCCTAAACTCAAGGATTTCAAATATGGTTCAGCAAGATTGGTTTAGAACAGAATAGCACACTGACACTTTCCCTCACTGTCCTTCTCTGTCCCTACAAACAAGGTTTAGCACAGAATAACACACTGACACTCTCCCTACTTATCCTTATTTGTCCCTAAACACAAGGAATCCAGGATTAGTAAAGGAAAAAAAATGACACTGTCCCTGCCTATGCTTCTCTTTCCCTGCTCCGGAACACACTACACAAGGCCGCCGCGCTGGCGGCCTTTTATAGTGTGGGGCGTGTACTAAACCCCCTCAGCAATAATTGGCCACAGGCATCCTGCCTGTGGCCAATCATTGCTCTCCTCGCTGCCGGCGCTGTGATTGGCCAAGCATGCGGGGTCACAGTGCATGCTTGGCCAATCACAGCGCCTGGATGA
Organism: Rana muscosa; assembly: GCA_029206835.1. Classification (NCBI taxonomy): domain Eukaryota; kingdom Metazoa; phylum Chordata; class Amphibia; order Anura; family Ranidae; genus Rana; species Rana muscosa. The sequence goes on along the minus strand of CM055127.1, from coordinate 206,240,681 downwards.
CACTGCGATGGCGTAGTGCATTGTGGGCCGTTCGCGTCACTTGAATTTGGCGCGAACGGCCCAAATCGTTCGTTCTTCGTCGAACGATCGAACAGCCGATGTTCGAGTCGAACGTATGTTCGACTCGAACACAAAGCTCATCCCTAGAGAAGACATTAATAAAGGAATTGTCAAAAACCGGCTATTGTAATTTTTAACATTTTTGACCCTTTCTTTGTGAAATGGTAGGGGTAAATTTGTACCCCATTATCATTTCACACAGGGGGGGGGCGGGATCTGGGGGTCCCCTTTGTTAAAGGGGGCTTCCAGATTCCGATAAGCCCCCCGCCCGCAGACCCCCACAACCACCGGCAAGGGTTGTGGGGATGAGGCCCTTGTCCCCATCAACATGGGGACATGGTGCTTTGCGGTCACAGACCCCCAAAGCATCCTCCCCATATTGAGGGCATGTGGCCTGATACGGTTCAGGAGGGAGGGGGGCCACTCTCTCGTCCCCCCTCTTTTCCTGCGGCCTGCCAGGTTGCGTGTTCAGATAAAGGGTCTGGTGCGGATTTTTAGGGGGACTCCACGCCATTTTTTTTTAAGTTTGGCGCGGGGGTTCCCCTTAACCACTTGACCACTGGGCACTTAAACCCCCTTAATAACCAGACCAATTTTCAGCTTTCGGTGCTCTCACATTTTGAATGACAATTACTCAGTCATACAACACTGTACCCATATAAATTTTTTGTCCTTTTTTTCACACAAATAGAGCTTTCTTTTGGTGGTATTTAATCACTGTTGGGTTTTTTATTTTTTGCGCTATAAGAGAAAAAAGACTGAAAATTTTGTAAAAAAATGATTTTTTTTCCGTTTCTGTTATAAAATTTTGCAAATTACTATTTTTTCTTCATAAATTTTGGCCAAAATTTATACTGCTACATATCTTTGGTAAAAATAAGTACAAATTGGTGGATATTATTTGGTCTTTGTGAAAGTTATAGAGTCCACAAGCTATGGTGCCAATATCTGAAAATTGATCACACCTGAAGTACTGACGGCCGATCTCATTTCTTGAGACCCTAACATGCCAGAAAAGTACAAATACCCCCCAAATGACCCCTTTTTGGAAAGAAGACATTCCAAGGTATTCAGAAAGAGGCATTGTGAGTTTTTTGAAGTTGTCATTTTTTCCCACAATTCTTTGCAAAATCAAGATTTTTTTTTTCTCTTTTTTTTTTTCACAAAATTGTCATATTAGCAGGTTATTTCTCACACACAGCATATGCATTCCACAAATTACACCCCAAAACACATTCTGCTATTCCTCCTGAGTATGGCGATACCACATGTGTGAGACTTTTACACAGCGTGGCCACATAGAGAGGCCCAACATGCAGGGAGCACCTTCAGGCGTTCTGGAGCACCCAGGCCAATTCTGACATTTCTCTCCTACATGTAAAAATCATCATTTATTTGCTAGAAAATTACATAGAACCCCAAAACATTATATATGTTTTTTTAGCAAAGACCTTAGAGATATAATGGTGGTTGTTGCAACTTTTTATCTCGCACGATATTTGCGCAGCAATTTTTTTAACGCGTTTTTTACGGAAAAAAAAATGTTTTGTGCTTATAAAAAAAAAAAAACAGTAAAGTTAGCCCAATGTTTTTGCATAATGTGAAAGATGAAGTTACGCCGAGTAAATAGATACCTAACATGTCACCCTTAAAAATTGCACACACTCGTGGAATGGCGCCAAACTTCGCTACTTAAAAAAATCCCCATAGGCGACGCTTTAAATATTTTTACTGGTTACATGATTTTAGTTACAGGGCCAAAATGATTGCTCTCGCTCTAACGTTCGCAGAGATACCTCACATGTGTGGTTTGAAAACCGTTTTCATATGTGGGCGGGACTTACGTATGCGTTCGCTTCTGTATGCGGCGCTTTAAAAAAAAAAATATTTTTTATTGTTCATTTTACTTTATTTATTTTAGTTTGACATGTTTTTCCGCCCCAAAATTTTTTTTGATCACTTTTATACCTATTACAAGGAACGTAAACATCCCTTGTAATAGGAATATGACATGACAGGTCCTCTTTACAGTGAGATATGAGGTCAATAAGACCCCACATCTCACCTCTAGGCTGGGAAGCCTGAAAAAAAACAAAAAAAAAACAATCCTGTCTTTGATCGTAGCGGTGAGTCGGTAGAAGCACCGGAGGGCAGCGGGAGGGGGGACATCCCCTCTCGCCTCCCGTAAGAACGATCAAGCAGCGGAACAGCCGCTATGATTGTTCTTATGGTGTAGGGAATCGCCGGCTGAAAAAGCTGATATCTGAATGATGCCTGTAGCTGCTCCCATCATTCAGATATCCCCGCACAAAGTCAAGGACGTCATATGACGGCCGGCGGGCGGGAAGTGGGCATTGCGGAGTATTGCCGGGCATTGCAGGGCATTGCGGAGTATTGCGGACTATGGCAGGGTATTGCGGAGTATGGCAGGGTATTGCGGAGTATGGCAGGGTATTGCGGAGTATGGCAGGGTATTGCACGGGGTATTGCACAGGGTATTGCAGGGTATTGCAGAGTATTGTGCAGGGTATTGCAGAGTATTGCGCAGGGTATTGCAGAGTATTGCGCAGGGTATTGCAGAGTATTGCGCAGGGTATTGCGCAGGGTATTGCAGAGTATTGCGCAGGGTATTGCAGAGTATTGCGCAGGGTATTGCAGAGTATTGCGCAGGGTATTGCAGAGTATTTTGCAGAGTATTGCGCAGGGTATTGCAGAGTATTGCGCAGGTTATTGCAGAGTATTGCGCAGGGTATTGCAGAGTATTGCGCAGGGTATTGCAGAGTATTGCGCCAGGGTATTGCAGAGTATTGCACCAGGGTATTGCAGAGTATTTTGCAGAGTATTGCGCAGGGTATTTTGCAGAGTATTGGCAGGGTGTATTGCAGAGTATTGGCAGGGTATTGCACCAGGGATGGCTGAGCAGGGATGGATGGATGGCTGGATCTGTGACTGCAATTGTCACAGATCCAGCCCACAGAGCTGCTGCTGCCATCTGCTCTCTCCCCCTCTCCTCTCACACTGTACCGATCGGTACAGAGAGGGGAGGGAGGAACCGGCGTCATCAAATGACGCCGGTCTGTTTACAAGTGATTGCTCCGTCATTTGACGGAGCGATCACGTGGTAAACGGCCGCTATCGGCGGCGATTTACCGCGATTCGTGATCCGCCGGGTCCTCCACCCGGCGGTCACGGAGTTTCCCGTGTGCGCGCCCCAGGGGGCGCGCGGGAGCGCGATTCTGGGAGGACGTTATATAACGTCCTCCCAGAGTTAAGCAACCACCTTGTCAACGTTATTTGTCGGCAGGTGGTTGTTAAGTGGTTAAAATCCATACCAGACCTGAAGGGCCTGGTACGGATTTTGAGGGGGACCCGCACGTCATTTTTTTTTTTAATTGGCGCGGAGTTCCCCTTAATATCCATACCAGACCCGAAGGGCCTGGTAATGGAATTTGGGGGGACCCCACGCATTTTTTTTTTTCAAAGACTTTCAATTACTTTTCTCTATATTGACGGGAGCCGACAATTCTTTATAGCCGCGGGTGCTTTTAAATTCCTTTTTTTTTTCCTTTAGAAATGTCATTTTGCTGTCGGACTGTTATATAACGGCAAGTTCAGAGCTGCGCCTGTTCAACTTATGCAAATTGATTTACGTGACTTGACATTTACGAAGATTTTGCCGGCGCAGCGTCCCAGCGCGTTTGAACAAGTGAAATTCCCACGCTGGGCACAAAAAAACCTCCCGCAGCTCAGAAAAAGTTACTTTCTCACTCTATTTTGGGCATATTTGTTACTTGGGCAGGTGTCAATACACTTCCTCACATCACCCCATGTCACCCCCATTATATTGGCACTTCCAGCTTCTTTATATTTT